>OAMR01000067.1:2333823-2370841 GCA_900205405.1 Echinochloa crus-galli
CGTCTCCAGCGCGGCGCCCAGCGCCAGCAGCGCGCGCACCTCGCCGTCGTCCGCCGCGCGCACGCCCAGGGCGAGGAGGAAGAGGAGGGCGGCGGCGAGTGCGAGCGCGGCGGAGGCCATCGCCCCGCCTCGCACCCGCGGCGCGCGCCGGTGCCTGGGAGTCTGGGAGGGGCCGGCTGGCCGGCGCTCGACGCGGCTCTCGGCGCTGGTGCGCGAGGCGAGGGAGGAGACAGGGCAGGGGCGTGGGCGCGTGCAGGGGGGTGAGGGGTTCGAGGAATCGGCGCGGCCGAGCTGAAGGGAGCCGAGTGGCTGGCCGGGTGGTAATAACGTGGGGGCCCCCCGAGAGCAGCGGTCGGGTCGGCTGTGAGCGTGACGAGCAGGCCCGACCTGTCAGTGGCTGCAAGGCCACATGGAGATGAGTCCGCAGGGGCACGAACAGGACAACAAAGTTGTACACTTGTACTACCACGCGCAGTACGTGACAAGGAGTACGTACGCTGCCATGCACCGTAGACGACGTGACCTTGCGTCTGACCAGCAAACAACGTGCAACGGCTGATCGATGATTTTCAACTTGCTCTAGCTTCCATCTCCGGCCGGTCAACGTACCGCATGCCGTTCGGTTCAGTCCAGTCCAAAATATCGCTGCAGCTGGTGTCGGGGAAGTTAGTCACGGTGTAATTAAGGCGACGATCCTAGTTGGAAAATGGGCCGCGAGCATTATTTTGACCGTGTTTAGGTGTTGAAATTGGGTGGGTGAATTTGGGAGTATGATGTCACATCGTAATCATTGCGTTACTGTAGCATTTTATTTGTATGTGTGAAAAATTGTTCAAAAATTAATTAATTAGGCTTGAAATATTCGTCTCGCATTGGCGTTGCGTTGCCTGCCCTGCGCTGCGCGTCGTCGTTTAATTTGGACCCGTTCGGCGAGGCATTGATGACGAGCCGGGCGCCACGCTAGCTGCGGCAGTTTTAGTGCACTTCAATCATGGAGTACTATAGAGTCAGAGCGTATGTAGGCCCGGCCCGGCCGACAGTGTGAAGGCCGCAAGGAGAATCATATCTAATCATGGTTCCTGAGACATTTCTGGCCATATACACATGCACGCAGCAAAGTCAGAAACTGAAAGTGCATCTAGGCACTTATATGTTTTGGTGATTTTAGATGATAACATAATTAGTCATTTAACTTATTTGCTTAAGCATATGAGAAGGTTTCTATTCTTCTGGATATTCAAAGAATATGATTGTTGAAGAATGAAAGCTCATTATTTGTATAAAAGACAAGAAAGCAAACAAGTGGTAATCATCCCATGCAACTAAGTATGAAACATGAATGCATAAACTAATAGTAGTGGTTTTGGTTTGGGTTCTTATTTGAGGACTTAACTCTTCAGTGCTTTTGATTTTATGATTGAATGTAGTAGACCTCAAGATCCACATGAAGGTATGCCACTCATGCTTTTGGTTCTTTTTGACATCCTTGTACTCGTGCAGGCTGCCGGTGTGCTGTTTCCTGGCTGCCGTGTCTTCAGACACAACCTGTTACCATTATATTGCACCACTTATCGTTGTTAGATTAACACATTAGCTGCAACAATGCCAAAAGGGAGCAAAGTGTTCAACTAAAGAATGCAAAGATATGTGAGACTTGGCTAATAAGTTTTCCTGTCTCTCTGACATATAGAGCTTCTAGCTGGTGCTATGACTTGGTTTTCTTCGAATCTGTAGTCATTTATCCATACATGAATATTTCAAATCCTGTTTCGTAGATGCACTAGCTCAAAGCTACACTTTAGGAATAAAAATGGATACTGGGGTGACAGCCCAATTGTGCACCTGAGCACATCTGAATCACCTTTTCAGATTATATGGCAAAATACACCCAATTTGGATTGCATTGTCCGCTACCAATATATCTGAATATTTTACATTTTGGTCATTCAAATCAGGTAGCTTAACAAACATTAACCTCTGAGCATAGATTCACAACTCGGGTCAGCATCTATCCACGCCACAAAGGTTATCCCTACATTTCCAAGCGTAAATTCCCCCCTGCAAACTGTACATTGTATATACTCCCTCCATTCTGAAATAACTGACGTTTAGGACAAGGTTTGAGTCAAACATTGGGAATATAAATCATCAATAGCTTTTAAATTGTCGAGTTTGTAAATGTGAAAACTATATGAATAGATTTGTCTTGAAAAATACTTTCATAAAAACAATTTTGCTAATGTGTCCTAAACGTCAGTTATTTCAGAATGGAGGGAGTATATACAATGTACAGTTTGCAGGGGGGAATTTACGCTTGGAAATGTAGGGATAACCTTTGTGGCGTGGATAGATGCTGACCCGAGTTGTGAATCTATGCTCAGAGGTTAATGTTTGTTAAGCTACCTTATATATATTTTGAGGGTTTTTCTTTATGTTTTCGCTAAAGAGTTAGTTTGCATCACATATTTGTCCATCTATTTATAAAACTCACGAAGTGTCGAAAATGTTATTTTTCGTCCCTTTTCTTTGAGGGCATATTTTTATCGTCCTTGATGCATCCACAACATCATCATTGCCTTAATGGTTGAATTTTAACCAGCCATCTTGATCCCAACCATTCATCATACTCTGTCACGGGTATGATCCACTTCACTTCTCTAAGGATCAATTTTGAGTTTTCTTCATTGTATTACCTTATTAGTACACGCAAAGCAGTTCTGCACGTATGCCTCTACTTGAATAAGGGGATACAGGTTTTGCTTTCATCTCAGGTTTTTTTCCATTAAAAACTTATCTATCAATTTGCCACTTGAAGAGCCTTAGTTTTTAACTCTGTTATTTGCTAGACAAGCCATTATTTGGCATGGTATTGCATTCAGTGGTTTAGCCTCTGTCTCTTATACACATCTTTTAAGTTGTGTACCTTTGAATAAGGGGATACAGGTTTTGCTTTCATCTCAGGTTTTTTTCCATTAAAAACTTATCTATCAATTTGCCACTTGAAGAGCCTTAGTTTTTAACTCTGTTATTTGCTAGACAAGCCATTATTTGGCATGGTATTGCATTCAGTGGTTTAGCCTAGTGAACCGACCGGGCTTGGGCTCAATTTAAGCCCACTAAGGCCCTTGTAGGGGTATGTAGTGCCCCAATAAATGACTAAAAAAAACCCTTAAAAAAATGAACAGTCCGTGGCAATTTGAGAGGCTCTCCATTATTTCTTCACCACCCTACTGACAAGGCCTAATTATTTGAAATTGTTTTCGTGTCTAGCCTATTTTGAGCCTTCATACCCGTGCCCCATGTGAGATAGCCTTGAGAGAAATACACTTGGAAATTTAGTGTGCTGAAAGACCCCAAACCGGTCTGACCGGTTTGGGAAAGCGGTCTGACCGCTTTTGGGTTTGTGGTGCTGAGTGGACCCAAACCGGTCTGACCGGTTTGGGAAAGCGGTCTGACCGCTTTTGGGTTTGTGGTGCTGAGTGGACCCAAACCGGTCTGACCGGTTTGGGAAAGCGGTCTGACCGCTTTTGGGTTTGTGGTGCTGAGTGGACCCAAACCGGTCTGACCGGTTTGGGAAAGCGGTCTGACCGCTTTTGGGTTTGTGGTGCTGAGTGGACCCAAACCGGTCTGACCGGTTTGGGAAAGCGGTCTGACCGCTTTTGGGTTTGTGGTGCTGAGTGGACCCAAACCGGTCTGACCGGTTTGGGAAAGCGGTCTGACCGCTTTTGGGTTTGTGGTGCTGAGTGGACCCAAACCGGTCTGACCGGTTTGGGAAAGCGGTCTGACCGCTTTTGGTATAGTTGTGCTGAGCCGACCCAAACCGGTCTGACCGGTTTGGGAAACCGGTCTGACCGGTTTGGGGCTCTGACAGGTGTAACGGCTAGTATAGTTCGTAAACCGGTCTGACCGGTTTGGGAATCCGGTCTGACCGGTTTCCAACGGCTATAACGGCTAGTTTTTGGGATTGGGGTATTTATACCCCTTGGCCCTCTCCTTTGAGGGCTGCTGGTTGCCCATTCATTCTTGCACGCCTAGAGCTATCCCAAGCACCAGTAAGCTCTCCCCAAACCTCTCTTTGTGAGAGTTGATTGATTTAGTTCATATCTTTGGATTTGGGTTGAGGGATGTATGTGTATGAGCAATAGATAGCAAGTGATAGCAATTATCAGCTATATAGAGCATATCCTTAGTGTTGAGCACTTCCGGTGAAGCCAAGCATCCATTGGAGCATTTGTTACTCTTGGAGGTGATCCTCCTAGACGGCTAGGCGTCGCCGGTGAGCTACCTCGTGTGTGGTAAGCCACGGATTGTTTGTAAAGGCTGGCCTTGCCTCCTTCGTGGAAAAGGGCCAAAAGCTAGTGGTACCGAGGAAAGTGGCTTGGAGTGGATAAGCCCGCCTTTCGTAGGCCCTCAACGGAGACTAGGATTCATCGTGTCTTTGTGACAGCCTTAGTGGCAGCGGTGAACTCCGAACTTCGGGAAAACAAATCATTGTCTCTTGTTTTACTTCACAAGTTCAATTCTAGCATTTATATTCGTTTCCGCATCGATCTACCTGGGTGTGCTCTACTTGTGTGCAGGGACTTAGTGAACCTGCTAGTTATCATCTACAGGAGCTCATCATCAAGTTTGGTTTGTGCTAGAACTTGTAGAGGGGGTTAATTTACATAGTTGGTTTTCTCTGTGGAAAACCGGTCTGACCGCTTTACCAAAGCGGTCTGACCGCTTCAAGCGGTCTGACCGGTTTTAGGAACCGGTCTGACCGGTTTCAGTGCTGACAGTGTGAAAAAGTTTGTTATTTGCAGAATTCACCTATTCACCCCCCCTCTAGGTGACATCAAGGTCCTTACAATTACACTGCTCAGACTCCTCGTTGCCCTGTTTAGTTCCCGGTCACATCATCAAACTTCTAAAAATTCTCTCTCCAAACTTCACTATTCACCTATCACATCAAATCTCTCTACTCGTGCATGGAGTACTAAACGTGGGTAAATAAAAAAACTAGTTACATAATTTTGATGTACACGACGAGACGAATCTTTTAACCTAGTTAGGTCATGGTAGGACAAATACAGTATCCGATGTCACTTTTTACCTAGTAAAAGGTAAAAAAAATAAATGGTTCGTCTGCAAATACTCCATCTTTTGATATATGCTATAATACTCGCCCATCTTTTGCTGTTCGATAGAAATACTAGCATCAAGCCCTGAACCATTTATCTCCTGGTTGGATCGCTCGATTTGATATATGCATAATACTCGCCCATTTAAAAACGTAACACGATTCAAAGGTTTGAATCGGTGGGATATATATCGAAAGATACATACATAGCTTCAACTTCTATTTGAAAACGGAGGCAATACATAGTTAATGACCATATGAACAAAATACACATGAAAAGGTTAAACTGCTTCAAGATAACAATCCATTCAGTTATACTAAAGTTGTGTCCACGATCTAGGCACTATTACTTTAGATGCCCAACAAACACTAGTAGCATCAATCCCCGAACCATTCATCTCTAGGTTGGATTGGCTGTTTTTTACCATATATGCAAAATCCTTGCCGTTCTAAAAATATAACGCAAGATTTGACTAAGAGAGATCTCCAACACTATATTTTCATCGTTAATGTCCCCAGCACTATATTGTTCCTTCACTTTTGTAAATATATAGCTTATTATAAATGCCATGTGTTTTAAAACAATGATGTATATAGCTTTAAAAAAATAGCAATCCAATTACCCTGTTGTATCTATCCACAATTTATGCACTACTGGGTTAGATGTCCAACAAAGATTATAAAGTTTGGATTTCAAAATATGCGTTTATAAGAAGAAACCGAAGGAGATATTGCAGCCATGCATATTACACTATCTATATTTTTTTTACTTGGTCATTTAGCACACGTCAATCTATACACATCTTTGACTACTAGTAATATTTTACGGCTGTTTAAGTTAAATTACTGTTAAATCTATTTTCATGAAAATTATATTTATGCTAATTTCAGTTTTATGGAGCATGTTTTTCAAAGTCTATAAAGTTCATAAAATGACTAATCTTGAGGACAGCTGGAGTAAGAATTTTGTTTATTTATACTAACCCATATGTAATCTCAGTTCCTTCCTTGGAAATTTTTTTCGTCTAAGGATACCCCAATAATGCCCAAGTCGGAATGGCAGAATGTCATAAACTATGTAGTAATACTTATATGTATCTAACATGTACTTAGTATTACCTTGTTCTAAAATGTAGATCGTTTGACTTTTTCTATCACAAGTTTGACCACTCGCCTTATTCAAAACATTTGTGCAAATATAGGCAAATTTAAGGTATTTTGAAGATTTTTATTAATAAAGCAAGCCACTACAAAACAATATAATAATTTATACAAAATTTTGAATAAGATGAGCAGTTAAACTTAGAGTCAAAAAAAGTCAAATGATCACAAATCTTCAAAAGTACGTTGGTCATCTAGTCATAAAACACCGACATAAACCCTCTCTCATCTAGTCACATGTATTGTAGAGGTGAGATTGTAATTAAGCTATATGTGAAGTAAGAGATCTAGGGTTGGAGTACCATGCATGCGCATGCACATATTTCGTGTGAAAGTCATGGGATTTGTGACGCGCACAATGTAGGGCCTCTTGAGGATTTTGAATTTTTTTTGGCCTTTTCTCTTTTAAAGGTATCTATTAGAAGTGTCGTAATACATGGGTTTTTTATTTGATCAAACTTGAATAGTTGAAGTTAAGATAACTCAAGAAGATGTTTATATTTTGAGATGTAGTACTTGGTTAGGATATTGTCGTGGTCTATAAGTTACATCATTGATACTTCATGGTTCATATATGTTGTAGGGCCGGGGCTATAGGCTAGGATAACACCTCGTGTTATGAGAATGCTCAGGAATTAGGTTCTCTCTATCATACGCTTAGTCAGTGCTAAAAAATCTTAGCAAAAATATCCTACGCATAGGGTTTAAAACGTGATCGCGGATTTGAAAGTCTCGCCTGCTGGCTAACCCGGTTCTTCCCCTCTCCTTTATACTGTATATTGCACCGAGCACCGACCATGCTTGCCGGTGGAACCCAACCCATGCCAATGTCATACCAGAACCATCTATGGATTAGTTGACGTGTTTTAGTTAATTAGAGGGATGCAGTACGACTCCTAAATCTTGATGATGGTCTGTGTGTGCCTGTAAATATAATCACCTCTCTCACCGACATGATGCCAAAAGCATGGTAATTAAGTTTACTAGTACTACAAGCAGGGAAGAAGTAAGTACATGTTGCTTTTGTCCTTCAAATTAAAGAAAAGAACACCACCCAAGAAGGCTTATAACTATTACTATCACAGATGTCCATCAAACAGTAGTTAATCTCGCTACAAAACTGTGGAAAACTCATCAATGCAAATCTTAATTATCTCTCTCTTCCCTCCACGTGCTCATGTCTGTGCTTTATTGTTAAATATACACATTCCGTATATCTAATCAGGGGTTGAAGAGGAAAGAATTCAAAAAGTTGGAGAAGAAGCAAAGCGGAGGGAGGCATACAGCATCTGGTTCCCCGGCTGCCCAAACGGGAACTTCTCCTTTTCGAAATGGAAGCTGGGGTGTGTGTAACAGCGTCAAAAGTTCCAAGGTGTCCTTGCGAGGGCTGTGTGTGGCATTTTATCAATAAAGCAAGCCATAAAAAAGAATTTGAAATCCTTAAGAGGCCCTACATTGTGCGCGTCACAAATCCCATGACTTTCACACGAAATATGTGCGTGCGCATGCATGGTAATCCAACACTAGATCTCTTACCTCGCATATAGCTTCATTACAATCTCACCTATACAATACATGTGACTAGATGAGAAAGGGTTTATGTCGGTGTTGTACGACCGAGTACCTGTCTAGGGTACCTTAGAGAGTAGTATTCGTGGGTCTCGCCGAGATCTAAGGAGCGATGATGCACACACGAGACAAGTTTTTAAACAGTTCGGGCCGCAATGTGCGTAATAACCTAAGTCTTGTATGTTTGTATTGCCTTGCGTATGAGTTGTATTGAGTAGTCTACCGAGCCAGGGACCCCTGCCCTCCTTTATATATCCTAGGGCGAGGTTATATGACAAGTCTCCTAGTCGGTTATAATATGGGAGTCCTAGTAGGAAGTACACGATTAGTTCTACCAGGACTCGGTCTTCTTTCTTGAGGGTAGCCAAGGATCCATATCCCACAGTTTCCTTTTGAATTAACTTGGGAGAATCTCGATCTTTAATATTGGTTAGTAACACCAACCGATATTAAAAGCACCCAAGATTAAAAATCTCCAAACTTTCAATTCCCCATAAATATACCAGCCAAACTTGGACCCGGTACTAATACTAGTATTAGTGTCGGATCCAACTTTATCCGTGTATTAGTGTCGGATCCAATTTTATCCGGTATATTTGTGGTGGATGGATGTTGTTTTTTCTGATAGTGCGATATCATATAAGCATTATTGGATCCATTATAAAGTTTATTTTCATAGCTTACTTTTTTGATGTGGTTTATGTTAATACTCTTCCCTAATAGACTTTTTTACAAAATTAGAACATAGTGTTTGACAACTCAAAAAAACTTATCTTTTAGGATGAATGGAGAGAAGTTATGACATAGGCAGACATGGAGCAATCCTTTTAGCTTTAATGGTAAGTGCTTAGACTACTTCCAATGGGGTTATATTATGGTGCTATATAAATCAAAAGGTAGATGATATCGCTTTCATCTCTCTCCCCTTCATTTCTTGACACATTAGCAGAAAATCTTACGTGTAGCTTTTTTTTTTGTATGCATGATATTTCCAGTTAGGATTAGTCTTAGATCGAGCAGATACAATAAAATCCGCCTTACAATTAGTTACACAATTTTCTTGATGTCAGTGACCGCTGTCCTAGCTTAGGTAAAATGACGCTAATGTATAAGTCCTATTTGTATCACCATTTATATATCATTTTTGCTGATATATGGTATAAAAATAGTACTTATAGGCAAACTGGGGAGGGGTCTCCATGGAGGAGAGAGGGTGAGGCTTTGATCTACCAAATCTACCGATAGAAAAGTGGAATTTACGGAGAACTAGAGCCTCTCCAACCATGTTGCTGGTTCTCACCTCTACTTCATCTTCATGGTGGATTGCTTACTTGTTGTTGTTGCCCGTAGTTTTTCCGGCAATGGGGTTTTATGTAAATCTTGGTATATATCCTCTCTTTGGTAATGTCCATGTCATTTGTGTGTTGATTTCTGTCAGCGTTGTTTGGTGTATAGTGTGTGTTCTTTGATATATTTGAAGCTCAGATGATGAGGATCAATGTGAAAGTCTTAGTGAGCTAATTCTTGCAAGAATATTGCTTACTATGAAGTTCGGACTATTTTTTTTGAAGAATCAGGCGGTGCTAATGATGAGTTGTTTTGTTGTACTCCGTCCGTCCCATAATATAAGCATTTTTCGATTTCTACGCATCATGTTTGACTGTTCGTCTTATTCAAAAAATTTATAAAAATATAAATAAAAACTATTATGATATACTTAAAATATATACGATGATAAAACATGTCATAACAAAATAAATAATATTTTCATAAATTTTTGAATAAGACGAACGGTCAAACGTCAACGGAAAAAGTCAACAAATGCTTATATTATGGGACGGATGGAGTATAGGGTGTGTTTAGTTGTAAAAATGGATGGGTAAAATTTAGTCGAAAAGTCACATCGGACATTGTAGCGCACTGTAGCACTTTTCTTTTATTTGTGGTAATCGTTGTCCTACCATGACCTAACTAGGCTCAAAAGATCCGTCTCGTCGTTGTCCTACCATGACCTAACCATATACTTTTTTTTATTTACCTACATTTAATGCTCCATACATTAGGAGAGATTTGATATGATAGGTGAATAGTGAAGTTTGAAGAGAGAATTTTAGGAAGTTCGTGGAACTAAACAGGGCCATACACATAAGCTGTTCAGTCAAATGCTTACAGGTAATTTGATCGTCTCTGCTGCCCTCTGTGCTCACACACTTGTACTAAGCGTTGAGTTATGACGTAGAAATCATAAAGCCATCACGCGCGTCAACGGAGGTTATCTGATTTCCGTGGGAAATTGGGGACTCAATTCCAGACAGATGGATGGAAGACGACGGACCTACTACTCATAATTTTGATTGTGATGAACAGCTTTAACTAGATTAGGCGCCATTAGCACGTGAAATGGAACGAGTTTTCAAGCCTCCGACGACCTTTTGTTCCCTAGACGACTTCCTTGCAATCAGATGGATACCCATAAGTCAAATAAAACCAAATAAAACCAGACCTGCCAAACTTCTCACTTAACTAGCATAATTGACGCTCAGTTTGAACTCACTTTAACTTGCTTAGTATGCGCAATCGATTGGACGGATTCTAATTATTATTTCACCACTGTTCGTAGTATCTAATTTTTTTATCTGTACCTTGAAACCTCGAATAATCATCTCAATAATTATGTGTACAGAGGTATATGTGTATGCCTACAAGCTAACAAGGTGAGTGCATATGTGTATGCTTAATAATTATACAGAGGTAAAATTTGCTACAGTGTAGGCATACACGTATTGGATTGTGAAGGAGAATGCATGCCAGGCAAATCCACTACCTGAATAACAGATATCTGCACCGGGTGGGAAATCTCTTTAGCACCGGGTTTCCCACCCGGTGCCAATCATCCGAGGCTAAAGGGGGTGCCCTTTAGCACCGGTTCCAAACAGCAACCGGTGCTAAAGGGCCTGCCACCACAGCGGGGCTGGCAGGGCCTTTAGCACCGGTTGCTGTCTTCAACCAGTGCTAAAGGCCCCGGATTTCTTTTTTTTTTGCTTTTTTCAGTAGCCGTGCATGCACATTTATATACGTATATATACGTATATATTCTAATATATGTATTCTAATGCGTATTCGGCCGACTCTATATTCATATTAGTTGTATATCAAATAGAAGTTGTATATATTACAAATATAAGACATATATATTATAAAATATACATCGAACTTGAGTTAGTATTTATATTGTTTATAACTTATGATGTTGCATGACTTGAGCTTTCCGGCACGTCCTCCAATTTTGATACATGGTATTCTCCTTGGGGATTGACGACCTCGTACCAGATCCATCCGACGAGCTGTTCTGAAATTGCGTCGATTCTTTCTTTCTCTAGACACTCTTCCTTCAGCTTCAATGTCTATAATTTACAAATAATTGAAAGATATTTCATCCGCCGAATTGGAGACAATAATTGTGCACTTAATAATTGAAAGTGCATATAGGCACTTATGTGTTTTGGTGATTTGTATGACAACATGATTAGTGATTTAACTTGTTTGCTTAAGCATATGAGCAGGGCTTTATTGTCAAAGGATATTTATGTAATATAATTGTTGATAAGTAAAGGTGCTCATCATTGGTTTATAGTGTGAAAGCAAACAAGTGGATGTGATCCCATGCAACCAATATAGGAAATGACAAGTTGAGGGATATGACAAATGAGACGTATGTTGGGCTCATTTGAAGGAAGCTTGTCAAAAGATATTGGGACAATTAAATTGAAGATATTGAATATATTTCACATAGTTGAAGACATGGATTTCAATGTGGATTTCATGTGGATGCAAAGCAAAGCCAAACTTAAAGCGGCAAGATAGGATGGAAGGGATCAAACTAGATGGCTAGTGACGAGGTACTAAGCGAGAGAAGGGCAAGATAGTCTTGTGCCGAGGAACTTTGCTAAGGTGAAGAAGCTAGCATCACGGATTGGTCTCTAGACATTAATCAAGTCTCATCTAGTAAAGCAATGCAGTGCATCCAATCATTGGTGAATTATTTGTTTGAAAGTGGCCTATGGAATTGGCAATGGGAAATTGACCATACACTTGAAGATTCTAAGCCACTAGCTCAAGATGAATTCGCTCAGTAAGAAAAGAAGGATTGCAAGCCCTCAAGTTGAGAATGATCAAGTATGGCGTCAATGAAGACAATGGAGCTCAAGAGGAGATTTTATTTGTTATATGTAATCTTGAGTATAGGTATGCCGTACTATCAAGAGGGATGCAACATTAAGTTGTTTAGACAACCACTAAAAGTGCTCATAGGACAACCCATGTGAGATAGGCTTGGGAGAGAGGTCCTTTTGGACATAGTGTGCTGACAGACCCCAAACCGGTCTGACCGGTTTGGGAAACCGGTCTGACCGGTTTCCAACGGCTATAACGGCTAGTTTGGGATGTGTGGGGTATTTATACCCCTTGGCCCTCTCCTTTGAGGGCTGATGGTTCATTTGGTCTCTTGGGCGTCCAGAATCACTTCAAGCACCAGCAAGCTCTCCCCAAGCAACTCTTTGTGAGTTTTGGTTGTATTTGATCATATCTTTGATTTGGGTTGAGAGAGTGATTGTGTGAGCAATAGAGAGCTAGAGTGAGCTAGCTAACTCAGTGAGGAGTGAATCCATAGCTTGAGCACGTCCGGTGAAGTCTAGCATCTTGTTGAAGCATTTGTTACTCTTGGAGGTGAAGCCTCCTAGACGGCTAGGCGTCGTCGGTGAGCCACCAAGGTTGTGGTGAGCCACGGACAGTTTGTACAGGCGCGGTCTTGCCTCCATAGTGGAAAGGATCGAAGTTAGTGGAACCGAGGAGATAGCTCGACCTTTCGGTCACTAGGGGCTTCCTCAACGGAGACGTAGGATTCACTGTGCTTTTGTGGCAGCTTTAGTAGCAAGCAGTGAATCTGAACTTCAAGTACATCACTCTAGATTATCACTTGCACATTCAATTGAGTGAAGGTTTTCATTGGACTACTTCTTCGTCAGATGATCATAGCCCTACCTTCTAGTGGCGGAGACGTTTGGAGACATGATGGGAGTACGACTACAAGCTTCTCCAGGCCCTTTATGGATGATTGATGACAAAGGGGGAGAAGAATGGATTAAAGCCTAGTTTCTTCCCGTTTGGCACACTGTCGACCAAAAGAAATATCATCTCAAAGCTGACAAGACATTGCACCACGTCGTTTTGTAGCTGATCTAAATGGTTTGGATTGATCACCTTCTGAGAAATTGCATTGAGGAATGTACATAGCTTCACAATGGCTTTTCACACGTTAACTGGTAGCACACCCCTGAGTATGACGGGAAGCAGCTGTGTCATCAACACATGGCAGTCGTGAGACTTCAGGTTTGTGAACTTCTTCTCTTTCATATTTACTATTCCCTTAATATTGGAGGAGTAGCCAGACGGAACCTTGATACTGTTCAAGCATTCAAACATGCTTGCCTTCTCTTCTTTGCTGAGAGTGAAGCTGGCAGGACGCAAGTACTGGCGTCCTTTGTCTCTCTTTTCTGGATGTAGATCAGTCCGTTGCTTCAATCGTTTCATCTCCTGACGTGCTTCCAGTGTGTATTTTGGCTTCCCATAAGTACCCAAGAAGCTTATCAAGTTCACGCACAGATTCTTCGTCAGATGCATCACATCGATCGCGTTATTGACCTCTAAAAACTGCCAATAAGGTTGCTCCCAAAAGATAGACTTCTTCTTCCACATCGCGGCACGACCATCATTGCCCGTCGGAGCAGCCTGGCTTCCGTCTCCCTTCCCAAACACCACGTGTAGGTCCTTCACCATATCAAATAGCTCTTCTCCACTCCGGTGTCTCGGCTTTGTACGGCGGTCAGCATTCCCACCAAAATGCGCACATTTCTTTCATAGCTCATGCTTCGCCGGAAGGAATCGACGGTGACCCATGTACACAACTTTACGACAATGTTTCAAATACATGCTTTCGGTTTCCTCTAAACAGTGAGTGCATGCTTTATATCCTTTGTTTGATTGTCCTGATAGGTTACTTAGTGCAGGCCAGTCGTTGATGCTTATGAAAAGCAGTGCTCGAAGGTCAAACTGCTCCTGCTTGTCCTCATCCAACACGCTAACACCTTCATTCTTCCACAGCTGAAAAAGTTCGTCAACCAATGGTCTTAGGTACACATCAATGTCGTTGCCAGGTTGCTTTGGGCCTTCGATGAGCACTGGCATCATAATGAACTTCCGCTTCATGCAGAGCCAGGGGGGTAGGTTGTAGATACAAACAGTCACGGGCCAAGTGCTATGACTACTGCTGATTTCACCAAAAGGATTCATGCCATCGGTACTTAAACCAAGACTAACATTCCTCGCATCAGCATCAAACTCTGGGAATGCTCTGTCGATGTTCCTCCACTGGGATCCATCGGCGGGGTGTCTCAATATGCCATCCTGCTTACGTTCTTCTTTGTGCCAGCGCATCAGTTTGGCATGGTCCTTGTTCTTGAACAAACGCTTCAGACGGGATATCAGAGGGAAATACCACATCACCTTCGCGGGGATTTTTTCTTAGAACGCTCCCCCCGACCTCACCAGGGTCATCCCGCCTGATCTTGTATCGTGCGCAGCTGCAAACCGGACAACGATCCAAGTGTTCGTACTGTCTGCGATAGAGGATACAGTCATTAGGACATGCATATATCTTCTGCACCTCCAATCCGAGAGGGCAAACAACATGTTTTGCTTCGTAAGTCGTCGATGGCAATTCGTTACCCTCTGGCAGAATATTCTTCACGAGTTTCAGTAGCTCCTCGAAACCCTTATAAGTAACGCCATTTGCTGCCTTCCACTGCAGAAGTTCAAGTGCGCTACCCAACTTCTTAAGCCCCTCTTTGCAATCTAGGTACAGGTCAGTCTTGTGGTCCCGCAACATGCGCTGTATCTTTTTCAGTTCCTTATCATTGCCGCAGTCTATCTCAGCATCACGCAACATTTGCCCGAGTCCATCACTAGGGTCATTTCTCTGAGCACCATCTTCCTGAGCATCACCTTCCCGAGCACCATCTTCCCGAGCACCATATTTCTCATCGGCATCACCCATTGCAACATCTGCAAAGGGACCATAGTATTGAGCCAATACCGGAATGTCGTCATCGGCCCCGTCTTCTTCATCTTCATCCATTAGAATTCCTCTTTCAGCGTGCTTCATCCAAACAGAATAATTCCTCATAAAACCGTGCCTCATCAAATGCACCTGAAGAACTCCTCTTTTTTGGTGCGATTGCATATTTTCACAATTGGTGCATGCGCAGAACATCCTTCCCGACTGCGTCTTGTTAGCCTCGGCGGCAACGAGAAACGCCGTGAGGCCATCACGGAACTCCTGAGCGTGGTTGTCCCCGTACATCCATTGTCTATTCATCTGCATTATTAACCAATAACAAATATACAATACAATTTAAAGATAAAAAAAATTAATAGAAAATCTTATAAATTACTAATAAATAAATATAAAATAAATATAATTCCATTATATAAGCACATTTCTAAAACTACATTACTATATTCATTAAATAAATAATATACCTTCCGTTAAATAAATATACCTTCCGTTAATAAATAAATAACTATTCCAACTTTTAATAAATAACCAATAATATATATTCCATGGAATTACTATATTTATTTTCTAAAAACAAATAACATTCCATTAAATTAATAAATAACTATTCCAATTTTTAATAAATAACTAATAAAATATATTCCATTGAATTACTATATTCATTTTCTAAAAAACAAATACTAACTAGCTTGCCTTCTCTCTCCATTTCAAACACAATATGAACACTCTCCCTCCACCATGAACTCAAGCTCCCCTCTCTCTCCTCCATGAACATAGTAATTCCTTTATTTGATTTACAAATTCCTTTATTTCTAAAGCATAGAAGGATTACAAGCTAAATAAAACATTAGAGAATGAAAGAGTTTACCTTGTAGTGCTCCTTAAATGAGTAGAATCTTCACAAATTTTGAAAAAAATTTGGGCAGCACCTCCCCTCTTTCTTCTCCTCTTGCCCGAGCTAGCATGAACACAACGCCAATTGTTCAGCTGGCTCGGCGGGGGAGGAAGAAGCCCCTATATACAAACATATTAGCACCGGATCGCTCCACCTTTAGCACCGGGTGCAGCCAGCAACCGGTGCTAAATGGCCTCGGACACATTAGCACCGGTTGCTGGCTGCACCCGGTGCTAAAGGTGGCGCATTAGCACCGGGGTCTTGCCACGACCCGGTGCTCATGTCTTCGCCGTGACATATCCGCGCGCCGCCCCCGCTCCTAGCCGTTGGACCCGGTGCTGAAGCCCCATCAGCACCGGGTCCATGACCGAGGCGGAGGGGGCGGGCGGATGTGAAGTTTTCTGATAGTGATCGATGTAGCGTGCCAAGAAGTGTGGTAGTCTAGCTCCGCCGTTGATCATTCCTACCTAGGGTTGGTGAAGGTCCTGAATTTTATACTAGAAATTTTAAAAATCGGATCTAATTAGGACCGATGTAAAATACTACAAGTTTTTAGCTAAAATTTGCTAGGATTAAATTAGATTGTGAAGGAGACAAGGCCACAATCCATTCTCATCCCTATTCGCACCCGATGATCTAGGTGAATTTTTACTGCCGGCGCCGAGCGGAGGGAGACCGTGCGGGCATATCATCGTCAGAGATCGAGCATCGTCACTTTGAGCAGGGGCGGCGGCGCTCTCAAAATGTCGTTCTTTCTCTTGTTTATAGTTTGCAAGCAGGCTGATTTTTTTAAAAAAAAAATAGTACAGAAGCAGATATTTATACGCACGCACACTCATCTTTATAAATACACGTACGTAACCTACCCTATATGAGCACATTCGAGATTGTGCTGGCAGATTCAATCTTAGAGACTTACAAAGTCACTACAGAGGCCTCGCTGTCGATGGAAAAGTTGCCTACCACTAAAAGAGTAGTCCCGTTAATTTCTAAAATAAATCCAGAAAAATGCCGAGTTGAGAAATGGAACCTAGGTTCGACCATACAATCCTTACCGACTGATATACGATCAATTCACAACAGCCTGAAATGATGCCTCGAATCTCCAACCAACATCTACGTAAGGTCATATCCAATTGACACAACTACCTATATTATAAATTGTACTTTTCAATCCATTTTAATTTTTAAGTCATTTTACTTAGATACATAGTTCTATCCTTGTAAAAAAGATAATTTTCTATACATCTAAATATGCACTATGTGTAATATATAGCAAAGTTTATATATATCTAGAAATGCTAAAACGACTGCAACTTGGTACAGAGATAGGAATCCTTTTGGTTTTGTAGTGGATATATAATTTTTGTTGTACATCTAGTCATTCTAAAAGTAAAAGTAATTCATAATTTAATAAATGGAGTGATATATTATGATAAGGGGTCCTAGAAGATACTTCAGTAGGAACAAAAAGATGATTCCTACGACAGCATAGCACTTCGCGCGCGTGTGGATGTGTCATGTGACGTGTCATGATCGATGCCTAGATATATTTGAGGAAGATGCACGTAGCTGTTAGGTCGTCGGCCGACGGCGGCCACCACCACCGGGCAGCACCAGCACGCACGCGCAGCTGTAGCACAAACGAAAGGGGGCCGAGATGGAAAGGATTCCTTTTGTGCGGGGCTAGCTAGCGACTATTATCTCTCGGAGCAAGCTGGATCATCATCATCATATATCTCGGTTCCCGCTTCCCGAGACAGGCGGCGACGGGCGACGAAAGTGCTGGCATGGCATGGACGCATGGTGGGCAGCCCGCAGACCCTTTGCATGCTCTGTCCCTTTCCGGATCGCAAGAGGAAAATGGCCTTTTTGCAGCGGATGCATGCATGCAGCTAACATTGGCTGTGTTTAGTTCCTGGAAAAACGTGAAAAGTTGATAGAAAAGTCACATCGGACACTGTAGCATTTTTCGTTTGTTTGTGGTAAATATTGTCCTATCATGACCTAACTAGGCTCAAAAGATTCGTCTCGTCGTGTACATCAAAACTATGCAATTAGTTTTTTATTTAACTACGTTTAGTGTTCCATGCATGAGGAGAGAGATTTGATGTGACTTGATGTGATAGGTGAATAGTGAAGTTTGGAGAGAGAGATTTTGGAACTAAACAGGGCCTATTGCAGATTTGCAGCTACATGGAGGATCCATCGGAGCAGATGAATAGATAGACACCATCTGCGCTGGGCGCCGCCTCAGCATCAATCCGCGCCTTTCCTCGTTATGGCCAGGTGTGGAGGTGCGCAGCAGGTCGACCAGCTTTTGCTAGCTCTAATTGCTTTGCTAGCTCGCTTACATATTGCTTATTAATAGCTTAGGCCAGTCTCAGTGGAGTTTTATAGAAGTTTCATGACATTTAATGTGCTGATGTGGTAGAGGAGAGTGTGGAGAGTTTCATGGGATGTGAGAGGAGTTTCATCACCATGAAACTCATCTGGTACAATTACCTAGTTCTGGTCTAGATAGATAACTGTGCGATGAAACGCTGCACTGAGACTGGCCTTAGAAGTTGCGTACGCCCACGCACACGGCCTTTGAGGACTCTGGCACTCAGCAGCACCTCTGCTGATTATTGACAGCAATGTGCTGCCTCCATCACGTACTCCATGGTCCATGCTCGCTTTCTCTGAAGCAACGGACATATATACATCCCATCCTCCCTCCTCCTCCGCCTCGGCCATTTTTGGACCCAGTGCTGATGGGGCTTCAGCCGGTGGTCCAACGGCTAGGAGCGGGGGCGGCGCGGAGGTGTGTCCGGGCGGACACATTAGCACCGGGTCGTGGCACGACCCGGTGCTAATGTTCACCCTTTAGCACCGGGTGCAGCCACGACCCGGTGCTAAAGGCCTCGGGCACATTAGCACCGGGTCGTGGCTGCACCCGGTGCTAAAGGGTGCGCATTAGCACCGGGTCTTGCCACGACCCGGTGCTCATGTCTTCGCCGTGACATATCCGCGCGCCGCCCCCGCTCCTAGCCGTTGGACCCGGTGCTGAAGCCCCATCAGCACCGGGTCCATGACCGAGGCGGAGGGGGCGGGCGGATGTGAAGTTTTCTGATAGTGATCGATGTAGCGTGCCAAGAAGTGTGGTAGTCTAGCTCCGCCGTTGATCATTCCTACCTAGGGTTGGTGAAGGTCCTGAATTTTATACTAGAAATTTTAAAAATCGGATCTAATTAGGACCGATGTAAAATACTACAAGTTTTTAGCTAAAATTTGCTAGGATTAAATTAGATTGTGAAGGAGACAAGGCCACAATCCATTCTCATCCCTATTCGCACCCGATGATCTAGGTGAATTTTTACTGCCGGCGCCGAGCGGAGGGAGACCGTGCGGGCATATCATCGTCAGAGATCGAGCATCGTCACTTTGAGCAGGGGCGGCGGCGCTCTCAAAATGTCGTTCTTTCTCTTGTTTATAGTTTGCAAGCAGGCTGATTTTTTTAAAAAAAAAATAGTACAGAAGCAGATATTTATACGCACGCACACTCATCTTTATAAATACACGTACGTAACCTACCCTATATGAGCACATTCGAGATTGTGCTGGCAGATTCAATCTTAGAGACTTACAAAGTCACTACAGAGGCCTCGCTGTCGATGGAAAAGTTGCCTACCACTAAAAGAGTAGTCCCGTTAATTTCTAAAATAAATCCAGAAAAATGCCGAGTTGAGAAATGGAACCTAGGTTCGACCATACAATCCTTACCGACTGATATACGATCAATTCACAACAGCCTGAAATGATGCCTCGAATCTCCAACCAACATCTACGTAAGGTCATATCCAATTGACACAACTACCTATATTATAAATTGTACTTTTCAATCCATTTTAATTTTTAAGTCATTTTTACTTAGATACATAGTTTCTATCCTTGTAAAAAAGATAATTTTCTATACATCTAAATATGCACTATGTGTAGATATATAGCAAAGTTTATATATATCTAGAAATGCTAAAACGACTGCAACTTGGTACAGAGATAGGAGATCCTTTTGGTTTTGTAGTGGATATATAATTTTTGTTGTACATCTAGTCATTCTAAAAGTAAAAGTAATTCATAATTTAAAATAAATGGAGTGATATATTATGATAAGGGGTCCTAGAAGATACTTCAGTAGGAACAAAAAGATGATTCCTACGACAGCATAGCACTTCGCGCGCGTGTGGATGTGTCATGTGACGTGTCATGATCGATGCCTAGATATATTTGAGGAAGATGCACGTAGCTGTTAGGTCGTCGGCCGACGGCGGCCACCACCACCGGGCAGCACCAGCACGCACGCGCAGCTGTAGCACAAACGAAAGGGGGCCGAGATGGAAAGGATTCCTTTTGTGCGGGGCTAGCTAGCGACTATTATCTCTCGGAGCAAGCTGGATCATCATCATCATATATCTCGGTTCCCGCTTCCCGAGACAGGCGGCGACGGGCGACGAAAGTGCTGGCATGGCATGGACGCATGGTGGGCAGCCCGCAGACCCTTTGCATGCTCTGTCCCTTTCCGGATCGCAAGAGGAAAATGGCCTTTTTGCAGCGGATGCATGCATGCAGCTAACATTGGCTGTGTTTAGTTCCTGGAAAAACGTGAAAAGTTGATAGAAAAGTCACATCGGACACTGTAGCATTTTTCGTTTGTTTGTGGTAAATATTGTCCTATCATGACCTAACTAGGCTCAAAAGATTTGTCTGGTCGTGTACATCAAAACTATACAATTAGTTTTTTTATTTAACTACGTTTAGTGTTCCATGCATGAGGAGAGAGATTTGATGTGACTTGATGTGATAGGTGAATAGTGAAGTTTGGAGAGAGAGATTTTGGAACTAAACAGGGCCTATTGCAGATTTGCAGCTACATGGAGGATCCATCGGAGCAGATGAATAGATAGACACCATCTGCGCTGGGCGCCGCCTCAGCATCAATCCGCGCCTTTCCTCGTTATGGCCAGGTGTGGAGGTGCGCAGCAGGTCCGACCAGCTTTTGCTAGCTCTAATTGCTTTGCTAGCTCGCTTACATATTGCTTATTAATAGCTTAGGCCAGTCTCAGTGGAGGTTTTATAGAAGTTTCATGACATTTAATGTGCTGATGTGGTAGAGGAGAGAGTGTGGAGAGTTTCATGGGATGTGAGAGGAGTTTCATCACCATGAAACTCATCTGGTACAATTACCTAGTTTCTGGTCTAGATAGATAACTGTGCGATGAAACGCTGCACTGAGACTGGCCTTAGAAGTTGCGTACGCCCACGCACACGGCCTTTGAGGACTCTGGCACTCAGCAGCACCTCTGCTGATTATTGACAGCAATGTGCTGCCTCCATCACGTACTCCATGGTCCATGCTCGCTTTCTCGCTCTGTGTACAGCATGCAGTCTTGAGCAGGCTATAAACAGTTTTGGCGTCAGTGACAACGACCAACTAATCGGACGTCAAGGTATCATTGACTGCCGCTTGGTGTCTCCGAGACCTCCGAGCTTTTTATTTTTCTTTTGAAAATTACGAGGCGTTCGAGCTATAGGGGGTGTTTTCCTGGGAAAAGGTAAAAAGTGAAGTGAAAAAGTCACATCGGACACTGTAGCACTTTTCGTTTGCGTGGTAAACATTGTCCTACCATGACCTAACTAGGCTTAAAAGATTCGTCTCGTCGTGTACATCAAAACCATGTAAAGTGCAGCACAAGGATGGGGCCTCACGTTTAGTACTCCATACATAAGGAGAGATATTTGATGTGATAGGTGAATAGTGAAGTTTGGAGAGAGAATTTGTAGAAGTTTAATGATGTAACCAGGAACTGGGCCATAGTCACAGCAACCTGATACGCAGCGCCACCGCCGGACTACCGCCTGCTTGCGTTGTCACCGCCAGCCCGGCTGCCCGGCCCCACCCTGTAGTCATGTCCTGTACTACTATTGCCATGCATGGCACCGGCACTGACGTACGCACTGTATTTCTTCCACCTTGCACGTCATCCTGCCTTCTCCCACCATTTTCCTCGTTACGTTTCGAATGTTAGCTACGAATTTCACTCTGAGATATCTGAACGACTGTTGCCTGTTGGATAGAATTGCCAAATAATTCTCTGTTTTTTCAACCTGCTGCACTGCACGGTAGTTGACGATGATCAGACGTCCCAAAAGCAGGCGATCTTCACAGATTTCAGTGAAGTTAGGCCTTCTCCAACAGAAGAGGCAGCTGCTGTCTCATAGCAATAGTAAAATTTGCAAACACACTGAATCACAGTACTCTGGCAGTGAGAGAAGTTGCATCGGGAAGCGTTCGAGCTAAGCGCGCCGCAGCGCGCTAGCGCACACTGTGCGGTCACTGTTCATCGACTAAAAAAATCAAGAGCTGACCTAAGAGCCGACTGATGGAGGAGGCCTTAGCTGCAACGGCATCCTGATGATGATTGCATGGCCGGGCAGATTCTCACTCGCACCGGCAATCCGGCACCGAGGATATCGCATTCATCCCACTCGGCTGGCACCTTTGCGCAGAATGCCCTGAAAAGGACGGCTCTCAATATGAACACGGCTATAGCTAGCTAGGGCCCCTGTTTTTTTTCTCTTTCACATGGAAGCATGATCATTCTAACAGGCAGCCCAAGTTAATGAGCGACGGACACTCGCTGCCGCTGCAGAAAAGAAGCAAGGGTTCTTGCGACGGGGGGCCGCCGTCGGCCCACGCTTAGCTGGCAGCAGATTAAAAGAGATGCCGGCGCAAAGCGGGTCAGTTCATTCTGTGGAGGGCCAGCTTATTAATAAAGGGCGCAGGCGGCTAATGTCCCTGCTGCTGTACCGCTGCCAACACAAAGCACTGGATTTCTCAGAGCAAGCAGGTTGGAAAAAGCAGTGACTCGATCGTAGGGGCCGCGGTTTCTCGTACAGTCTCCACAGAGAACAGTGGATCCTGTAGGAAGAAGGGGAAATTTTTTTCTAGAATACGCAGGAGAGCTACGCATCATTGTATTTAGCAGAGAAAATTCAAATACAAGCACGCAAGCGTACGGGACAAACAAGAACTACTCGTAAAACAAACGACCTAGTTTCTTAGCGCCCGCCGAGATCCAGAGGTCCGCCTCTTGTTGGATCCTTGCTACCAACACCGAAGCAGTGGCCTCAACCCCTTCAAACAGCCTAGAGTTTCTCTCCTTCCACAAACACCAATCCACCACCATGAACAAGCTGGAGACACCTATGAACAAACTGCCGGCGTGGGCGCTGGACGCCATTGACAGCGTCAGGCGGAAGGGGAAACTAAAGAAGAAGAATTGTTGAGAGCCTTGCAAGTGCGCAGTGCTCCGTGTGGAGAGGGTTATGCTTAAGTTAAAAATGAAGGTTACCATCTTTTTCTTTGCCCTAGGGCCCCCAAAAAAATGTCAAGGTCGGCCTTTTGGATATTACGATGCACGGAAGCAGTGTCTAGTACACATTATAGCAAAACCTTGGCAACTGTGTAACTGAAAAGATGACGCTAATCCGCCAATTACTTCTATCAGATCACAGCTCCATGCGCATGCACACCGCAATAAAGATAATCACCATCGGAGAGGAATTGACAGTCAGGACTGAGGTCAAATGTCTCGTTTTGCCACACAGGGAATTCACGCTAGAAAGCAGGCTAGTAACTCTGCCCCAAGCAGCTGCAGCTGCATGTTGCACAATACCGATTGCTACAGAACAGATAGGAGGCACGTGAGCTGCAGGCTGCAGCTAAACAAGTTCTAGAGCCTGCTCACCTGTGTGCCATTTTCGCTTTTTTTATACTTAAAGAACTTTATTGATAATCAAAGACAAGTTACAACTATGACCCCCAATGAACATTTTGGAGAGCCAGTTGAACTGGGCATTCCTGTGTATGGCCTATATGGAAAAATGAGAACAGATATGAGTTGGTTTGCAACTGTCTGAATGCTTGCTGAGCAGATCGATGAGTAGAGTTTGCTGTTCTTGGAATCTTGATGTATTGGTGTAAGATTTCTTGATAATTGTTGACAATGTCTGCTAGCAGGGGTCTGATTCTCCAGTCTGCTGCTTCTGAGATAGGATCTTCCTTCTGAAGATTTGACATAGGTATGGCCTGATTCATTTGAAGCTTTCTGATGATTGTAGAAGCTAGATGCAGCGCCTGTGTTTCATCATGCAGGACATCATGCGCATGTTGTGAGACTCCTTGTATTAGTACTCCTCTTTGCAGGGTTTGTGTGTATCTTTGATCATCTGGCACAATTGCAGCGTCAATGTAGCATCTTGGACATGCAGGCTAAAGAATGGAAAGGTACTGCCTGTGTAGTGCGTGTTGTGATTATGTGATTAGCAGGAGCATCATTGCTAGCTTGTTCATGTAAGGCTGTCGTATGCACGAGTATTTACAGCATGGACTTGATTGATGGACCAGGTTCTGTTGTTGAACCTGTTGCCATTTCTCGCCTTCCAGATGCACCACAAGGTAGAAATCACCTTGTGCAATTCCTGGGCTTGCATTCCTTGATCTCCATATGGTAGGTCTGTCCTGGCTCTAGGCTCTGAAGCATACCACACAGCCCTAGCAAATTGTCAAGTGAAAAAAAAGGTGCTCGTCTGAAAATTCTGATAATGGCATTGAGGCGACTACGTTGATTAGTTTAAGTTTTTTTTAATTTCCCAACCTAATGATTTGTCTTGGCAGATGTCGTCCCAGACTCTGAGATGCAAAGGTTTCGAGGCATCCTCGTCCTGCACCTCAGCCCACCAGAAAATTCTGATAATGGCATTGAGGCGACATACACAGAGCACCTACCGCTAGGGGTGGTAAGGGCCCTCACTTTTGTACTAGAAATTTTAAGAATAGGGCCGGGCCAAAATAATATTTTTGAGCTAAATTTTGTTAGGGCCAAGTTGAATTGTGAAGGAACAAACGGACCATGATCCGTTACCACCCCTACCTACCGCACAGCAACGACCTGCGGTAGCTATGCTAGAGACCTAATGTGAAGGTGGGTGATACAAATTCAAAACTGGGTTCTGATTTTGCTTTTCTTCTCAATTTTTCTAGTTGAAAAAAATATCAGAACAAAATTATTACATCATCGTACAACAGCTAAATCAGCATCAGTGCTTAGATGTCCTAGTCCTGCTGTTTCTTGTCCTGGGCCATCTTCTTGCGGATCTCCTGAGCGGCATTGAAAATGCCCAGCGTCGGTTTGTTGCACACGAAGCACTTCTTGTTCTTCGAGTGGTGCTGAAACATTAAAAAAAAGAACAGAATTTGTTAGAATTTGCTCTGGCACAGGGAACGTGATTAAAAAGCATAAAAGTGAGTCTCATGTCAACGAAACAGTATAACTTGCCCAAGCACAAAGTTGTTATGCAAAGAGGTGATGGTAACTAGTATTCAACCAAAACAAAAATATATTATCCCCAGCTACAGTTTCACATATCCAATTTGATATTAAATTTTACACCAAAGGTAATGGAAAGAGGTCCGGTTCTCAAGAAATATTTCTACAAAAGGGTAACAAAAATCTATGTCTAATTTCAAATCCTAAGCTCTAATCCGCGCGCACACAATACAGAATTCTCAACCTATTATTTCTATCCCCAAACTTCAGTTGTACTCTCAATAAATGAAACAACCATTCCAGTAATGACGCGTGTTTCATTTATCAATAGTCTACATCTTCTGCCAGTAAGTTTTATTGCCTGGCTAGTTGATTGCACTAGGCGGCTGCAAATAAACCATTCCAGTTTATATTCTTTACAAAATATCAGGTAAACTCAACATTTCCTAAATTATAAGGTTCACAGTCCTGCTCCATAGATCAACAAGACTTCCCACGTGATGCTTCTGAAACTACCAAGCTACAGCCATATCTGAATCTAAGTAAACCTGACATACCTATTCCATTATCCTTGCAAAAAAATACAAACTGTATCAGCAAACAGTTCAGTTCTCTACAATAAAAAACTACATGGCTCCAAATTGCTTGCATAACCAACAAAACACTAACTAAATTAACATCTTAAAAATTAACTCCCAATTTACGAATCACACTCCACAGTGTATTTGCCACCCCGTGGGACTGGCTCACATGATGTACAGCTCCCAACCTCTCTTTATGGAAACTTCTGCCCTTGGCCCTTGCAGGTTATATCAGATTCAGAACTTAATTGTTTGTATCATGACTTCTAGTTGGTGCCCCTTTTTTCTAAAATTGGTGTGTAGCTCAAATGGCATTCAAAAGAGCAGTGAGAGGTAAAACTGTACAAGTGCTTCCTAATAATTTCCCTATGCTTTTGTACAGGAATCACATAGGATGTCACAAAAGGATAAGAAGGTGAGGTCGCAATGAGTAAAAGGCTTTCCTGATGATAAAGACAAAATAGGATAGCAGTATGCTTCCTCTATTGAAGTTTCTGTACATGTATACCGCTATAACCACTCATGTTCCTTAATCTGCTTAGCGTCTGTACTATGCTCTAATCACTCAGGCAGGATTCAACTACATCTATGCTGCCTGAATCTGTCTATGATTCAGAGACAGCTGATCAGGAGGATACGGGAGCAGTCCTGCTGCAATGAAGACTGGAGCAGCATTGCAGTGGAGTCGTCAGACATACAAAATTTGCAAAGAGGTCGCAGTGCTGGTGGTGGGTAGTTTGTGTGTGATTGGTGGGTGCTAAACTTGTCTTGCAGGAGTGGTGTTTTCTGGTTCTGTGGGTTAAATGTTGTTGATGTTCTGCTGCTTTGTCGCAGATGTAGGTGAAGAGGTAGGGGTGCTGTCAATGATCTACCCTCTGCGTAGGTTCATTAACAGCAGTTTTGGATCGATAGAACCCTGAAAAGTGGGAGAACTCTGATTTGTAATTTCGTTAATGAAATTCAGGTTCGCTCAGTATGGAGAATGTTACAATGGAAGTTTCTTTGAACATGAGATTTTTTTTCACATTGGATCTCAATCAGCAGACTATCCCTTCAACCCAATAATCAGAATGGCACTAAAAGTTGTTTCTATCATTCTGTATGAAATCCATGAGTTGTTTTAATTCCTCTGGAGGAAGAAATAAAGCAAAGTTCATGTAATAAGAGAAGAAAAAAAAGAAAAGGAAAGAGGCTTGGAGGTGGGTCACAAGGATGTGGCCAACCCTTAGATGGTAGCCATGACCACCCAATACCTCTCCTAATTAAAATGGTTGGATTTAACTTGCCAGGCTTGATCATTGGCCAGTGGCTTGATGTACAGATTGGGACATCTTTCTTCTATGAAGTATCCAGGCAACCATCTCAATGCTTGCATGGTTGTACAATCCAGCCTTTGTCTGTAAGATAGAAGTTCTTTTATCCTTCTGCAAGATAAGTAGGTTTGGTATGTAACCAGCCTATCTGAGAACAGGTTACGGTCCCTCCTTACCCGAGACAATGTATGAGGCCTTGTCCCGCACTAAGAAGTGTCGGCCATTATGAGGCCCGGGTAGGAAGTCCAGCTGCTTCTAGACTTGTGTGGATCGCTCAAAGATAACTAACTTCACTCTTGAAAAAAATGAAGATCCACCACCTCCAGGAGTTCAAAATGTGTCCCAGGGGCGCAGGAAGTGGAATCTCATGTAGGTTGGTCAAATAAAGGTTGCTCCTATGGAGCAAATGAGATGGCATTCCTACTCCTCAGGAGTGAGGGATCACACTAGGGAAATCAGCAGGGCAGAGAGATTAACGTCGCTAGAGATTTTGTATTTTTTAAGTGGCCGAAGCTGCATACATCTCTTAATACTAAGGGATATGTTTCTAGATAGCATGATGGTGCTATCCTTCTCTGCTGGTATTAGAGACATGGGTGGAGCTTAGGCCTGGACAAAGAAGCACTTAATTCTACTATTTATGTGCTAAAAAATTACTAAGTTGCCCCTCTGTAACTACATATATTCGATTGGCCCCCTCTCATATCCTGTCCAAGCTCCGCCACTTGTTAGAGAAGTGGAACTAGATGTACAGAGGCTTTGGGTCTTCATGTCTCAGTTTACAAATGAAGTGAACATGACTGTCATGAAAAGTAGGGAGAGAAAAATTCAAAAGAAAAATCCCATACATAGGGTAATGGTTTCAACAGTTCAATTTGGCAGGAGTAAAACTTGCTGCATTGTTGTGCAAAAGTCTGAATAAGCAAGAGAACTATTTGGTGGAACATTCAACAAAGAGAAAAATAATCCATAGAGGTATGGTTTGATGAAGTAGATTATCCCTTCAAATAGATTTGTCTTCATTATCTCCTTCGAAGTTTCCTAAATTTGTTAAAAGTAATTCATATATTTGTAAAATTTCCTTCAACAAAACCCAACAGTGTATGATCCTTATCTTAGTGAAAACATTTCCTATTGTTTAAAGTGAATTTGGTTTCAGATAAAAACTAAATGGCGGTCTCAACAGAATTTAACTATTCAAGGAGCAAATTAAGGAAGCACATAATACTATGAGCCTATTTGGCAGGGATCCAGTTCCAAGATCCATATAAAAACTTGAGTTTGTTGACAAACTAAAGTGGCTTAAACCTCTTAAGTTTAATCTAAAGAAGAATAACATGGCTCAACTAATTAACCTTAATCTTCCCAAAACTCCAGCTCCAAGAATTTCTGGAGATAGCAATGGTAGCTCCAAAACTTCTTGGAGCTGGAGCTCCACCAAATAGGCCCTATAACAGATCCACAGCAACAAAACTGTTAATCAATCACTTCATTACAATCTTGAGCTACTTCTAAGTTTACAAGGTGATACACTACTTTCAACCTGAATGAAGTATGCAGTAACCTAACAAGCTTAAATATTTTAGCATGACAAACTACTTGGAATGAAAACATAATAAACATAGGAAAGGGGTTCCAAAACCAACAATAACAATTCTATGCCACACAATTGAATTCAAATACTACAAAATATAAGGAAAGCACGAGAAACTGATTCATACCTTCAATGCGCAATGCTCACAAAAGTAGTGCTTGCATTTTGTGACCACAGGGTCAACAAACGGCTGCCTGCAAATAAAGCAGGCGAAGGGCAGGGCCTCATCATCGTCGTCGTCCTCATCATCCGCTGCCTCATCATCACTCCCACCCCCACCCATCGCAATGCGCCGCTTGCGGGCCTTCTCAGCCTCCTCCCACTCCTTTTCGAGCTGCCACCCGGACTTGTAATCCCCTCTGTCGTGCATGAACTTGCAGGAATCACCGTACCCGCAGTAGCCCGTCTCCTTGTAGTCCTTGCAGATGTCGGGCTGGTAGTCGAACCTTGCGGAGAGACGGATGTGCGCGGACGCCCGGAGCGGGCCGTGCGAGCCGCCGGCCTTCTCGCTGGACACCGTGTGCTCCCGGCGGAACCCAGCCTTATAGTCCGTGTAGCCATGGATCCCCTTGTACACCTCCCCGGAGCCAGAGGCGGGGGCGGAGGCGGAGGGGTTCTTCTTGAGGGCCTCCTCGGCCTGCTTGAGCTGGCGCTCGCGGATGGCGCGCGCGTCGCGGTCGAACTCCGTCTCCGTCTCGAGCGTGGCAGTGGCGCGGCTGTCCGTGGACTGGATCGTCCGGGACGATTCGTACTGGAACCGCCGCGGCTCGGAGGAGGCGTCGGCGGAAGAGAAGACGAGCTTGCCCGCGGAGGACGGGCCCTTCTTCGACCGCAAGGCCGCTAGGGCGCCGCCGCCATCGTCGTCGTCATCGGAGCCGGCGGGCGCGGCGGGGCGCTTCCGGATGTTCTTGGGGGGTTTCCTCACGAAGCTGCATACCGGCGCCGAGCCAGCGCCGGCCCCTGGCTCGCCGGAGCCGCCGCCGCCGCCGTCGGCCATCGATGCGGTAGGGTTTGGGGGTTGCTCGGTTTGGATCGAAGAGGCCACCAGGGCGCCGGTGGAGCCAGTGACCGGCGGCGTGAGGGGCCGGTCTCCGATGCGATTCGGAGAGGCTGTCCCTAGGAACACCACCGTAGGATGGAGGGCACCGGATACGGGTACGACGAGGCTGGATCCGGACGCCGCCGGATGCTGCAGGGCCGACAAGAGAGGATGAGGGTAGGGGGGATCTGGACGAGGACGACGCGCTCGCCGCCGCCCTTATCCCTGCCGAGCGGGCTTCCGATTCAACCCTAGCAAGGTGACGCGGGGGCCGAGCAAACGGTCCTGTTCTGTCAATTGTTGAACGAACTTTCCCGTCTCTAGGCCGTGACGTTGGTTTTGGGTGGGTGAATTTGGGAGCATCATGTCACATTGTAATCATTGTGCCACTGTAGCATTTTGTTTGTATATGTGAAAAATTGTCCAAAAATTTATTAATTAGGCTCAAAATGTTCGTCTCGCAGAGTACAACAAAACTGTGTAATTATTTTTTGATTTTATCTACATTTAATACTCCATACATGTTATGACATTTTAATGTGATGGGAATCTTCTTTTTGCATAGTAAATTTGGGAGTAGAAATTCTGGATCCAAACAGGGCCCTAGTTTGCCAAGAAACTTTTTCAAAAAATAAAGACGCAGATTAATTTATATTTTTGAGCAAGTAAAAGTCAAATTGATATTAACCACCTTTGAGCAAGTAAAAGTTAAATTGGTATTGACTGTCTTCAGAAACATACATGACCATTATAGTTGGATCATGATATCTCTAAATTCCTAGATATTGCTTAATTGTGAAGTAGAGGTTGTATAAGTAAATTCGAAATTTAGGGTGCGTTTGGTTCATGGCCTAAAGTTGCCTAGCCACAGTTACGGCTGCCACATATGCTTAGGCATGCGTTTGCTTCCTAGCCTAAGCTTAGGCATGCCGTAGACGCATAGGCTTGCTCACAGCTATTTTTAACGTTAAAACGTGCCTACGGTGTGGCGAGCAATTTGCTCGCCGCAAGTGCGGCGCGGCCGCAGCACTGGCGCGGCAAGTTGCGGCTTTGATCCAAACGCGCCCTTACTGCTAGCAAGTGCTGAAGCGATTCCGTCGTCGAAGGAGAGTTTGATGACACTGAAATACCCGTTGCTCACAAGAAGCAACTATACTGCATGGGCTATCAAGATGAAGGCCTACTTCAAGGCACAAGGTGTTTGGGAGGCAATTGCCTCGGAGAAAAATTCGATGAACAAAATCTTGCAGCCATCCATCAAGGTATCCCAGCGGGGACACTCTTGCTAATCGTAGAGAAGGATACCGCAAAGGAAGCATGGAAGATGCTCAAAACCATGCACATGGGTGTTGAGCGTGTCATGGAGGCAAAGGGGCAGACATCGAAGACTGAACTTGATCCCCTACGTATGAAAGATGGGGATCCAATTGATATTTTTGCTGTGAGACTGACATCAATCATCAGCAAGGTTCATGCTTTGGGAGAGAAGATGGAAGAGCCCCCTATGTTGTCAAGAAGCTTCTTCGAGTTGTGCCCAAAAAGTTTTTGTAGGTTGTCTCTACTATTGAGCAGTTTGGTGATTTCAAGACCATAGCCGTGGAAGAGGTCATCGGACGCCTCAAGGCATATAAAGAACGAATCAGCATTTTTGGTGGTGGTGAGGGGAGCATCTTCTATTGACTCGAGCTAAATGGAGTAGGAAACTCGACAAGAAAACGGTAAAATGCTTTAAATGCAAGAACTTCGGTCATTGCTCCTATGATTGTCCCTTGGAGAAAAAAGAAGGAAAGGCATGTACTACAGAGAAGCAAGAAGATGATTTATTGATGGCCGATGCTTGCTTGATTTGACATAAGTTCGAGTATGTAGGCTCAACTACAGGACGTTGAGAAGGTGTTTTACTGCCCTAAGTTGAGTCTGTTTCATTTGGGGTGTTAATCAGTTGCATTCTCCATCCCAAGAAACTCAAGGATGTTGATTAGTTGAGTTCTCCATCCTGAGAGGGAAATAAGTCTAGGATGTCGATAAGTTGAGTTCTCCATCCTAGGACTGGAAGTTCAAGACGTCGATTAGTTGCGTTCTCCGTCTTGAGAAATTCAGGGTGTCGATTAGTTGTGTTCTCCATCTTGAAGAAGGGAGCTCTTGGTGTCGATTAGGTTTGTTCTCCATCAATAGAGAGGAAGTTCCAGGACGTCGGTTAGGTGTGTGCTCCATCCTGAGACAAGAAGTCCAGGGTGTCAGAATATGTGTGCTCTCCACCCGAAGACCTTGATGCAGTAGAAGATCATGCTGTGTGAAATAGAAGATTGGGCTGCAAAAAGATACCATTCTTGAGCAAGTAAAAGTCAAATTGGTATTGACTAACTTGAGGAGCATACATGATCATTATTAGCTGGATCATGATATCTCTAGATTCCTAGGTGTTGCTTAGCTGTGAAGTAGAGGTTGTACAAGTAAATTAGAAATTTACTACTAGCTAGTGTTTAGCTAATGGTGAGTTTTCATTATGTATGACGGTTTGTAAGTCCTATAAAAGAACATGTAACCCCCATAGTCTATGTAACCATTGTGAGTTTGAATAAAGGAACATTGCTTGCTCTATTGGTTCCTCTCCTCTCATAATATTTCTTTCCCATATAGCTAGTTAGGGCCAACAGTTGCCAAGAAACTTGTTCTTTTAGGATTTTGGCGTCCATTTTACGTGTCTTATATATTATTAGAAACGTGTATCTTTTATCTTTTGAGTATCGCATAAATGTGACTTTCAACCCTATATTTTTAATTGCTGCAAATCAATTCGTTAACTAATAGTGCCCTAAGCATCCATGCTCCAGCTTAATAATATTTTAGTTGCCATCTAGCAGCGTTTTAGGCCATGCAATCATACCGTTCTGCCACGATAAAATTTAACCTTCATGACAAAATTTTGCAGACTTGAAATTATGCGTGGCTTGAAATTTTGATAGCCACAACTAGACTAACAGCAAACAACAGACTCCAGGTGGCTCACATCTCTTCTTCTGACACTATCATGTTCATCAGATGAGCTAGATAGAGGTTAGAGAGCACAAAATTGGAGAATGAGAGAAAATTATGAAAGAATAATGAAATTGGTTCACACGTGAATGTTGTAATTTTTCCAACTTACCATACCCAATTGAATTCTTATAGTCTCAATGCACGAAGAAACTTTCTAGCAATGATGATGTAGACTGGTGAATTGGTGATTAATTGAATGGATCAAATGTCCTAGGCATGGATGATTAGTGCACTAATTCAGTTAGTTAAAGACTGATATGCACCAATTGAAATATAAGGATGAAAGTCCATGAAAAATACACTTCTTCCTTTATTATTTGATACTGATATGTGAATTTTTTTAATTATATATTTTCCATCTTTTTCTTGATTTTTTTTCCTCTTTCAGACCACGTGAGATTACCGATTTGCCACTAAACTTTATCTACTTGTACTCCTTATTCCTTCACGAGATTACATAATCATCAATAATCAATTTTAGTATAACCAAAAGGATGGTCAAAGACACAAGAACTAAGTTGAGACACAACAGAATAAAACAAAAATTTGTTCTAAGTTTCCTATTCTTCAACACTTCCATATGTCCCTTTATCTCATCTATTCCAAACTGCACTTGCGTAATTCCATCGAGCAATTCAGGATGGCTTCTAGCAAAGATGGTTGAGCTAGCCCCAGAAATCCTATGGATTATAGGTACAACACATTATCCTTTTGGAACCAGTATCTGGAACATGTGCTAGGTACCGGATAACAATTTGAACAATTCACAACCATTGCACATAATTGAAAAGGAAATCGGTTATTGGAACAAACAGCTCATGTTTTCATTTTTCTAGGGCACTTGAAGAATCTCCTACCGAGGTGCTTGAGGGAGTTATTGGCAGTGAGCGTAATCAGCCTCACATCTTTGCATATCTAGCCATATTTGTTATAGCATAGCGAGAGAATGAAATGGTTTCTCATACAGAAAACTATGTCCGCATGAGAACTAGGAAATAAAGAAAGAGAATTGGGTGAACAAAGGAGAGAGAAGAAAGATGATTGATTGATATTTTATTTTGAAGAAACTTCCCTTTGGGAGTGTATTTTCCATAGATAGCGTCTATATAATATGGTAACTATAGAAACTATAGAGTAGTGTCTGGTTGGGATTGCCCTAAGCATCCTATATTTACCTCTTGTGAACTTCGAAAACAGATAATGCTGTAAACATAACTTGGAATGTGCTCATGTGACATGCGAGAGGATGGTCTGAACTACATTATTGGATACAATCAAAATGGGCCATGAAATTATGTATGAACTTATTGTCGTATATAAATATCTTGGCATGTGTGTATTTTCTGGCGTTCGTCAATCTTGACATATGCATATCCAGTCCATAGGTGCTCATAGGAGCAGAATTTGCGTGCATCTAGTCATACTATGTGAGAGTGGAACAATCACACAATACATTGGTCGATAACAACCGGCTTATAGAGACAATATATCGTAGATATTAGGAAGGGAGGCCAGGATTGACGTGATCCGTAGCATGACTTACACATCACACATGCATATAGACCAACAATAGGAGCTGAGTGTACGTGTGTTATCATAGCATCTCCAAGAGCCTATCTAAAATATACTCTCTAAATCATCATTCAGAGAGTCATTTGAGTAAAAAATTATTTTATATATCTTTATATTTTCCAACAGCTTTTCTATATCTTATGCGTTATCTAGAGAGTCATCTCGCTCTCCATCTTTAGTTAGCGAGAAATCTGAAATAGAGGATATCCATATTTGGATATCCAATTGAAGAGGTTGTTAGAGGGTGTTTTTTCACCAAAATCTCTATTTCTGTAAGTTAGAAAAGTTGTAATGAGTCTATTGGAGATGCTCTAAGTGTGTCTTTTGCAAACAAAACATAAAATCAACATTGGGCTTGAAATGTTCATCGGGGCCTACTCGGCGGTGTCGGATCGTTTTCTTCCCCTGGGCCTGAAATGTTCATGGGGCCTACTCGGCGGTGTCGGATCGTTTTCTTCCCCCAAGATGGACTGGGTTTTGGATCAAATTTGGAGCCCTTAGGACATGTACAACAGTTTAGATAGTTACTGTCCATTTAACACATATATACAGCTAAATAAACAGCTCTACAATGGGCTGTATTTAGCTGTCTATGTGATAATTAATAAATACATACTTTAGTTTCTGTTGTTTTGCATGGGAGCACGGGCCAAAACAGTAGACGAGATAGTAGACATTAACACTCTCTTTCTTCATTAAACGATGACCAACTCATTTTGTATATGTGGCAAAAAAAGACAGCTGATGTTGGGTTGTACATGCCTTTAGCACGGAAAAAATCGGGTACATTACTCCTGCACAGAGCGTTTCGTGCAGGACGGTGGTGGATGGTAGCCATGTGTCCGCCCGTGGGATCGGACACTCCCGTGGCCTCGGCTCCCACGCAAAGGCAGCGGTCGGCTCGCTCGGCTCCCTGTTCTAGGCCCTCGCTCCTCTAGTGGCTCGGGCTGACGTCTCAGCTCATTGGATCTCTACGTCACGCCGATACGGCAGTCGGGTGCCGTTTCGCGTATCGCGGACGTATCCGATACGTGAAACGGCACCGGAACGGCATGCGGACGTCTCGCGGCGTATCGCGACATTCAACGTAAAGAAAAACACCGATACTTACCGATACATATGGACTCGGCGTCGATACGATCCAACACAGCCCAAGCGGCCCACATTCATAGTTATATACGTGAACTTGTCGCTGCGCCGCGTCGCTTCCCATTAGTATTCGCCAGATCGCTTCGTCTCCTCCTGGCCGACGTCTTGCCTCCCTCCCATCTTGATCTGCAGCGACGAACTCCGGCGGCCGGTGGCGCCGACAGCGACGGAACTCCGGTGAGCTAGCTTTCTGTGTGCAACGTGAGTGCTTCTCTAAGGTCCTGCTTCTTTCAATCTCTCGTATTTGTCCACAATCCAGTCTCCAGGCTATAATCCTCCTATTCTTGCTCCTTAGTCGTCTAATTAGATCAATTTTTTCCCCTCTAATTAGATGTCAGGAACCAGTTCGTAGTGCATCTGCAACTCCTGCAAGTGCTCAACGTTTCAGTGACATCAATGCGTATTTGAGAATTATTTTATGTATTAAATTTAAATTTTAAACGTATCACCGTATCAGATTAATTTAAAAATATCGTATCGTATCGGTGTATCCGTATCCGATACCGATACACGTATCTGAATCGACGTGACATAGTTGGATCTTCTGCCGCTCCGTCCCTCGTCTAATGGCGTTGTCTTCTTTAATCGTGTACTAGCCTACTTGACTGCTGGCTCTGCCGCTAGTCTCACGGCTCCGCGGCTCCGCCATTTGCTGCCTGCGCAACTACTACGCTGCGGCGGTGAACCGAGCAGCGCCGCATGCCGCGTGCTCCACAGCCTGTACGTATCTCGACGTCATCGTGTAGCCAGCTACCCGTCGCCGGTTTCTTGGTAGCAATAAGAAAGCGCACTCCACTACTCTACATGCTGAACATGCGTGACGCCGGCCGAGCTACGCGTGAAGGCATGGCTCAGACACGGAGAGCACATTGCCCACCACATGCTCGATGGGATGTCTGATCCACTGAGCTAAGGGCATGTTTAGTTCAAAAAGTTTCCAAAAAGTTACTCCCAATACACTATGCAAAAAGAAGATTCCCCATCACATCAAAATGTTATAACATACATGGAGTACTAAATGTAGATGAAATCAAAAACTAATTACACAGTTTTGTTGTAATCTGCGAGACGAATATTTTGAGCCTAATTAATTAATTTTTGGACAATTTTTTGCACATACAAACGAAAATACTACAGTGACGCAATGATTACGAAGAGACATTCAACTCCCAAATTCAACCTCCCAATTCTACATCTAAACACCACCTAAATCTTGTGGCCTGCCTTTGCCTCTTCTGTTGTACAGAGATCTTTTCAGATCGCTTGGCCGCTTGGGTGACATCTGTTTAGGACCACTTCCCAGGACTGAGAGCTTCCTAGTAAAGTAGGGCCACCAATGATTCCCTCCCCTGCATTCCATGGCCATGCTCACCCTAGCTTTATTCTGTCTCCTTCAACGCTTGATCGAAATGCTTGCTCCAGCAGCTGGCGGTTATATGATCACACAAGCTTCTGTGAATTCTTGTAGAATAAGATGAAGG
>OAMR01000067.1:2372031-2433584 GCA_900205405.1 Echinochloa crus-galli
CAGTTTTGTTGTACTTTGCGAGACGAACATTTTGAGCCTAATTAATCAATTTTTGGACAATTTTTTGCACATACAAACGAAAATGCTACAGTGACGCAATGATTACGAAGAGACATTCAACTCCCAAATTCAACCTCCCAATTCTCCATCTAAACACCACCTAAGATATAATATAAGATATAATATGTTCTCATTTAGGTACGCCGTACGCCGGGAGAGCCCGTCGAGCGAAGGCAAGCGAAGCCATCAAGTTGGCCGCGGCCCCACGGGCGGCGAAGAGCTCGATGACTCGATCGCCTCCATCGAGAATACTGCGAGGGTGAGGTTATCACACGAACGGACTCTAGTCGACTGCGCAGGTCTGGGCCGACGTAGGCGAGATGGAATGCTCAACACGTGGGAAGGTCCTGCACGGAGGACTCGGTACAGGAGTGCTGTACCGAATTTTTTTCCCTTTAGCACATCCAGTGTGCTTGTTGGACCGGGTGCATCGGCTTTGGCTGCCCGTGATAGGTCTAATTCCTTTTGTTTTCATTGACATAATGGAAGGAAATTTCCCTACCAAATTTGAAACCCAGGGTGAACCATGTGAAATTTGAATATCAAACTAAACCAGTATAACATTTGAAATGATCCTTGTCAACTTCCGTTTTAGTCTTAAACTTAAGCTAGTACTGGTTGCTCTCCGATCAAACACATAGAATATTTAGATTTCAAAAGAAAGGGATAAAGGAACTAGAGATCTCCACTGCTTTGAGCAGGAATAAGCAGTGGGTTAACTGAGAGCGGGCCAGCAGGGCCGTCGCTCCCCAACAAAAAAGAAATAGTATCCTTTTAGAGCATCTTCAGGAGCTCATGTATATTTCATTGACTAGCTAAAATAGAGAAAAAAGAGAAAAAATCCCTTCCAATAGACTAGGCAACAGACTAGCTAATTTTGGAGGCTCGCTATCTTCTCCCCTCTGCTCGGCAAAGACGCCGAGCGGGACGCGCTCGCCATCCGCCGATCCGCGCCCACTTCCCTTCTTCCCGCTCTCCCTCCCTTCTCCCGCCTCACCCTCTTTCTCTTTCCCCTCCACTGGACTCCGCCCCCGCTGCCATGCCTTGTCTCCCTCCCTTCGCTCCGCCTCGCCCTTTTCTGCTCGCGCCGCTCCTCGCCGCCTCCGACGCGCCGGCGGAGGTCGAAGCGGAGCCGATGCCGGCCGCGCAGGCACAGAACGCGTCCGAAGATGTGGCAGCGGCGGCGGTGGAGCTGGACGTCGCGCAGCTACACCTCCTGCCGCGCCCCCTCATCATCGAGCTCTCGTCCGCCGGATCCCGTCGCGGCGTCGCTGGAGGTCTGGAACCCGGTGCCGGCCGTGCCGGCAGAGACCGCGTCCGAGGACGCGGCGTCAAAGAGCCCTGAGGCGACGCGGCAGGACGAACCCATGCGGCGGAGTGCGAGGCTGCGGCGGTGCGGGTGGCGAGGCGGCGCGCGTCCGGGTCGGCTAACCTGCGGAGGAGCTCGTCGGCGACTCCCACGACCGTTGCGCCAGTCGAATGGGAGCGAGAAGGGCGCGTCCCTTTCAGCCGTCCGCCGCGCCTCCTCACTCCGTCGCCGCCCCGCTTAGGCCACCTCCCCGCTCGGCCAGCCGCCACGCCTCCCCGCTCCGCCCCCCTCCCCACTCCGTCGCTGCCCCACTCGGCCGGCCGCCCCGTGCTCCCCGCTCCGCCACGTCCCCGCTTCGCCTGGGTCTCCCGCTCGGCCATCGCCGCCGCCCCTCTTGGCCAAATCCGTGTTTCGCCTTATCGCGTTTTGCCGGCGCCGCCTCTACTGTCAAGTTGCCATCACTCCGTCAGGCGTCAGTCCCGACGTTTCCTTCGTGGCTCGGCGTTGGCCGGTGGGCAGCCACGGCGGCAATGGACGGGCCGGAGAACAAGCGGGCGGCGTCCAGGCCGATCCTCTGGATGTTCTTCCTTCGATTCGAAACGAACTCTATTTATCTAATCTATTTTCTGTAATTTTGTGAACTTTTTTATTTGTTTATCGTATCTATACTATAAAGATCCAAAACTTTCGAGGGTCGACAGATCCACGAATCATTGAAACATTACCCTCTTGTTTTGAAGAGTTTGACTAAACAGTCCGTGAAAAAAAATACGCACTTGCGTGGAATCGGTGTCTGACCAACTATCCGTTATATAATCTTATTTTTTATTAAACATGATCTTTATAGTATAGATTTTCTATTAAACATGCGTGTCGCACGTGCATTTTTGCTAGTAATAGCATAAGATTTTAATAAAATTAGATCAAATCCTCCTAGGAAAATAGGACAAAACCTTAAAAAAAACATTGTTGTCTTTCTACGAGAAGGTATCTGTGGAAGGGTAAGATGACAATGATACGATTGATCCAATCCTCAATTAGAGAAAAATAAATCAGAAGAAGCTCCAGGTCTCCCAAATATTTGTTAATTTTTAAGATAAATTGTTAAATTTTTTGAATCGTAAATATTTGTGTGGAGGTCTTTGGCCCCTTGAATTTAAGAGCTGGCATTTCGCAGAAAAAAAGAGCTTGCAGCCATGTCAGGATGTCGATAAAATAATAAAATGTAGCAGACAATCTGACTTGGAAGGCTTGGCTTGGCTATGCGATTGTTCTTGCTGTTTTTTTTTTTTGGTAGAAGGCACGACCAAAGCGGACTCTCCAAGCCTTGCAGTTCCGTTCCGCTTGGCCTTCTCCGCTACCTCCTCGTAAACATCCACATCCATCATCCCTGCACTCTTGTCGTTCCCATTTCCCAACTCCACCTCCTCGGCCGCCACGCCGCCGTCTCCTTCTCACGATTTCATGAATTGATAGGGAACTGTGCCCCTTTCTCTGTGTGATGTAGCGGTGGAGCAGCTGCTGCTGTTCTAGTTTCTTTCAGGGTGTTCTCCGTGCTTCTGGCGTACCTTCACACATCAGGGCCAGGAGTAGTGCCTTTCAGTTCTGTTACAATCTTGGATGACCGGCCAGTAATTATTGGAGAGGTTGTTGATGCTGCCATGCCGCACCGAAGAACTTATGGTTGACTGTATCCGAGTCGCGACCGGAATCAATAGCAGTGCGAGAGGTAACCTTAAAGCTTGCGCTTCCATCCTCGCATTGTAAATGATATAGTTCATCACATGACATGAAACGTAGGAATGTAGTGCAAGGCTGAAAGCTGCACTGCCGTGCCACAAGTTTAGCATGTATAAGTAATTCAGTGCTGTGGTGGTAGCTTGGTGGTTTCTTTTTTTCTTAAAGAAAAATTTGTATCTTTTCAGAGAAAAGCCTACTCCATTGAAATAATATGACAGCCAGCTTGATCGAGTTCACATCCCGATCGAGCTCGGAATTCATCACGTATGATACCACAAAAACGTCACGGATAGTTCTTAGATTGAATTTTATGCGCAGGTTGCAGGACTGGAGATCAGATGAATCAATTGTGGATCAGATAACATTGTTTCAGACCACATGTAATGACTTTGTCTTGAACTGAAGAATAGTTATACTTTTGGCATTCTGAAACTCTGAACAAAGAAGCTTCAGACCGAATGAAGTCCAAGGCAAGAGTTCTTGATCCTCGGGGGCCATTCTTGCAGACATGGAACAAGATATTTGTGGTTTCATGCCTTATTTCAGTTTTTGTGGACTCTCTGTTCTTCTACGCCCCTGCCGTTGATGGTGATAACAACTGCTTGTATCTGGATGATAAGTTGGAAAAGATAGCAAGTATCCTGCGCTCTCTCACGGATATCTTCTATTTACTCCGTATAATATTTCAGTTCAGGACAGGCTTTATTGCTTCCTCTTCGAGAGTGTCTGGTCGCGGTGTATTGGTTGATGACACATCTGAAATAGCAAAGCGGTATTTGACAGCATATTTTCTGATTGATCTCTTAGCTGTTCTTCCCCTCCCTCAGGTAATTTTTATGCCACTTAGTTAACCTTCAACAACAACGGAACTATATATATCACCATCACGCCAACCTTGTAATTCTCATGATTTTTCTAGGATACACGAAAATTTGATTTTTCCTGTATAAGTCATTGTTCTCAATTGAAGGTTGCTGTTCTTAGATTAGAATTAAATAACGCAAATATTTATTTCTAATCCATAATTCCTTGTCTTATAAGTTATAACATAGAAAGTTTGTAGCTGACATTGATGCTTGATTATTAGGTGTTTGTGCTGTTAGTACGACCCCGTCTCCAAGGTTCAAAGGTTATGACAGCAAAGGACATACTAATGTTCATAGTCATGTGCCAATATTTGCCTCGACTGATCCGAATAATACCGCTCTACATTCAAATCACAAGATCAGCTGGTACAGTTATGGATACAGCATGGCCGGGTGCTGCCTTTAACCTTCTAGTTTATATACTTGCTAGTCATGTAAGTCATATACTCATTTATTGATACGTGTAAGTTTTAAACAGATATCTTGTGCTTTCCCTCTCTGAAGCTATGCATTTTTTCCTATTCTTGATTCACACGGCTAATCTGAAGACAATCTTGATGCAATCAATTTTTCACATGTTACATTGTGCATGGTCAAAAAAAATTTAGTTTATTACTAACCAATTCATTGACTTCTTACAGGTCCTTGGAGCTCTTTGGTACATTCTTGCCATTCAACGAGAAGACAGCTGTTGGAGAGAAGCTTGTAATGGCCAGGATGGTTGTGATCTTGCATCTTTATATTGTGGCAGTGCTGTATTTGGAAATAATACTTTCTTACAAGATGTCTGCCCAACAAATGGCGATGGCGGTGTAGATCCAATCTTTGGAATTTATCTACCAGTTCTCCAGAATGTTTCACAGTCAACGGGTTTCTTCGAAAAATTATTCTACTGCTTTTGGTGGGGACTACAAAATATATGGTGTGTTTATGATTGAAATCAACTTTTTTCTTCACCAAAGAATAGTGCAATGGGGCCTGTATTTATCTATTGCTATTTCTATTGCAGTTCTAATGGTCAAAACCTGAAAACAAGCACTTACATATGGGAGAATCTGTTTGCTGTTTTTGTCTCAACGTCAGGTTTAGTTTTATTTGCGCTCCTTATTGGTAATGTGCAGGTACATTTTTATATTGGTAGAATTTTATTGTTATATGTGCTGTTAGACTAAGTACAAATTTATTAAAAGTGCAATATCTGAGAAGAATTTTTATGGAGGTTCAAATAGTGCACCTGAGGATTCTTTTTTAAAGCATTGCACGAATTTGTTCAACAAATGTGAAATGAAAACAGACCTTCAACAAAAGTCGTTTCCCTTGGAAAATGAAATGCGAACCTCGCCAGCTTTGACCACTAGTCCCTCCATCACAATGTTTTAAATTTCCTATATACAATGATTTTGTTATACACCTACATGTACGCTGTGTCTAGGTACATAGTAAAAATTATGTATCTAGAAAAGCCAAAATGACTTATAATTTGGAATGGATAGAGTAATATACAAAGAACTATTTATATCACTTATCTAAAATGTACCATGATATTTGTCATGAAAAATGTATTTTCATAATGCCATAAGTAACATTTTCTAAGACCATATAGAAAAACTAATGTAAAATTTGAATATTTAAGACCATATAGCTAGATTGTAGACAAAAGGTGTACTCCATATATTTTTGGAAGATTTTGTTTATTTAAATCTGTTGGAGTCATTTGATGTTCTGAAGAAAATAGTTTCACCCGAAGAAAAATAGTACCTAGATTAACAACTGTGAAAATGAAAAACACATTGCACAACCACCATTCTGGCTTCTCAAGGCATCAGCACCAAACAGGTAAATTCATATGCTGTAGTCCTGCATTTGATGTCTAGAGATGATGCCGCTCCTAGTAGCCTCAACCTTTGATATCTAAGTCTTAGATATCGGTCCAGTATATTTATAAAGAATCTTGTATCCTTATACTGGCCATTATAATCATGATTGTTATCTCTAATCAACTGATGCGGGCACCAACATGGTTATTTTCAAAATATCATGGGCTAACACCTACTTTGAGATCTTTATTTTGAAGAATTTGAAGAGATTTCAAGTGATCTTTTTGGCATAATCCTCCAATGAACAATCTATGAAAATCAGTTTTCTCTATATGAATTATCATATAAGATTTACCCTTAAATGATTCATTTGTTTTGTACTTTCGTGTACTTATGCTATATGCAAGCCAAGTTTAATAATATGTAAATAGGAACAATAAATTGAATTATACATTCAGTGCATGATTTGACCATATCTTTCAATTGTTTTGGTTGGATTATTGCAGACCTATTTACAATCAACCTCTGGGCATATAGAAGAAATGAGAGTGAAAAGACGTGACACACAGCAATGGATGGCACACAGACTACTTCCTGAGTATATCAAGGAACGAATATTGCGTCATGATCAATATAAATGGCAAGAAACACAAGGGGTTGATGAAGAGGACCTTCTTAGAAATCTTCCTAAGGATCTTAGGAGAGATGTAAAGCGCCATCTTTGTCTATCGCTTCTCATGAGGGTACTTTCTCATACCTGTAGGTTGCATCCACAGTCATAAGGAATCTTCATTTGCCTCTTCTCCCTTTGTACCCTTTGTACAATACGGAAAAGGAATACTTGGGACAGGCAAACACCCTTTGTTTCTCTAAATTTTTTGTACAATTTGGGTAATATGAAATTAAGTAGTTCAACAAAGTTATGTGCTTTCATTTAACGATCATTCCCTTCTAAACCCGTTAAATTTGTAATGTGTATTTTAGATATTTTCAAAATTATGTTTTGATTTACTTTATTGGCCCTATGTAGTTATCTTCCTTTTTCTGGTATACTTATATCCTATTACATTTTTATTTTTGAATAATAATTATCCCTTTGAAGTCGATGGCAGTTAATAACTTTTGAAAGCTCCCGTATGCAATACACATATATTCCAATGGAGGTTATACGAGGATTACGAGGAAGTCTAGAGTTTTTATACACAATTTATAGTTGCATCTTTCTATCAATTTCGTTCTTTGATCGATACATATTATCGCTTAATTCATCTAATTAAGTAGCATTAATTCCAACTGCTTTTGCAGGTTCCAATGTTTGAAAACATGGATAATCAGCTCTTGGACGCCATGTGTGATCGTCTAAAGCCCATGTTGTACACAGAAGGAAGCTGCATCATTCGTGAAGGCAGCCCGGTGAATGAGATGCTCTTCATCATGAGAGGAGCACTAGAGAGCATGACAACAAACAGTGGGCAAATGGGCTTCTTCAACTCCAATATTCTCAAAGGCGGCGACTTTTGTGGTGAAGAGCTTCTCACATGGGCTTTGGATCCCACTTCAGGCTCAAGCCTTCCCAGCTCAACCAGGACAGTAAGGACGTTGTCAGAAGTCGAAGGTTTCGCTCTAAGGGTTGATCATTTGAAGTTTTTGGCCACCCAATCCCGGAGGCTCCACAGCAAACAGCTTCGGCACACCTTCAGATTTTACTCCCATCAATGGAGGACCTGGGCTGCTTGCTTCATACAGGCAGCTTGGCACAGGTACTGCAGAAATAAGCTGGAGCATAGTTTTTATGAGAAGGAGAGGAGGTTCCAAGCGGCTATTGTGAGTGATGGCACTAGTTCTTGCAGTCTTGGTGCAGCACTCTATGCTGGACATTTTGCGTGCAACATGGTGCGAATCTTACGGAGGAATGCTGCCCGAAAGGCCGGTTTACTGGAAAGAGTACCTTCAAGGCTGTTGCAAAAGCCGATAGAACCCAACTTTTTCGATGAAGAAGAGTGAGATATTTTACGTGCCCTACTATCAAACAACGTTCATCAGGCAACCTGTAATTTTTTACATATCTCAGGTGATCAACTTGTTAATGTGGTCTGAATCTATGATTAGATGTTGTACATAGTCACATAGACACCAAATGGTAAACAGTTGTCTGGTTTAAATCATGTAAACCCATGTAGTAGGTTGTTGGTTCATTACATGTATGATGTTGACAGGGGATGTAAATGATGCAATGCATGTAGTATTTGTTATATGCATTCCTACCATTTGTTGTGAATTTTTAAAACAAAATACTGTAAATGTAAATTGATCGGGTATTGCTGATAAACAAATTTGACAATCACTTTTCGAATTTCATAACCTTTGATAAACAGGCATGCTGTTAAGGTATAACCTTTGATCCTAGTTATGTAGATGTGGATGACATGTGGCACTGTCTAGTTTCTTTGGTACAGAAGTCAAATTTCTGCTAGGCTTCAGAACATGCAGAATCAAAGTATTATGTTAAAAACCTATGTACAACTCATATGCTTCATATGTTTACAGTCTCATTTGTTTTTGCACATGAGCTAAACTATGGCACAGTACCTAAACTCAATATTTTTTAAGATAGTTGTAGTTCAAATTGGCAAAAGTAAAAACTTTTGATTTTAGAACTAGATATTTTTTATGATATTTTGGATGAGTAAATGATCTCAAATGAAAACATTGTCAACTACAAAGTTTCGGATCTCTCGGGTTTTATATTTTGATATAAAGTTTGTTTTTATCCGAAATCATAGAAATCATACGTAAGATTTATGAATTTTTCACATGAGATGTATTTCTAGGGGCATGCCACAGTCCCACCCACCCCTAGAAATCAATTTCTGGGTGTACCATCACTCCTAGAAATGGTGATGCCACGAACAACCCTGCAAATCACCATTACAACTTTACAAGGGGTGGGTCGCCCCCTGCCCACCCTTGGAAATGATGGTCACAGGTGATGCCTTGTCTGGTCTCTGGAAATTTATTTCTAGGGACAGGCCACTTGCTACAGTAATCACCTCGATTTGGAGCAGCGACTCTTATTTTCGTCTGCTCCTAGGAAAAAGAAAGGAGTGGCTCCTACAAATCGTTTATGATACTGAAATGAACATACTTTCTAGTAAGGGTGGTTTAGATTTTTTTTCCCATAGAAAATAAATCCGAGGCATGCATTAAATGAAAATGGATTCTATTTCTTCATTAAAACTCAACTAACTGAGAGTACAGGACTCTTTTTCATCTACTCCTAATCTGTTTGAAAAACTCTATCATTCTTTTTGAGATGGAGAGAGTATGACTTAGGGCCCAAGTACAACCTATCTACCCCGCTCCTTTTTCTGAGGTACACCATCCATTGCCGTCACGCAACGCCGCCCTTCCTAATCCGTCGATCCTCCTCGGACCCACTGAAAGGACCGTGATGTCAGCCCAAACCCCGGATACTCCGAAGACCTGTCGGACACTCCGGACCCACCAATTTGGCCACTATTAGTAGCTAAAATGATTTCTGGCCCGGACACTCCAGACGGTCTTCGGATGCTCCGGCTCAACTTGCTGGAAATAAACAGACAGTCAGAACCCAAACCGGTTAGACCGGTTTCTCACTGAGAACCACAACAAAGTAAATACAACCCCTCTACGGGTTCTAGCACAAACTAAACTTGGTGAGCTTCTTCTGTAGATGATTTCTAGCAGGTTTACCAAGCCCCTGCACACAAGAGAAACACTCTTGAACAGTAAAACCGGTCAGACCTCTTTCCAAAACCGGTCAGACCGGTTTTGGACCAGCCAACACACTAAGTCCAAAAACACTCCTCTCAAAGGCTATCTCACATGGGTTGACCTATGAGCATTTTTTTGTTGTGTAGTCAAACAACTAGTGTTGCATCCCTCTTGATAGTACGGCATTCCTGTACTCAAGATTGTAAATAATAAATAAAATCTCCACTTGAGCTTTTATGTCTTCATTGATGCCAAACTTGATCAATTATCCACATGAGGTCTTCAACATTCCATTCTTGTTGAGCAAATCCCACTTGAGCTAGTGACTTAGAATTTCCAAGCGTGTGATCATGAATCCATACCAATACATAAGCCACTTCATATGATTCAACAATAATTGGATACATTGCATTGCTTCACTAGATAAGGCTTGATTAATGCCTAGAGATCAAACCACGATACTAGCTTCTTCACCTTAGCAAAGTTCCTCGGCCACAAGTCTATCTTGTCCTTTACTTCGCTTAGTACCTCGTCACTAGCCATCTAGTTTGATCCCTTTCATCCTATTTTGCCACTTTAAGTTGGCTTTGCTTTGCATCCGCATGAAGTCCACATTGAGATCTATGTCTTCAACTAACCGAGATATATCCAATATCTTTAATTTAATTGTCCCAATATCTTTTGACAAGCTTCTTTTAATAAATGTGACCCATATGCATAACCTCTTGTCTCATTTGTCATTTCCATTTACTTGTCATTGTATACTTTAGTCACATGGGATCACATCCACTTGTTTACTTTCACAATATTAAACCAATAGCGCGCATATTCCTTTTAACAATTACATCATATGAAAATCCATAAGAATAATTTCCTTAGATCCTTAATCATATTGTCATTTAAATCACCAAAACACTTAAGTGTCTGGATGCACTTTCACCCACCGTAGGTCACCACCCATCGGATCTCCGACCCCATCTAGCCGAGCGTCACGTCGCCTCCATCGCGGATCATGCCACCACCATTGACGGATTTTTTGCTCCCTCCACTTTCTTGTGTATGGCCGGATGCCATTGGAGCTCCCACCCCTAGAAACCCTAAAACTCTAATCCTAATAACCGCCGCGAGCAGCCTCGACCACCACCCTCTGTCGATGGCAAGAACTCCCGCCTCCCTCCCGCTCTTCGTCCTTGGCTTTTTGCCAACATGCGGACGTGCCCGAGCGACAACCTGAGAAGGAAGATGAAGGAGATCCTGCAGTCCACGTCGACCGCACGAATCTTTAATGACCCACGTCGACCGCACAAATCTTCGATATCGGAAGCTACCTAGCTTCATGGGCTTCCGAAGCTGTATTTTATTAATAAGAAAAGGCACGGTATGATAAGGGCCCAGCAGCCTGGGGGCGTAAGCCCAGTAGGCCCAGCCCACAAGCGGCCATTGTGTGCGTGCTTTGTGTCGTACCCGCCCCGGACTCGCTCGCGCCGCGCCGCCGCCGCCGCCGCCGCCGTCCCCCCATCCCTCGATCACGCGCGCTCGCTGCTGCACCGCCCCGCCCAAGAGCGCGCCTGGGTCGTCCGCGCGCTCCGGCGGCCATCTCCGGTTCTGCTCCTTCCGAGTAAGGCATCTCTCTTCAATACTTTCTCCTCGTCGATTGCCTCTGAAGGCTATTTATCACCGAGCAGTTCTTGTTGCTCGGGCCATTCGGACGATGTCGTAGCCTCGTGTGTGTGATTTTTTCTGAAGGACGCAAGTTTGAGATGTCTTTGTGTTGGCGCTGGTTCGGCCATGGAGTTTAGATTAGATCTCCGTTCTGACTCTGTGTTCTCATACTGTAGACTACAAGGGTCTCGTTTTCTTTTTCTTTTCTTGAAACAACCTGTCTGTACCCACGTACTCCATTGCCATTGCAGACTCGCTTCACCTGCGATTTTCTAGATCTTCAAATTTTCTCAGTGAAGTGTACTACTGTCTTGGACATCTGTGTAACCTTCGCTTGGGTTATTTCCAGTTTAGCACCTGCACGATAGTTTTCATTTCTGTTGTTGGTAGGCCCTAACTTGCTTTGATCCATTTAGTTCACCTTTGTTTGATTGTTTCATTCTTATCTCTGCTGTTGGTAAATGAAATTCAAACCTCCCTGTCCTACTCCGTCCGACCGTCCTTTATAAGTTTTGTTGTGATGTTCCCTGATTTGTTTCTTAGACTGAAAAGGTATTGCATATATTGTGGTGCAGTTGCAGTATATTCTGAGAATGACTTGGGGTCAAGGTGCTAAGAGGCCCATACTAGGGCTTCTGTTCCGCGCTCAACAACAATCTTGTCGGGGATACAAATGCTCTTCCTCAGCATTTGAGGCCCATCAATTGGGCACTCATGGTCCCCAAGATGGCGTGTTTCTTAGGAGATTCAGCTCCGAGTTGCCTGCTTCAGAGCAAATGAACCTTATTAAGCAACTCCGACAAAGAACGAGTGCTCCAATCAAAGATGTCAAGGCTTCCTTAGTTAGCTGCAACTGGGATATTGGTTAGCTTGTCTTTCTCAGTGTGATAGCATGATTTAGTTTAGATATTTGTTTAGCTTCCCTTTTTCCTATTTGAGTTTGTTAATTTCTTTCAGAGGCTGCGCAGAAGGACCTAAGGAAGAGAGGAGTTGCTCTTGCTGCCAAAAAGTCTTCACGGACTGCTGCTGAAGGTTTGCTAGCTATTGCACAAGATGAGAAAAGGGCTGCTGTGGTTGAGCTCAACTGTGAAACTGATTTTGTAGCAAGAAATGATGTTTTCCAGTATCTGGTTGGTTTCTTTCCCAGTAATAATTTATCTTAATTGCCGGTAGCTGAGCTTCTTTGCTGGGAAAATATGTAACAAATGAAAGATAAAACTACATCAAGGCAAGGTTCTTTTAGATTCATTTCTTCGAGACAAGTACTTGGTGATTGCAAACTTAACGCTGTCGATACTTGGCACAATAAAATATTGATCTCTGTGTTGGTACTAGTCAAATACAAGGGCAGATAGTGTTTCTGTCCTTTGCTGGCACACTTCTGTAAAGAAGATTATGCATGCCACATTCTAATTCATTGGTTGTGTGATATTCCGTCAACATATAATCTACTATTACCACAGAACATGTACAAGATCTAGCTTTAATTCTTTTATATTTTCCATTTTTGTTTGCCATGCAGGCTTCATCATTGGCAAAGATGGTTTTATCTGCTCAGAGTCCTGATGACTTGTTTTTGCATTTTGGTCCTGAATATCTGGAGGTATGGTATTATCCCTGGCATATCCCAACCTCATGATCCTATAGAAAAAAATGTAATGCAGCTTTGTACCATAACTTTTTCCTGGTTTACATGTTCTAAACTGACGTCATTCAAAAGCATGAGGAAATACATATCAGGAATATTATTACACTAGACCAACTAATGCTGTTGAAAAATCACATAGCTATTTACATTACTATAAACTATTACCTGTTCTAAATCAAATTCACCTACCCAACCAAACAAAGAAATCTGACCGTAATGCTCTGTATGCAAATTCAACCTTTCAATCAATGCATCCATGGCGACTACCACATTTGGTCATTTGCATAGGCACATCATCAACCCAATATTCAGATAACAGAGCATAGCTTTTTTGCTTCAGGTTTGGGTCGTATTGCTGGATTGGTCACACTAGAAGCAGAGGATAGTAGTGCTCTTCTTGATGCTCTCAAAACAGTTGGGTCATCTATTGCGATGCATATTGTTGCAGCAAAGCCATTGTTCTTATCAAAAGAACTGGTTTCTGCTGCAGCTCTAGAAAATGAACGTGACATACTCCGAACTCAGGTACATTACTTTACTACATGCCACTCTTCCTCCAGCATGTTTGGTTCATAGCAGAACTTTGCCACTCTCAAGTTCGGCATATTTGACTTTTCTTAGGTTGTGTTTGGTTTGCTGCCATGGCTGTGGCATGCCACACTTTCTTAGCACTCTGTCCCTCATGTCTACTGTCAATCCTTCACCTTTGATCGCACCAAGTTACTTAAGAACTGAAATGGCATGTCGCCTTGTGACATTCTAGGCTGAAAGTTCAGGGAAATCCCAAATGGCTATGGATAAGATGGTGGAAGGTCGATTGAGGAAGTACTTTGAAGAAGTTGTGCTCATGGAGCAAAAATATATTTTAAATGATAGCACAAACATTAAGGTAATCTGATAGAAAATTTTCCTTATTTGATGGTGTATTCCTCTGAATTGTATCTCTAAGGTCAATTTGATTATCTTTTCCTGGTGTCGTTCTTTTCAGACCGTGCTGAATGACTTGTCAAAGGAGGTTGGTTCTAAAGTAACAATTGGTAAATTTATCAGAATGCAAGTTGGAGAAGGAATTGAGGTACAATATAAATTTGTCCCATATCATCTCTGTTGACAAGTGTCTTTTTTGTTGGATTGATCTGTATTGGTTGGTGGGTATGATGGTGATTTTGGTTGTATTGGCACCATGTTCTTATCAGCAGATGCACCACGTGAAATGGTGATGTTTCTCATTTATGGAAAAACATATGCTATGCATAAATTGTCTTATGGATTCCTGACAATTGATAAGAATTTGTGTTTCACATAATCAATAGTTAACATATGTGTTTTGTGCTTGGCAGGCCTAAACCAGAGGCAGTGGCAGATGCAATGATTTCAAGTAGAGATGGATCAAATGCACTCATTAGGATACTAGCTTTGAACTTAGATCGTTTTCCCAACAACGTTTGTATCGTATTTGCCCGAACCATGGGTTGTCTTTTTACATATGCTGAGGCGCTGAGCGGTCAGCTAGCTAGGAGCATGTTTATTATATAGTAAAATTTCCGACAGGTTTCTCTTACAAAATTGAATTGAGCTGAATAATGGCCAAGGTAGTCTTGCAAGGCATTCACCTTGTTCCTTGTTTTGGTTGGTAGTTGTAGACTTGTAATTCTGGGGCCACCTGTTTCCGTCATATAATTTCAATCTGAGGCCGTTTTGTTGGCAGGGCGATCTGATTTGGTCGTGCATCTGCGGTTTGATCGTTGGGGAGAGTTTTTTTTTCTCAGCAGTTTCAGCGAAGCGGGCAGCACCAGTAGGAGGAATATCGAGATTCCCACGTGCGATTATCAGTTTTAATTATTCTATGGCATTGCCAAAATTTTAAATCGATGAAAATCGTTGCAACCGAGTGTAAATAGAGCTGAAGCGATAGAAGCTGCTGAGAGGGACAAAATGGCTCACTCCCTACATACAGAAATGAACATGAGAGGGCGGACCGGCCGAGTCAACTGAAAAAAAGCGGTAGTTATATATAGGCTGGCTGTTTGTTTGGCTGGTGGCTGGCGCTGGTTTTTGCTGAGAGAAAAACACTGCTGGCTGGTTGGTGGCTGGCGCTGGTTTTCGCTGAGAGAAAAACACTGTTGGCTCGCTGGAAACAATCCAAACGAACAGGGCGAGGCTTTACTGACTGTATGTTACGTGTTCAGACCACAAACTTAATAATGTAAGCATTTGAGTTTGAGCTACTATTGGTCAATTAAACACAGTAGCCTCACAGCATCTACTTCCCAACAGTTTCTAGTTATGGCACAAGCAATCAAGACTTCGCAAAAATGGTAGGATTCTGTGATCACCTAACTTGTCCAAAAGATCTATGGTGCAGGAACGTAGTTAATTTAGCCGCAAGAGCAGGGGGGAGATACAAGAGTTGGACGCAACACAAAGTTTGCTATGTTACTCGGGCTCTCTTGTGATTTGAACTCACAGCATCCCTGACCCCTTTGCCTGTCACTGCATATGGTGCTGAGGCTACTGGAAGTGAAGGAGACTTGTCCAGGTATGCATACCGATCATTCCCGTTCCAGTACAGAATCAGTCGATTTGTGCACGAGTGGGACCAGCTGTCACCTGCATAGCAAAGATCTTTATCCCCACGTCTTGGAAAGCACAGTTCAGAAGATAAACATGCTGTGAAAAAGAATAATAAACCATGCAGTTTTTTTAATAAGGACAAATAAACCACACATTTAACCATCTACTTGAAAAGTAATTTAACTTCAAGCTATGTGCATTATATGGTACTTGTCTGATCGTATATATATCTTATTTCCCATTCAGAAACTGAGAGCATTCTGCTTTTATAAAAAAAAGAATAATAATGACATGAATATATGGATACAAATACGAATAACCGATGAAGTTACTGGGCCTTGTTCTCTTTTGAACTCTATAAATCCCAAGGTTTTAGTCTCCAGCTATAGCTGCCGCCATAGTCCGCAATAGGTGTTTGAGGCAGGATACAGGCATACAGCTAATTTAGCTGGCAAAGCCCCACCCATTTAGCTCCGTCATTAGCTGTTTTAGAGTCATGCCGTTAAACCCCGTAGCCAGAGATTTAAAGGAGGAGATGACAACAGAAGTTATCTGATTTAATTGAGATCAGAAGTGAAAAATCCACAAGTTCTGATCCTAAGATGACTGGAGTAAACACCACCAGACAGTTAGCCAGCAGTAGAGGCTGCTTGGGATGAAAGGACACTATATGTTGAAATGACGAACTTGGGGCAGGGATTTGGGATTATACTAATCCATCGTCACTGTTTGCCTCAAATAGATACCATGACCTCCATCATATAACAGCAGGTCTAAACAGAAAATATCAAATCTTATCTTTTTTTATTTAATGATAACAAATAAATTGTTCAGAGATAAACCTAAGCTAAATTTGAGAATTGCTGCTACTGTGTAAGCACTGCACATAATATAACACTGCCTGATTCGGTGGGGCCATAAAAAAATGGTGTAATTAATAAGAGACATATGCATGCAATGATTGTGTAAAAACCACAACTCTAGTTTCAATTTTTAGCATGCAATTCGCCCAGTTAATAATACTATTAATTTCATCTGCACCACATTATTACAGTACTTATAGTGAGCTACATGATTGGAAGGGGCCAGAGTTTTGCTTGTAATTAGGTAAAAGCTCCAAGTCCATAAATATTTCAGCAGCATTGGAAAATGGAAATGCTCACAGAAAGGTGTAACCTTGATAACAAAATCACATGATTATGTTTTTTTTATTTCAGTATGTATTCTGTGAACAATAGAAACCATAAACACCCAAAGAAATTCGAAGATAAAAGAAGCTTATAATTATAATTGTATGAATAATAACTGACCTAGAGCAAGAGTCAACTGAAATGTCCCTTCTGTAAATTTAGTAGTGACTTGGTTCAACAAGACAACCTGCTCAACAAAACAAGATGATAAGTATGCTAGCCTCATTTGATTATCTCTACCTACACATACAGTCAACATTCATTTGATTATTAGAGATGAACAGATTAGGTAGCTTAGCAATTAATACGGTTATAATAGGAATCATTTGATTTTGAAATTCATATGTGGTATAACCAAGCAACCTTAGTTCCACTGGTAGAGTTTCTCTTTCGCACTAGTTTAACCATATCTGACCTTTAACGGGAAAATGAAATGTAAAGCTATACACAAAAAATTGTCCTAGAAAATGAATTATGGTGGTAGTTCGTGCATTGTGTAGGCCCTTCATACACATGATGGGTGACTTACCGCTAAGTTGTATGCCTTTGCAATCTTCATTAACTTCAATGATAATCCACTGAGCACTCTGGTCCTCAGAGCCAGATCATCAAAATCTTGTCGAAAGTGGAAAGTAACACTATCAATAATAACTATCCGCACCTGTAAAGTAGATAGACAAATCTTTACTTTTGAAACACTACATTAACTATTGCATATTGCAAAAAACAATGGGAGAAAAAATATTGCACACTACAGTTGCCCTATTGCAACACATACATAAACTTGATGGAAAATGTTGACAAAAAAATGGAAAAACTCAGGTATTCAAGTTAAACTTGAGGAGTCAACTGTTCAAAACTCACATCCTTATGCTCCCCTAGGAATTTTTCCAGGTAGTTTATAGCAGCAATCTGTTCAGTATAGCTACATATTCGGAAGTAATAGATGTCTGCTAGGAAATGCTCAGGCTGCAGTTGTTTTTGGCCAGATGAAGACTTCTGATGGCTGTGCGGAAAGTGCTCCAGTATGTCACTGATACACCCTTCAGCAATTTGGTAGACACGTTCAACCATGAAACTGCCCTCTGTATCTGTTATTATAAAGATAATTATTATCAGGCTTTCTTAATAAGAAACAAGATGAGTGTTCTTCTGTGATGTCATTTACCAATATAAACTGCTTTCCCACCAAGGCCACCATATTCCACCGGGATTTGGACATTGATTGCTAGTTGAATCCTGAAGAAAAGTTTTTATTTAGTAGGGAGATCTGTGTACATGTATTCAGTAGTAGGCACAACATACCCCAGTTGAGTTTTACCAACCCCTGGGACACCACCTGAATAAAAGTAGTGCTGTGCATTAGGTCAGTCACTTCAGATACATCAATTGATAAATTGTTTTATATAAACTACTTAATAGTACAAGAGACATGAGGAGAGGAGAACAATAGAACAAGAGACACATTAAGCTCCTACAATTCATCAGAACAGTATAAAAGTTGGATAGAACATCACTAGGAAGATGTGAGGCAAATAAATAAGCACAGGCTATGCACACATATGGATAAAAGAATTGCTGAATGCCCAATATGATCTATATCTGATCAATAGCTCCTATTCGGTCCTTCATTAGGAACAACATTAGAAAGTAATCTCACCTATCTCAGTAACTTCTTTGCAGTGAATCCCACCACCAAGTATGTTGTTGAGGTCACCAGAACCAGTAGTGATGTGTTTCTGTGACTGCTCATCAGAGAGCATATCCCACGCATTCTGGGCTCCTGCAATATATTTACATCAGTATACCAATTTGGTTATTTTTATTACGGTTCATTGATGCAACCTTCAGAGGTTCAAACAAACAAGACAAAGTGGAACGCAAAGTAACAAGCCAAAGTGTCTAGCAGAGCAGAGCTGCACGCATAGCCATCGATTACTGACAAGTTCCATTTCCACATTTGCTAAATCCATGTTGGGAGCTGGGACTTACGTGGGTGTAACCCTTGAGACCCAATAGATGGAATATTTTCACTTTCTTGCTCCGGAATAGGATTGCCGTACCCCCTTTCAAAATTTCAATTACTAGGAACAAGAACTTGAGGCAAATCATTTCATCTCAAGGAAGGGAATAAAACTGCACACTGGGATACCCGATTACCGCAACGAAGGGCCTTCTTACGCTAAACGGCACCCACGCTAAACTAACAAGAAAAGATCCCCGGGGATGAACTGGAGCCGTTGGAGCAAGCTAGCGCTTACCAGCTAGTATAGGTGGATCCCCACTCGACGCCATCCCCTTCTGGTAGAGGGACGAGGAGGTAGACCCCGACCACGCGAGAATCCCCTCGCGGCGGCGGCGGCGCGCGCTTGCCGCTTGCGTCGCTACCGTGCAGAGCAACACTGGAGCAGGGCGGCAGGCAGGAGGCTATGCTGCAGATGGGCCGGCATGGGCCCAGCAGAGGCTGAACCGCTGGCCCCCAGTAGGCTCCCGTTCCTCGTGTTTGGCCTGTTAAGAACTGGCGGCCTGATACGGTAGTGTGGTGTTACGGGACAATAACGTGTAGGCTACAAGGACAAGGTGCTAACACTAGCAAAAGTTTGATGAGTAGTGGTGAAATGTAGGCCCGTTGGCTATGGTTTTGGATTCTTGCTCTATATTTTATTTTTTAATCATATTTCTCCCTGAAAACCTTTGATGAATCAGTCCATCTTTTGTACTATTCTTTGGTCTTGGTGCATTCTGGTTCATGAAAAGGTGTCTATGTAAAGAAGAAAGAAAGGAGAGCTCAAAAGTTGATTTATTTGAGAAATTATCTTTATTCTTACTGTTTTTTCTATGTTAGTAAAAAACAAAATAGTCTCCATTGGTTTCGTGCAAAAATCATAAATTAACCTATCCGTTTGGCAAGGTTCTTCCTAGACATTCCTTTTGATTCAAAATCAGTTCCATGTATGTGTATTATAAGGTTATTCATTCATAAAATTTATTATGTAAGCTTTCAAGATTTGTTTTTTTTCTCTTAAGAAAATTAAAATATAGAATTCTTACAAAAATCCCTACAAACCCATTAATCAAAGGCCATCAAACTTTGGACAAAGTGATCAAAATATTATATCACACATTAATCGAAGCAATGATACCTATAGACCCACTATTAATGATTAAGGTAACATGAATGCAATTTTGCACTTCGCATACGTTAAAACACCTTCATATCAACATCTATAGTTACTTCTTTGTTTGACAAAAATGTTGTAGCGCGTGACGCCATTACTATTTTCATCATCTCCATCTTATCAATTGTAGGCTTATTCAAATTTGCGTTTTCATGCCCATTCCTATACCTCTCAATCTGCTCCTACAAGTGGTTATCCAACCTTTCATCTGTACATTTGCAATGTTGTGTTACATCCTTAGTCCACATGCATATTAACCTTTACCATACATTCTAAAACAATTTTAGCAAGAGACACCTATGCCTCTTGGTAAGTCTTTCTCTACAATTCTATCATAAAAACTATCTTAGTATCAACATCCCTTCATAAAGTATATGATGTTGAGATCTTCCCCCAAAATTATCTCATAAAAGCTATCGTATCTCAATATTAATGCCTCTTGGGCTCTCTATGAAGTCTATAAAAACATCAACTTCACGAGTTGTACCCGATGCTCTTCCAAGTTTATTCCATCGATAATTTTAAGATTGGCTTTGTGAATTGCCCTCAACATCTAAAAGATTCACCAATTTCTTTAGTGCCTATCATTATAAAAGGTATTTGAGTTCAAAAAAATGCCATAGCAAAATGTCTCTGAATTTGTAATATTATATTTCATTGTTTTCTTATCCAAAATAGCCATTAGAGCCCTTTAGACACACACAAAAATTGGAAATATCAATATAGCCTAGGTTTATATTATTCATCCACTATGTATGTTAATGATCTCTTAAAAAAATACGAGTATATACTACTATGAAGAATTTCAATCATGGTTTCAAAAAAATGATGCATGATTGCAATTTTGACTCACTATAGGATGATCAAATATGATATAACTATAATATATTGATGCTATTGGGATACTAGATCTTTTTTTTCTATTTAAAGAGAGTATATTAGTAAAGTGTACTTGCATATATAAATTTGAACTTAGGCATGCACATAGGAGAGGAAACCAACATATCATGGTACTATTGACATTTTAATGGAATTAACAGTTATCTTTTGTGTTGTATATTCAATTTTGCAACTCAAAAGAGGTATTGCAAACGGCACTAACGAACTCAAGATCTTTGTAATTGAATGTTCCAATCTTAGATTAGGAAAAAAATCCATTTTACTCCCCCCACCTATTTACTTTGTCCATCCCACTCCCTAAACAAAATATTAGCTCACTTTAATCCCTCTTCCTAATTACAACAGATCAAATTAGCCCCTAGTCAATATTTAGCCCTGATTTTGCTGATGTGGCATTGTTTTGACCGGTCATAGTTGTGATTGAATACTTGATGCGGTGCATGGCAGATGAGCCGAGCCGGGCCCTACGTAGCGGTGTGCAAGCAGTCCTTCCCTCACACAAGCCAAGCTGCAGGGCGAGGCGCTAAGCCAAGCGGCGCACATTTCCCTTGCACAAGCCAAGCTGCAGCGCTGCGCCACACGAGCATCTCACCTGAATCTCCCGAGCCCTCCTTCTGGTTTGTAGCTGTGGATTGAACATACTACACACGTATCTAGTGCTGCTCGTCTGTCAATTTGAACCAAAACACACATATCTGGTGCTGCTCGTCTCGTTAATTTGAATCAAGACAAAAGACCATGGCCACGCTACTTGGAAGCATTCAGGATAACACAGGAACTTCGTAGGACAGTACAGAATTAAAACATCTAGACTGTACTCCCATCATGATAAATGCGAAGAACTTCACAAGACAGTACAAGTGCCATTTGTCAATTTAACATCAACCAAAATGATACAGCTAGCCAGGTATCCCTGTGGACATCACTTAGCACATTCATTATGCTGAATAATGAAAAAATGAGTCCCAATAGAAACACACGGGAACATGATCTGGACAAAATCTCATTCACCTGTCTACATATTGAGTGTGTTTAGTTCCTCCAAACGTTCCATCACATCGACATCATATCGAAACATTAAATATAGCAAATGACACATACATGGAGCATTAAATGTAGGTAAATAAAAAACTAATTACATAGTTTTGATGTACACGACGAGACGAATCTTTTAAGCCTAGTTAGATCATAGTAGGACAATAATTATCACAAACGAACGAAAAGTTTTACAGCGCGCTACAGTATCCGATGTGGCCCTTTTCACCCTCTTTTCACATATCTAAACACACCCATTACTGCTTGGTCTGACACTTTGCTCGTAGGAATAAGGCACAATAATTCATAGTTTCTTGATAATGGCGCGTAGGATTTGGATTACTGACCTCCATCCTTGATTCCATGATCTCTTGCCATCCTTCCGTTCATCCACTACTTGCGCCAGCGGCGGTCGCAGGAGAGAGAGGGGCGAACAGATGCCGATGCAGTTGGGCAGATGGAATCGTGAGTTGGACGTTCGGCGGGTGGATGGATTTGCGCATGAGCTGCGAGACGTGCAGAGCTATTGCTCGGCTTGCACAAGAACAGGGTGCGCCGCTCGGCTTGGGTGAGGGAAGGATACACGCTCTGCTTGGGCACCAGCTCGGCTTGCACTCGGCTCGCTGACGTGGATTCCATGTTAGATACGTAAACAGAGGAACTGAACTAAGACCGGTCAACGTAATGCCAAGTAGGCAAATTTAGATGGAATTTATGATTAGGGGTTAATTTGATCCATTGTGATTAGGATGAGGGATTAAAGTAAGCCAATATTTTGGTGGGGGTGGGATGGAGAAAGTAAATAGGTGGAGGCAAAAAAGTGGATTTTTCCCTTAGATTATTTGTATTTTTAGTATTGGTGAAATTAACATTTATAATATCAAACTAGACATCTTTTTGCTATTAGATTATTAAACACACCCTTTATTTCTAAATAATATACGATGTTTAAAACAAGCCAGTTAGTTATTCCTTTAACTATAAGTCTTAGAACTAAAATCCATATAATCTAACTAGATCACATGCACGACTTCATGTCTAGGTTGTGCAAGGTGACAAATTAATGACTTACTAGTGTATAATTTTGAGGATCAGTCAGTGATTAATACAATGGCAACAACAAGTATTTCTACATCGAACTTTGCCAATAACATTATATACTACTCCCTTCGTTCAAATCATATATTATTTTTTATTTTCTAGATATGTCGCTTTTGCTATATAAGTAAATATATGTTATGACTGAACTAAGACCAATGTATGATTTGGAATGAAGAGAATATCATTATGTCTATGATCGTTGTAGTTTTTTTAGAATTAAGATGGTGTGTAACAACTTGAACTATTTGGAGCAAAGAAAAACATAGTCAATCAATCAAAGCCTCAACGGAAGGAGTTTCGAAAAAAAAAGGGCCCATCCTACTGGAGGGAGGAGGGTCCATCCGCACAGCGTGCTCCGGCCGACGCCCATGTCATGTAGCCCACCCCGTCGTCACGTCGGCCGTGTAACCTGAACCCAAACCCCACGCCGATCGGGTCCGACCGCACCAGTTCGCACGCACCCGACCGGACCGGGCCGGCCCGTCTCGCGTCGCGCACACCACCTTCTCCCTCCCTCCCCCTTCTTCCCCAGGGAAACAACCTCGCCTGCATACGTACGACGCACCACCCCCTCTGCCCCCGCTGCCCCGCCCCACCGCGCTCCGATCTCCGGCGTCGACACCGTCGCCTCCGGAGAGCCCCCTCGCGAGCTCCTGAGGCCTCCCCCGGAGCCCCTCAGGCCGCGGCGCCTCGCCTCGTGGGCTCCCCCGGGCTCCCCTGCCCCAAACCCTAACCCTAGCTCCCGGCGCGGGGCCGTGCAGGTGCGTCCCCTGCTCCATCGGGCGCTCCGTCCGGCGTCCCTCTGGCCCCCACGGACCCGTAGGGTCGCAATTGAGGTCCGTAGAGTGCCGCGCGGTGGTCTGGGTGGGAGGTGTCAGTGGCCAGTGCGGGGAGACTGCGCCGGCGGCCGCTGAATTGTGCTGCATTTGGGCTGGGCGGGCGCTGGGCGGTACGTGCGCGGGTCCGCTCCACGTAGTAGTCGCTGTGCGAGGGTTAACTGGTAACGTGCATGGGCTTAAAGTGCGTTATGTCACTTTTCAGTCTGGGAAATGGTAGGGCGTGCTCAAAAATGTGATTTTTTTTCTGTACTTGTTCTGATGGCTGTGGACTTTCTTCGGATATGGAAACTGATGACATCATTTATGCAGTCTGTCAGGATGTGTGTTTTGTTTGCTTACTCGATTAAGTAAATGCTGCTATTTCTCTGTGTGCCATTGTTTGTTAGTTTGGGCAAGGGGTGACTTGTCATTTGCAGCATTTACTCTTGTTCGTTCGGCACAGGCTGTTATGTCGTGGTGCTTTTATGTTTTACTAGGCAAACGCTGTCATTGCATTATTGTGGTTAGATTTTCTTTTTTTTTTAACTTTTTTCACGGTCTTCTTTTGCTTGAGCTTTATATGGCAGGATTGTATTGCTTGTTTGAAACATTGGATATTATGCTGTTTCTGGTAGCATCAGTTGGGTGTCTTATGTTGATTGGCTTCTAGCTTGCAGGGACCAGAGTGTCTGTTTCCTTGACTTGAGAATTGAGAGGTGGCCATGCAGCTTAATGGCACACACTGCTGAGTAGACGCGCATATGATGATGCATGGGCAAAGCATGTTTCTGTGGTCCAGTGGCTATTGAGCTGTGCTCTATGGGAGGAATTGCTGAATGTGGTGTGAGCGTTGACACTAAAGCTTCACCACGTCGCGCGGCCATAGAGAAAGCTCAGGAGGAGCTGAGGTACATAAACTGATAGACATTGCTTCCAACTTGCTTATACTTGCTCTGCGTACCTGATGCTCAGCAATGTAAACTCCAGGCAGGAATATGATGTCCGTGAAGAGAGAAGGAGGGAGCTTGAATTTCTGGAGAAGGTACGTTGCATTGGCATCCTTATGGTTTTGCACAATGAATGTTCACTGGAACGTTTTTCCTTGTTTACTCACTTATTGTTGCAGGGAGGCAATCCCTTGGATTTCAAACTCGGCCATGTAGCATCACTCAGTGTACAGTCCACTTCTGTGACAGATCAGATACCTGAACAAAATGTGATAAGGTGGCAACTAGTTCCTGATATATCATTTGATAACACTGTTCATTCATCTAAACCTTTTATATCCCTTGTACTGCAGTGAGGCGAAAGGTAGCTTTGCATTTGCTGCCTCACCCCATGGAGATTCTGTTGAAAGCAGTGGCAAGCCAGGCAATTCATTGTGCCGTGAAGGCAATACAGCCGATAATCTTATGCTTTTGGATGGAGATACCAGTAACGCAGGTGGGGAGATTCCGAAACGTGGAACTAAAAGAGCTAATGCAGTTCCAGCCGAGCAGTTCCAGCTCTGTGATGGTCAAAGTAATGCAAAGGAAGGAGAAGATTCTGGTTTGTTCCGACTTGGACAAAAGAGCCAAGCATACGCTCGCCGTAGGTCAAAGTCAACCAGAGAGAATGCAAATAGCGCATTAGTTAGGCATCCACCAATTCCCCCCGTAAGTTCTCAGCAAAAAGAAACGGGGTTGATCCTAGAAGCCAAGGCTGAGGATAATGGTGTTTCGTCCATTGGTGATCCAAAACCGACTAGTCCTAATAGTCAAAATACGTTGAAGAATGCATCATTAGATGATAATAAGGTGGCAATGGAGACGGACGGTGTCCAAGCAATTCATGAAGGCAACCAAACATCCAAGAATGATATATCAACCAGCAACAATGGCAGTCATGCTATGGAGATTTCACCAAACAGTGTAACTGATAATTCACATCTTACTGTAGGTGATCAGATGGCTACTGCAACTGCCTCTGCAGTATGCCCCGATGCTATTTCAAAAGAAGACGCGTCAACGATAGCTTGTTCTCTCCCATCTATATCCAATGAAATCTTGAATGAAGCACAAATTCCTGAGAAGGCAGGTAATAGTCCATCTACTGTAAGTGCGGTCGACATTCATGCAGATTGTATGGACAACAAGGGTGCTGCTCCTCAATCTGCTGTCAAAAGTGCTAGTTTAAATGAAAATGAAGTGGATCCAACTGATGCACATGCTACCAAGTCTGTTAATGAATATCCAGGCCAAAGTGAGGATCCTGTACCAGTGAAGGCTGGTGAAATTGTAGATGAAGGCTTGAATAAAATTCAACCTGAGGACAAGGATGACAAGAAAGATGATCAGCTGGAAGTTAGTAGCCAGCCTGTCGTTTTGGATGACAGTTCTCCTGGACAACCGGAACTTAGCTATTCTGTTTGTGTGAAAGATGAAAAAGAAGTTTGTAACAATGCAGCAGATGCGGAAAAGATCACAGAACAGCTTGCTACTCCTAATCAGGAAAATGGGAACACGGAGGAGTGTTCAGATTCCCATAGAAACAACACTAGTGAATCAAGTGCTGACCCAAAGCTAGATTCTGTTACTGTGCTCCATGCCTCACTCACAGGAGATGTGACTAACCCCATACAAAATGATGCTGAGAAATCTGGTGGAGGTCAGGAGAAGCTAGCAAAGAAGGAATGGGAAGATTCTATCATTGCAAAGAAGGATCATGAAGATGCTATCCTAAGAAGGGCGCGGTATATAGAGGTATACCTAGTATATAATGCTCTCTCCTTTCTGATAGTGCTCTTGATTCTGAATGAGGAAACTCGTTACTTGCAGGCAAACATTAAGAGGGCTGGTGAACGGTCTCTCTGCAATATTTCTTTGGAGAAGAAGCGGAAGAGTCACTGGGATTTTGTCCTGGAGGAGATGGTCTGGATGGCAAATGACTTCATGCAGGTACATTCTCAAATGTCAAGTGTTCCTTTTAGTTTTCACAAACTGAAATGTTTTTGCTGTGTTCCTCCCCATTGTTGACCGCTCCAACTTAATGGAATGTTTATAACTTGTCCGTTTCCATAATAGGAGCGCCTGTGGAAAAGTGCAGCCGCATCACAGATGTCCCATTGGATTTCTTCTAGTGGTCGAGCGGCGTTTGAAGAAGCAAGCATTCAGAGAAAGCAGAAATCTATTGCCAGAATTTTGGCCAATGGTATTATGAATTTTTGGCGTTCCGTCGATACTTCACGAGCTAGTGGTGGTATGTCTAAACCAATGCAAACAGAGCAATCAAACGAGCTAGAAGAAAAGAAGGTCAGCAGAATGAATATGCTAATTAATTATTCGTGTTTATCGTGATATAAGCCTCCCAGTTGAATAGAATAGTAGGGAATGTCTCTTTTATGTTTAAATTTCATATTTATATAGCTTGATGTATTTGCCATTTGATTGAGGTGCTGTGTGGATTTGTACAGGATCAAGAAAATTTGGAGCAAGATAAGTCTAGGCGGTCTCATAAGTATCCTATTCAGAGCTATGCACTTCGACTTCTTGAGTTCAACAGCAATTCATCCGTATGTCTGTCACTAGCTGAGGCACCACCAACTCCTGACAGGCTAAATGATTTTGGCATTTTGAAAGTGTCTGATCAACCATCAGAAGTAATCTATCTGAACACTCTTTGTTTTGATAACCATTAATTTATTTACAAAGTTTTGATTATTATTTCTATATTCTATGTGATAGCAGCAGGTGTAGGTTTACACGTCCCAGATTCGAGTCCTTGTTAACTTGAATTTGGGTGCCTGTTTCTTGTGTACAATGCCTTGTAGTTCCTATGAGATGTATCAATTTTTAGTTATTTATTTATTTTAAATAGTAAAACCTAAGGCCATCCCCCAGCATACTCCATGGAGCAGTGACTTCCCTTTAAGCCAGCAGAAACTGCCAAAAAAAAATCTGATAATGATTGCGCCCTCTAATCTCAGGCAAATCTCTTTTACGGCGTAGCACCTGGTGCAATGCAGGCATACAGGGAGTCTATGGAGCGTCTCTTTGTTTATAACAAGGTAAGGAGATGCCCCTGGTACTCTGAGGACTACTATACTCTGTTCTTACACTTTTTTTGATCATCAGGTTATTTTGTTAAATGTTGAAAACTTGAATATACATTGAAACATGCATATGTTCAGTAGTGCTTCACTTGTGTATAATCCATAGTACTATATTATTTTATGTAATTTCCATTTTCTTTCTTTCTCTTTGGTTTATGTGGCTCTTATTGGGTTTCATTTTCATGTGAGCTTCAACTTGCTTGGGACTAAAATGCTAAATAAAGGCTTTGTTGCTGTTGTTGTTTCACTTGTAATCGCTCTTGGATTGCTAGTTTGTAGGAAAAGTTCAGGTGTTAAGCAGTGGGGTTACAAAAATGAACTAGTCTGTTCTCAAGTATCTGCTGCTTTATAGATCTTGACATCTTGTAGGCATTTTGGGCCAGAGTCTTGGATGTTAAAAGCTACCTTGTCAACACTAAATTGCTAACAAGAAACATTTGTCGTACTAGAGTATATGATGCATGTTGACACCATACTTCTATGTTTATTGGCATTTCTCCTTTTTCTGGGTGGTAAAAGTGGATGTTGTGAATTTAATATCTTTTTGTTCCAGAAAATTGGTAACACTGTACTCAAGGATGATTATGGGCCATCAGCATATGCTTCTGTTGCAGGTAAATTATTATGTGTTTCACATTCTTACCAACATATACTGCATACCACTATTCTCTAGTTACCTAGATTATTTAGAATTTCATGTTCTTACTGACACTTCGTTTTTGTGTAGATGTACCTATGGAGAATGTATATGGAGACGACGAAGGCGAAGCACGCACCTATTTACTGCCTGGATCTTATGATGGTGGATTGACATCAAAATTAAGTCACAAAAAGAAACACCCTGTGCCGGAGAGGATGAATGGCGCAAGGGCATATGATATTGGTTCTGACCTGCCTTATGAACCATTCTTAGAAATCAAACCAGGAAACCAGCAACTTGTATCAAATGGCAAACGGCCAACAGACTTCCTTTCCATTCCTATAAAACGCATCCGCACGGCAGCTAGACAGCGGGTTGTGAGTCCATTTCCTGCTGGTGCTTCTGGGACCCCTCAATTCACAAGCAAAACAGACGCTTCTAGTGGAGACACAAACTCCTGTCAAGATGATCAAAGTTCGTTACATGGAGGGTCATTTTCCAGGAAGAATGCCGATATAGAGTCGACAGTTGATTTTGACAGACAATTGTTGTATGATGGTAATGAAGTGTCTACAAAGTCTAAAAAGAAGAAAAAGCCTAAGCACTCAGGATACAAGGCACCGCAAAGTGTGGCTGAGTCTTGTTCCTTGATGGCACCTGGAAAGGTTAATTCTTTGTGCGAAATTCTCATTATTTTCTTGTTGGCTTTGTTTGATACTGATAGAGTAAGCTTGTGATTTTGCAGGGCACTTATGATCCTAGGCCTCAAGTCGATTTGATTACTCAATATGATCAGGTATTTGTTTTTAATATTTTTTCTGCTATATTTGATTATATCATATGAATCAACCTTTGCAACAAAGCTTTATTTCAAGATCTTAGTTTTGTGGTGGCTATCCATACATCTATTTTAGCAACAAATTGCTGGGTAACGGTCTGAAATGATTAAGGGTATGCAAACAAATAAATGCTCTAAATGAATTTAGGCATCCATCATGTAGTATAGTGCTCTTTTGTGCGTTCTAATGCTGGGATCTGGGATTATGTGATGCCCAAACCCCACCCCGTATTTAGTATCTGATGAATGTTTTCTCCTTACCAGAAGGATTATGTGAAAAAGAGACCAGAGACTCACCAATTTGATTCAAATGGGAATTTTGGTACTCTCTTTATCTATTCTTCACTTTGCATATTTTTATCATTATATTGTCCTCAATGCCACATGATAACGACTTGTTCTTATCATTGGAACGCGAAATAGCTCCTAACATATTAGGTGTTACTGACTCATCAACAGTGCTTAACAGTCAACATGCTGCTAAGAAGCCTAAACTGACAAATCAAGCACCAGATGTTTCACTGGAAGCTCTTACACCAGTTGGTCCAATGGCATCTCCTGCTGCGTCACAAATGAGCAACATGGCAAACCCTATGAAGGTCAAGATTAACACTCGTGGAAGAAAAAGTAAAGGACTCAAGGTATTCTTATATTTTGGTAATTATCATTCTGGTCATACAATTGTTTGTACCCCACTCGAATCTTTTTCTTTATCATACACATTACTTTGGTTTACTCAAAGTTATCTGTTAATCGGATTCATGTTTTGGTAACTTAAATTGGACATTCATGTAGGTCAGATTATAGTGTAGTCATGTAGGCAGATCAATTTAGTAAAAAAAACCATTTCATGCTATTCCTTCTTGGCCCTCTGTTGTCTACAACTGAATATACTACTTATTAAAGCTCTTACCTTGTTTTTGGTCACTTGAAGATAGTGCGTGTCTTCTTTACTGGTAATCCTATTTAGGAACGAGCTGAGTTCAAGGAAATACAATGCTTAACATGAACTTGGCCCAGTTTTTACATTCTTGCTTGATTGAAGTGCTTGAGCTGTCGAGCATGGCTAGCGGGAGGTTCAATCAAGTTTGTATACTGGTTAAATTGGCTCAAGGGCTGTGTGCACTTCCACCAAACTTTCCAAAATTCTCTCTCCAAACTTCACTATTCACCTATCACATCAAATCACATCAAATCTCTCTCATGCATGGAACACTAAACGTGGATAAATAAAAAAACTAATTACATAGTTTTGATGTACACGACGAGACGAATCTTTTGAGCCTAGTTAGGTCATGGTAGGACAACGATTACCACAAACAAACGAAAAGTGCTACGGTGCGCTACAGTGTCCGATGTGACATTTTTGAATAATCGGAACATAATACCTCATGAATTCAAGCTCTTGGTTTGCTAGAGATGCTCTTTTCCAGACCTATAATTTCAAGTGAGCTAAAACCTTAGCCGATTGCTTGCTTTGAATTTTAAATTATTTTGAGTAGTCCAAAATTTTCTGTTGTGTAAAATATTTAGCATTCCATGTTGCTTGTAATTTATATTTCTTGTGAAACAAAAAAAAGAAGCTTTCTGAAATTCTGATCTTTTTGTTAGATGGCAGCTGGTCATTCTGGTCCTGGAAGTCCTTGGTCAAATTTTGAGGACCAGGTTATTATCTTTGAAATGATTTTATGTCTTCATTTTTCTTTGGTTGGCATTCTTCTAATGATGGATTAATTATTATATTAGGCTCTTGTTGTCCTTGTCCATGATATGGGTGAAAACTGGGAATTGGTCAGCGATGCACTTAATAGCATCATCCAATTGAAGGTAACATTGTATTTCGGATAACTGTTTACAGTCATTTATTTTTATCCCAAAAAATATGCCATGCAAACTATTTTGTTGCAACCTTTATGTTTTATGTGTTTTTCATATAGCACCTTGTACTTATTAGGAGTAAATCAAGTAAGTTTAAGTAATTTTGTGTTCATTTTTGTAATTGGTCTATACAAGACATTTCATGGCATTGGATTTTATTCGTTGCAATAATGTGGTGCTAATTAAAAAGACGTTCCATTTTATTATTTAATTGAATATTTTAGCATCTCATGTGCAGTGTATTATATATAGAAGGCCTATCGAGTGTAAGGAACGCCATAAACTTCTGACGGATAAAAGTTCTGGTGATGGTGCTGACAGTGCTGATGACTCAGGCTCATCCCAACACTATCCATCTGCATTGCCTGGCATTCCAAAGGTTATTTTCCATTTATTCTTGTATTTTACTTCTCAGCATGTATATCGAAATGATACTATCTTCATTCTAGATCTTTGGTCAAGTGGCTATCGAATCTCTTCTAAATTGCTGCAACTTTCCACAATCATAGAATGACTATTTTCTCTTTAACAGTGTGCAACACAGATAAACCAAAAATATGCGCTCTTTCGTCTTTAACACTATGACCCTCTGCATGTGAATATCAGGGTAGCGCCAGGCAGTTGTTTCAGCGCCTTCAAGGACCGTTCGAGGAAGAGACTCTCAAGACACACTTTGAGAAAATAATATTCTTTGGACAAAAATTGCATCAAACTCGTCGAAAGGTCAGTACTCCGTATTATGGTTTGAAAAACATTATGCTTAATTCTTGGTTGGGGCGTAATATGCTTGTTATCTTTTGCTTACATCACTTCAATTGAAAAATATTTATCGTTTATGGTTTGTGTCAGCCAAACTTTTTGAGCTTACTAGAGTACCTCTGTCCCAAGTTAAAATTTGTTTTGGCTTTTCTAGGTACATAGACATAGCAAAAATTATGTATCGTAGAATGTGTCATCTACTATTTTCTAATTCTTTCGGGCCTTTTGCTCTTCCTTGATGGACTATTTAATGTCTTAAAGGTCATTTACTTGATGGACTGTTTTGTGCTCTTATACTATAATTAATGAGGACAACTTAGCTATTTTTAGGCATGTACAAGGAAAGTAACACAGATGTTATCTTCATGTTCGGGTGCAATGACGGATTAGTCTTTCATCTCCTCTGTACCTTGTGTGCTTTTACTATTCTATCAATGGAGCTGCAATAAAATTATCCCTACTTATATTGGAAACAAAATGTTTGTGTATTCTGATCTTTAAACTACCTGCTCAACGAGACGCAACTTTGCTAATACCGTGTACCCAAAGTTGTAAAGAGTGTAATAATATAAGCATAGTTGTGTTTTTTTTCTCATGCCGCTATATATCTAAGTTATATGTTGTAGGTGTTGTTTGTGGTCAAAATTTGATCGCACGCTTTTCTATTGTTTCACTTTTTTGCCGGAGAGATGAGGCAGTGCATATTGACCAAAAATTAATCAACTCGTTTCTTCAGTATAAGAATACCAGTATGAATATAGACTCTTATATTGTTGACAGTTTCTTGTGGTGATCTGCGTTTTGTTAGAATGAATAATTGAACTTCCAGTCCAACTCAAATTACAGTCAATCATGTGATGTATGATTTAACAAGGTTTATTTTTGGTTGTCAACACTCTTGTAGTGTAGTGGTAAGGTCCCCAATTGAGGGGGACACCAACCCGGGTTCAATTCCTGGTGGCAACAAAAAATAGTGGTAGGGTGCCGCCTATGGCACCTGTTATGGCAGATGGGGTTAGCTTGGCTCAAGTTTGGCAACAGCATCATCTATATTTAGTTAATTAGTTAATTATTAGGAATATTTTGATTTATCAGGTTGTTAGCGTGAACACTGTTCATGTGGCACTGTTACGCATGAACAGTACCACGGATAAGATTAGTTGGTTTGTTAATTGTTAGCAGGTCATCAGAGATAAGGTTGTTAGGGAGATAAGTCCGTTTAGATTAGATTGAGTTTGTTAGATGGCTGGCTATGTAAGCACAGCCTCGCCATCATTTGTAGGCAAGCAGAACTTAAGCAGAAGTTCATCCTCCGAGGGAGGGTGAGCGGCTCAATCTGCCATCGTCATCTGCTAATTGCCATCGAATAAAACTGGGTTCCTCTGTCCTATCACACCTGTGGTTTGTTTGGGCCATCCTACCAGGGTAGTTGCAGTGGCTGCCAACACAGTTGGTTGTGTTCGGTCCAGCCGCCCAGGTTACGGTGCGGCCCAATAGGGTAAAGCCGGGGTTCGGGATTTTCTCAGCCGGCTTGGCTGAGGTTTCTCTTCAGATATAGTGCCGTGGGAGCAGTCTTTCCCCTGACAGTTGTATTTTTTTCATTGTTTAGTTTTGGTTAGTTTGAAAGTTATAAATCATTCTATTTGCGATCCAAGTCAGATTACAACATCTGTTGTATGGTGAAACCATGTCTCTTTTTTCTGAATATTCACATTTATTTTAGTTATAATTTGAAAGTTTATCTCTAATGTTTCTTCCAATTTGTAGCTATTTTTTGTATTATTAGTATGCTCGCAGTGATTTTCTTGTGTTATGTTTTTTCTTATTAGGGTGGGATCCAGGAGCTGAGGCAAATAAATCCACTTCATACATCACATGTTTTTGCACTTTCTCAAGCATGCCCAGGCAATTTATCTGGTGTCCTTTTAACGTATGGACTATACACTTTGAAGTTTGAGATCTCTGTCTAATCCTGCTATGAACTTATAACTTGCTATTTGGTCCCTATCAAGCACCATATTCTTTCTAATTTTATACTTTTTATAGGCCACTTGATCTTTGTGATGGACCTTCGAACCCGGATACACTTCCTATTGGTTACCAAGGATCTCACACGAGTGGGTTAGCTCTTCCAAACAATCATGGTTCTCTTGGTCCTGCTCCTTCAAATGTGAATGCTAGATTGCCAGGTTCTCCTGGTATGGTTCTAGGAAGCAATTCACCTTTGTCTTTGAATGCTCCCTCCAGGTAAATGATGTTATTATCCTCTATAGCTTATACATAATGAATTCCATGTTCATAAGCACAAAATATTATTGCAGGGATGCTCAGAGGTATGGTGTGCCTAGACCAGCCTCGTTACATGGTGATGAGCAATCAAGAATTCATTATAGCCAGATGGTCAACGGCAGAAACCTTCAGCAACCTGGAGTTCCTGTTCCTGGTGTGTTGGCATCTGGAGTTGATCGTGGTGCCCGAATGATGCCACCAGCTCATAGTGTTGGAATTATGGCCGGCCTAAATCGAGGTACACCTGTTAATAGGCCGGGTTTTCCAAGGGTTGGTTCTCCTGGAATGCCAAATGTAGTTTCTCATGGTAACATGTCACCCAACAATGGGCAAGGCTTACAAAATGCAGTAAATGTTCATCCTGGTGCCATACCAGGTCCTGGAAATACTATGCTGAGGCCACGTGACCCAATGCAGATGCTTCGGGTAAGCATTCAGTTTCATGTGCATCAAGATTTTTCAATTCCAGCGTATCTTCCCTCTGTTGATTTCTGTGTTAGTAGCACAATATTGTGGAACAACCTATCATTTTGTTGTGTCATATGAAAATAACATGAATTCAAACTTCAACTCGTACAAAAGCAGATATTAATATAGCTATTGCAAGGAACTGGTTCAAACTTTGCTGATTTTCGCCGGTTCAGATGGCTTGTCTGTACCATGAATAATTCTCTTTAGGCACGTATGTGTGGCAAACTTAGTTCTCAACCAAACATGCGCTAAATCAGGAATATTGAAGTCTACCAATAGACGTAGAAAAATGCCAAAAGCACTTGTAGTGGTGTAACCTGATACATACTAAAAAGAGCCAACATTTAAAACAAGGGATGCCTTGCATGAGAATGGTGTCCATTTCAGGTTACAGAACCTTTGGGAAAATGCCTACTCTTTTCAAGGGCTTGGGATATTGCCACATGCCAATGAGCCATCAAGGGAATATTTTCAATGCCGGCGTGTAGAACGGCAAATTTTGCAATTCCCTTATCCATCGTGCAGTTCTAGTAGTCTCTTTGGAGAATGGATAAGATGATATTCCTCTGTATTATGTTAAGAAATTTATGTCAGTGTCATAGAGGTTATGGCTATGCTTGGTAGGAGGTAGCGTAATAGCTTGGCACCACAGGAGCTAAACAGTTCTAGAGTACGATTGCCATGCTTGTGGTGTTGTATGGTGCAGAATAGCCTATTAAAGATGTCACATTGAACAGTTAAGTTTAGCTGAAATGCATTTGTTGTATTGAAGAGGGCCATGATTTCCTAAACGGTAAACGGAGGCTGGTCGGTCGACCATCGTTTAGGGTTTAACAGGGTTTAAACGGCTGTTTAAACGGGTCTAAAATGGATTAAACGCGTTTAAACGCGTTTAAACGGCCTAAACGGCCTAAACGGCCACCTACCGTCTAGTGTTTAAACCCGTTTAAACGGCCGTTTAGAACCGTTTAGGATAACAAGGGAAGAGGGTTGAGCGTGGCACCAATTGAAGAAAAACTTATCCAAAACTGGAGCTGTGATCATAGAGAAGGAGCAAATGTGATATGATGATGTGTGTGGTAGGGCAGAGGTGATTATCCAATGTTGTTTGAGATGGGTTTGGAGTTCGGAGATATCTGAACAGCTATGTGTAGCAGAACTCCCACGCCCCATTTGGCAGCTTCAGAATTGTTCAGATTCTGGCTGGATCGGTAGGATCACTGCCAAACAGGAGGAACTAAGAAAAGTTTCAAGAAGAATCGCTGAGAAACGATTCTGATTTTTTGCCTGCGTACATGAAACGGCTCCCGAGCAGTTTCAACCGTTTCAGTTTCTCGTCTCCCCTGCTCTGGAAATCACATTATTAATTTTATTAATCCTTTTTAAGTGCACAAGTTAAAATGGGTCTCATTTCAATCATTCTTCATCCACACAAAAGTTTCAATATTCCTTTTTTTGTATAACCTACCTATTTATATATATTTTCCATGAAAAACAATTTTTTTTATCACTCTTCCAAGAATCAGAATCCAGCCCTTCAGCCAACGGTTTCCCAGAGTGATTCTGATTCATCAAAGAAACGTTTCTAGAGAGAATCCGACTCCGAAACGTTTCTGCGAGAATCTGGATCCATACCGAACACACCCTCAAGCATGCTGATAGTATGAGGAGAGGCTGGTCAACTGAACCTGTCATGGAAGGAAGCATTTAAGAGATATTTGAAGAAATGGAATATATGAATATATCCAAAGAGTTTTCCTTGGATAGGAGTCAGGAAATTAGCAATTCTCATGCTTGAACCACTACCTAGGATATCAATGTTCTTTTGCTACTATTACTAACTTGCTTGATTTAAAGGCTTAGTTGTTACTGTTATGTCAAACGAAAGGTTTAGTTGCTGTTGTGAGTTGTGACATTAACTCTGCTTGATTAAGGAAAAATATGGTTAAATGAAGGGTTTCATTTATGCTTTTTTACAATTACTAATGATATGTTTTGTTTCTTGTAGCCTGTCCAGAATTCGGAAGATCATAGACAGATGATGATGCCGGAGTTTCAGTTACAGGTCTCACAGGGAAATAACCAGGTTGTCCATTTCAGCGGCCCACCATTTTCCAATGCTGGAGGATCTTCACCTGTTCAATCTTTCCCTATCCAGCAGTCCCAACCACACCAGACGCCACCACAGTCACATATGTACAGTAACACACACCTTTCTCATACCCAGGGAACAAACCATTCAAATCCACAACAGCAGCAGGCTTATGCTATGCGCTTGGCTAAAGAGAGACATATTCAACAAATGATGCCCCAACAACAGCGCCCATTACCTGGAGCCAGTGCAGTGCCAACTGGGCAGAATGGCTCACAAATGCAACAGCAGAGCCAAGGATCTGCAGCTGGTGTAATCCCAGCTTCACAACCACAGCATAAGCAGCAACATCCTGCTCAAAATCCATTAGGTAACCCAATGCTTCCTCATCAGCCTTCTGCGAATACATCACATAAACAGAAGAAGCAACAGGGCCAGCAGCAGCCTAGGCAAAATCAACAGCAACGAAATCAAGGTAGTCAACAAGCTAAGCTTATGAAGAGCTTAGGCCGAGGGAACATGATGCCCCAGAGTCCTGTGGATGCTAATCAAGCCAGTGGCATTTCTACAAACAGTAAAAACCAAGTTGCTGATAAGAATGTGATGCAACAGGGTCCAGGGCACTTTGTTGGTAGTAAAGGATCAATTCCATCCTTACCTCAGCCTGGGAGCCAACCGAAAGTATACACTTCTCAGATGCCCCTGTCACCGATGCAGACACCAGATATTAGTAATCAGGGTTCAGTTAAGGGTTCTTCGAACCATACCTTGTTAACTTCCCAACAAGGTCCACTTCATTCACCATCGCATCCGTCCGCACAGCAGCAGCAGCAGCTACGGTACATGAATCCACCACAGAATAATATTCAAAGATTGATGATGCAACAAAACCGCCATATGAACACAGATGGCAGGACTGAATTACCTGTTGACCAAGCACAACATAACCAGGTCATGTCATCTGCATCACTTGCAAGAAGCACGGATTCGGGTAGCCCAGGCATCTCATCTATGAGCCAGCGGAAACAAGAGTCGTCCCATGATCAAAGTGCAGTTTCCTCAACCTCGCAGCTAGCTAGCTCACCACAAGACACCTTTGTTGGAAGTGATAAGCTGTTGCCATCATCTAGCCAAAGCATGCTGCAAAGGCAAATGTCTGGTGGTATGCCTATACATGGACATGGCATCGGTGGCCAGCTGCAGCAACAACAGTCGCGGCAGCAACTGCAGTCCCAGCAGCAGCAGCAGCAGCAGCATCAGAGGCCTGTTGTTCAAGGCAGTGCATATGCTCATCCTTCAAATTCCGGGCCAGGATGATGATGAACTATGCTGGGCCGATATTTCTGCACAACATCCCTTCCCTTTGTAAAGTTACTGTACAGGTATCTACTTCCGGACTTGCTCCTTGATGTTGGCTACAGTTTTTGTGTGCATGGACTTGACACAAGAATTTTGAGTTAAAACACCAAGGAAACGTCAATTGTTTATTCCTTAAGTTCTAATGCGGAATATCAATCTATTTATGTTTTCCCCCAGTTTCTGCATAATTTTTTGTTTATCAATCTTGGTGGCACAAGTTCTTTCTGTTGTTATTGCCTTTATGTTGCTTGGGTATCAATAGTGACAAGACCTTGGTTTCCATTTTCTGATCTCTTGTCTTGCTATCTTTTTCCAGGCGTCCGTGCTGTGGAAGATGTGCGGATGATAACTCTCTTTATTCCCAACTTTGAGCTAATTGTAGCCACCTCAGTGTCAGGTAGATAATTATTTTCGTACCATTTTGGTGCCACACTGCAACCTTCCAAGTAGTTTGACCCTAGATTGCTGGAGGTGTTTCTTGTGAGGGCAAATTCCTTTTGTTGTGGAATTGCAACCCGACACTGGACCCAGTTGTATATTTTTTTCCTTTGAGGTCCATGATGTTGAGACAATCTCTTTTGTATAAGCCTGTATATTCACTCACAAGTCAATGAATGCAAAAGCCTTTGCGTCAAACCAGATCCTGTTGTTACCAGTTTCGGGAGTCCTGCTTTGCGTGGATAAAAGGAAGTGAAACCAGACATGGTGTTTTTCATTCTGGATAATCCTTCTGTTAGTGCATGTTATGTTCTTTGCTCTTCCTGTTATGCTCTATCTTATATAGTACTTTGCAGCCCTGGTGGTAACCCAACCTTGTAATCCATTAAACAAATGGTGTGGCATACCAGGTTTCTTTTGTGTTCACAAAGACATGTATGCTTGACCCTGTACGAAGGGTTATTTATTGAATGTGATTATGCAATATGTGGTTAATAATAAAATATACGTGGTTGCTAATGATCCCCATATTTCTTTCACATACACTTTTTTCTTGATTTGTGTCGGCCGTGTGCAGAGCCTTTCTTCTTCCTTGATCTGGCAATTTGTCACTTCTACACCATCATGATTTGCTAAATTCATATTTGCCCTGTTCGTTTGGATTGTTTCCAGCGAGTCAACAGTGTTTTTCTCTCAGCGAAAACCAGCGCCAGCCACCAACCAGCCAGCAGTGTTTTTCTCTCAGCAAAAACCAGCGCCAGCCACCAGCCAAACGAACAGGGCGATGTATATTATCCAGGGAAATGTATGCCCAAAAATTATGTGTACATTCTTCTAAGTACACATAGCATAGAAAAAAGAATCGTTAGGTTTGCTATAATATTGCATTGGTTTCAGAGTTGCTACTGTGCCCATTTGTTTGCCCTTCTATCATCAGATCGAGTTAGGTCAGATTGTGCAAATAGGCCCTTTTTGTTTGATAACCTAAAGAACACAGTTTAATTGTGGAGCTCATCCTTGATCGAAAGTATCTTGATGTCGCCTGGGGACGTGGTGAATAGGCGAGACATGAAATTAGCACTTAAAACAGCATGTTAGAATCCAAAACACTAAGCAGAGATAGAGAAAGTACCAAACACCTCAAACGATGTGTAATTTAAACCGGTACATAACTGGAGCTCCTGCACTCACGGACACAAGTACCCGAGAAATTTCACCAAAATACACAAGTATATATCAATTGAAAATAGAGATGCAAGCAAACAAACAAGAGACAAGGTTTGTACTCCCTCCGGTATCGTATTGGAAGTCGAGGTTTGAGTCAAACATTAGGAATATAAATCATAAATAGTATTTAAGTCGTTAAGTTTAGAAATGTGAAAATCATATAAATAGATTAGTGTTGAAAATTACTTTCATAAAAATATACATATATAACTTTTTTAAAAAATATTTTTATAAAAAGTGAAGTCAAAGTTGTGTTTTGGTTACCGTGTCGCTGTCCTAAACGACTTTTAATACGATACCAGAGGGAGTATACTGAAGTTCATATTCACCTAAGCGAATTTAACATCTCTGTTGAGGGCCTACGAGTAGATGTGTTTATACACTGACTAATTTCCCTCGCTCCACTGGTTAGCTTCTTCCGTTGCAGAGGCGAAACAAAACCTGCACAAACTTGACAAGGCTCACCACACAAGTTTTGGAGCCCTTGAGCGACATCTAATCGTTTATGAGGCTTGACCTCCAAAAGTAATAAATGCAACACAAGAACTTGACGAAGCCCAACAGTGCTCAAGATTGAGTTCTCTCAAACAACTCTCTCACACCTAACTCACTAGATCATGCCATGAATGCACAACCTCACAAAGAGGGGTTGATGAGAGCTCAACTACTGCTTTTCTCACTTCTGGTCGTGCAAAAAGCTCACAGGCAACCTCATCAACAACAACCAGTATACGAGGGTTGGGAAGAGTTTAATTCTCGTCTCTAAAAAACTAGCTATTAGAGCCAATGAAACCGGACCCTTTGGTATTTCAAACAAAGAGTCATTAGAGACATGTGGCCAAAACTGGACCCTTCGGTTTAGTAAAAGCGGGCCCTTGGGTTTTCCACTTTCTAAACATACTAAAGTAGACATGAGGCTTTTTTGTTTCACATAAACCCTAATGGGTTACTTGAGTACTTAAACTTTGATCAATATATCTTTTCATGTATTCTTGTCATACATAGCCACAATATTCATGAGGATTGCATCCAGCTGTGTCTTCTTCATATTGAGCACTTCAAACTTGAGCTAGTGACTTTAACTATGATTCAATATATATGAATGAAACTGACTTCTAGTCTATAAGTCACCATTCTTAGAAGATCGAGAACGATTGATGCTTTTCAATGTGAGACTCTCCATGTGTAAACAAAGAAGGAGAAAGAAATCAGGTCTTATATAATATATGTTTGTATAAAATATTCAAGGTATGAGGTGAGATGAGTATTGAACTTTTTTCTTAAATTTAAGTATTAAATAGTAGTGTTTGCATGAAAAGAGTGATCTAGTACTAGTTTTTTTTAATAATGTAGAAATTATGAAAACCGTAATGTATCATATCACCTCAAGGATGAAAATTTGATTGCAACTAAATAGTAGTTGCCGTGACCGGGTTATTCTCGGTGATTCATCAGGAGATGCGTAATTCGAGTCCGCCAACAAATATCTATTCTCGAAGGAAGGAGTGTTGGACATCAATACAATTTCAGCCAATATTGTATAAATGTATACTATAAAGATCCAAAACTTTCGAGGGTCGACGAGCCTACAAATCATTGAAACATTACCCCTACTGTCCTGAAAAGTTTGACTAAACAGTCTGTGGAAAAACACGCGCTTGCATGAAATTGTCGAGTTCTTAACCAATACGGTCTCTGACCAACTATCCATTATATAATCTTATTTTCTATTAAACGTGATCTTTATGGTATAGATTTTCTATTAAACGTGCATGTCGCACGTGCGTTCTTGCTAGTCTTGCAAAATAATTCCCGGTAACCATGAATTATTATTTTTGTTTTCATCCCTATTAAAATAGTTTGGCTACTCCATCTCATGGGCCGGTAATGGACTGCATACATGCCTGCCCCTTATCAAAGAATCCTGCCATTGGGCTTTTAACCTTTGTATTACATACGGAGTAGTACATTGTGCGGTGCTCGACTTTGTAATCTTTGCTGCCTGATTTTCACGAGAGGAGAGTGCTTGGATTGGTTTTCATCAGGTGATCGCATCCTATCTGAATTTCTACTCCTGCAGCGATAGCCTGTCGATCGCTTTGTCATCTGATCGATCTCCATTGCTAGTTCAGAAGTCTTTTCTTCTAAGATTATTCAAACGCACAGTCATGATCAATCTGGAAAATAAGGCAAGTCCAAATGCTCATGGATTGGGTTTGGATGTAACCATATAGAGCGTTCATGATGCGAGTAGGCCGGTGAGTTCAGAGTGATAGGGGATGATCGTGGTACAATTCTCAGGAAACTTTATTAAATTTAAAAATTTTACATCGAGTTGATACAAATTTCTTGAACAAATTCCCGGCATCTGCATTACCAGGATGCACACAACCAAAAGTAAACAAAACAGAAAACAGAGTGCTCAAACGCTAATTACTATCAATCCGTAGACTAGGCCACCACCCATGTGTCTAGGTAAAAAAAAGTCCGTGACCACCTGAGCCAAGCATCGCAATGCCACTACAACATATTCCTGTGAAGCTGGTTTCTGTAGTATAACACACATGAATAGAGTCAATGGATAACCCATGATCATGGTACAAATGATCTCTCCTGTTCTAGGAGGCTGGAGCGCCTTTGTTCTTCTTGCCAATGGATGGAGCTGGTTCAATTAATGCAAACAATTGACAGAGCAAATGCATGACTAATACCACATTTCCACTTTAGTAGTGGCCATCATCCTCGTGCGCTATGGATTCATGTATGATATGAACAACTACTGATGAGAGATCAGCATGTTGCATGGAAGAAAGCATATGCCTGGTCCTGGAATCAGCAAAGGTGAGGAAGGTTAGATGCCATCGTTGCGGCTTGCTGCTTTTGCTGTGCAACTGCGACAAAAAGCTTTGCTCTGCTGTCCTAAGATGCCTTATGATCAATGGTGAAGTCTTCACTGCAAATAATGCAGTAGTTACCGTAATCCAGTAGTTCGTTTTCGGCGATGCATCAATTGCGTAATTTGAGTCCGCCTGTTATCCATTCTCGGAGGAATGAATGCTCGAAAGCGGTGCGATCTCGATCACTAGGAGGGTTGCAGGCTGAGAATAGAATCAAGAATGGGAGAAGACGACCTACTTCTTTTCTAGAGCGATGATGGTCTAACCGTGTTTTCACATTGCTGATGTCTCCAAGGAGATCCTACGGAATACGACTCCTTAATGATGATTATATTAGAAGCATCAAAGAAATGACCATCCCGTTACATGGATCTATAGGGCCTTGTCCAGTGGACTTTTTCAAATCGAATCCTATGATGAGGTGTGACCGAATAATCGACGCCTCACCAACACTAGAGCACAAACGAATCCCCTGCTCTCGTACCTCCTCCAATAGTTTAAGTCAGAAGGTAACTCGATCTAAAAGATGTTGAAAGAGACATATCTTCCAACGATTAAGAATCAGACACCGGCTCTTATATTTACACTGTAAAATGCGTCAGCCCCACTTAATTTGTAGTTGCATGCATAATACTATTTCTTGAACAGCAAATAAGTCTCCCTTCTCCCTTCTCCACGTAGACAAAAATCTTGCAAAACTATAAACTAGATGACTTGGTACTATTGAAGAAGGCCTCATATATGAGTTGTAACTATACTAGGATTCGATACTTTATTGCTAAACAAACATTTATGTACAAGAACATGTACAGTATAGGGCGTGCCATGTTTTACTTCAGAAGAGATAAAATTATTTTTCTATCTCATCTGGGCCTCAGGCGAAGGTGCAACCAATTGGAGGAGGGAGAGGTAAAATTGAACCCATCTGGTGTGTGTTGGTCCCTTTTGTCATCCACCGAACTCACTATGGAGAAGGCCTATGAGTGATAAGGTTACAGGCTGCTGTCAACTTTGTCAAGAGACTGCTTCACTATTATGAGATGCCTACTCTACTCAATAGTCAATACTCTCTTCTCATGCTACCAAACACCATGTAAATCTTAGACCCCCTTTTGCATGGCTCCGCGGGAAACAGCTTCAGCTCTGCGCTATAGCTACGTCACTGTGTGCCACTGTAGTATAGAGCCAAAACACAACCCAAAATCCTAAAATCAATGGCGAAGGAGGTGGAGCTAGAAAAACTGGCTCCCCCGGCTCCACCTCCGCCTCGCTACAATACTGCTATAGTAGGCGGAGCTGTCCCAAGTGGGACTTTAAGAGCAGCTCACAACTATTGTCACTTGCTAGTTTAACATAGTTTAGGTGACCAATAAATAATATATTAGACAATGTCAGCAAAATTGAATATCCAGCAACCTCCTTTTAGATGGTTTCTAACCAAAAAAAGGATTGTTTATGGTACAATCTATGTTAAGCAGTTATTCATTGGCGAATTGAAAACGGTTACCCTTCGGGCTAAACCGCAGATTAGTGATTTGATCAACATTTGGCTAAGTAGTCTCTTCTAAATTCTTCCTTTTCCCTTTTGGGCCTTTGGCCTTGTAAAATGTACATATTTTCTTCTCTCTCTATATATAAAAATAGGGGTAGGTGCCTCCCCTGCTGATTCCCATAAAAAAAAATCTATGTTAAACAGTTTATCAATATTGATGTTCATGTCAATAATTGAGTTATATGGTGGCTCCAAATCCTTGTGAAGATCAAAATTTTCATTTGGTTGCTACATAGAGGTTTTGTTAACGAAGGATAGCTTAATACCAAGAAGATGGCAATGTAGCAAATGAAGTTTTTTTTACTATACAGAGATAATCCAACATCTTTTCTTTGATTATCCTTGAGCCAAATTTATTTGAAGAATTGTGTTTATTACCTTTAGGTTTAGCATACACCCTCCCAATAATGTTATAAACATGTATGGTTCCTGAATTCATGGAGTAAATAAAAAAGATTAAACAACAAATTTGGTGGGGATTTTGTGTTCTATATATGTTGGGTAATACGATTTTGCTGAAACGAAGTTGAAGTGTGTTCGACAAATAAACTGTACAATCTTATATGTTTGGCATTATTCAGGGGGATAAAGTGGATAAGATTTTGGAAAGTGTTGCTAAAGAAGAAAGATATAGGCCCTGCTTAGTTCCCACAAACTTACTAAAATTCTCTCTCCAAACTTCACTATTCACCTATCACAAATCTCTCTCCTCATGCATGGAGTATTAAATATAGATAAATAAAAAAACTAAGTACATGATGATTTTAATGTACACGACGAGATGAATCTTTTGAGACTAGTTTTTTTTAGAAAAGGGAATATATTAATATTCCAGCCTCTGCATCCAAAAGATGCATATATACAACTATCATTATTACACAAGAAAGGAAAAAAAAGCTTCATTCCTAATAGCACACATGCCTAGAAAAAAAGAAGCAGAAAAAAAACATCTATCCTGCGGCAAAGTGTCCACCTCCAAATGACTACCATCACAACAAAAAGGTCTAACATAAACTTTAGTTGTGTTAGAATTGGTTGCCACTAGCTAGGTCATAGTAGGACAACGATTACCACAAACAAACGAAAAGTGCTACAATGCGCTATAGTGTCTGATGTAGCTTTTCGATCAAATTTTACCCACCCTTTTTACCACTAAACACACCCATAGGAAACTTGTGTACAAGACATTTAGGGCACATTTGCTTGCAGACCTGGCCGTGGCAGGTGGTTTTGCCGGCCAGGCGCGCAGCGCTGCCAGCCGCATCGGACGCCTGCGCTGCACGCGCCAGGCAGCTACCCAGTCCCAAAGCAAACAGGCTCGTGTAATGCTTCGAGAACTATTACAGTGGAGATTTTTTTTGCCAGTGATGGATAAAGGTTTATCAATAGACTTTGCTAATATTTTTTTAATCTCTATTTTAAGTATTTTGTTCTTCAAGAACTATAAGTCTGTTTTTTTTGGGGTCATAGCTATTGTAATATGGAACAGCCAAAGCATCTATCCACATAGGGGCTAGAACGGTTCTATTCTATTATATAAAAACAATCTCTAATTTATTTTTTGGAAACTAATTGGATAAAAATAGAGCGTTTTGAAAAGCATCTTAGTAGCTGGAAGGGCAATAATCTATTTACGGGGGACAGCTGACATTTATTAATGTAGTGCTTAGTAGTCTATCTAAACATATGATGTCGTTCTTTTAGGTGCTAAAGGACGTATTAAAGAAACTGGATTACTTTAGGTCACGTTTTTTCTAGCAATATGACGAGCATAAAACGAAATACCGTTTAGACAAATGGGATATCGTGTGTCAGCCCAAAAAAGGTGGACTAGAGATTCATAACCTAGAAATAAAGAATACATCCTTACTTAGCAAATGGTTGTACCGCTTGTTGAAGACGATGGAACCCGATAACAAATCTTACGTAATAAGTATATGGGCTCTAAACTACCAGTCCAAGTTCAGTGGAAAAGTGGGGGATTCACATTTTTGGAAAAGTCTTATGAAGGTTAAATGAAATTTTCTTTAGTTCGGAGCTTTTATCATTAAGGATGGATCATAGATAAAATTTTTGAAAACAGATTGTTAGGAAATAGGTCATTGAGCAATCAATATGTTGCTCTTTACAATATAGCCCATCAAAAATAGGATATTATGGCAGAAGTCATGGGCGCTCATCCGCCTAACATATCATGACGCATGGACCTTATTGGGAACAAACTGGTGATGTGGAATAATCTTTTGCCATGAATAACCAATATTATTTTAGACCAGTAGGAAGATGAATTCCAACGAAATCTTAAATCAGAATTGATAATTCTCAGGAAGATCTCATTACATGGTCCTGATCCATACTGATGTTCCTAATGTTAACTAACAACTTTGGAACTTAAAAGCCCCCTTAAAAATTAAGATTTTTTTTGGTACCTTCGCCGAAGTGTTATCTTAACAAAATATAATTTAGCTAAGTGCAATTAGCAGGGCAATTAACGGTGTTGCTTTTTTCATAAGAACAAGACAATACTTCCTCTGTTTTTTGAGTGCCAAGTAGCTCGTATGGTCTGGACGGTTATCCATGGAGTTGTTGGCCTTATGCGGCCTCACAATGGGGCAAATATGTTTGGCACATGACTGATGGGGATCGGTAAACATCGAAAACCATTAGTGCTACTTGTTGGTCGTTATGGTTATGCAGAATTATAGTGATATTTGAAAACAAAACGTCTTCTTTTTTGCAAGTCATATTCTCAATTACACATCGGCTTTGCACATGATCCATGCTTCACAGTCTTATTTCTTAGTCCTTGGTGCGTATGGCCAAGAAAATTTTTACTGGGTACATGGGTGGCAGTCCAGTCGTCGAATTGGTAACCACTAGTGTTCGTGCTTTTTCTCATTTTGTGCATAAGGTTTTTTTATACTTCTTTTTGTGTTAAGGTTGTGTGCTTTCTAGGCAGATGCTGGGAGGATTTCAAGCTATGATGTATCATCTTGATGTAATATTCTTAAAATTAATAAAACTTTCCTTGTTAAAAATAAAATAAAAATCTCTTATATGCCTTCTAAATCATTATCTCATATATTCAGTTTTCGTTGGTTATATTTCATGCGTAATTTAAATCATTATCCAGACTCGGTTGAACCAAGTTGAACTAGTTGAACCGATTTTGTGCTCTTTATCCGCTGTTTTAGTTTGAATTTGCATGTTCGTCTATTCAACCCCCTCTAGGCGACATCAAGGGACCTTTCACATCTTGATGTAATATTCTTAAAATTAATAAAACTTTCCTTGTCAAAATTAAAATAAAAATCTCTTATATGCCTTCTAAATTTATTGCATTTTCATATACTGATAAGGTCCCCCAACTTTGCTTAGAGGCTCATTTTAGTCTTTGAACTTTCAAAAGGACCAATTTAGTCCCTGAACAACTATTTTTTTGTCCAACCCAGTCCTTAATTTTAGTTGGTGTACCATATTGGTATGCCATGTCAGCTGATCTGGATTAGATGGCGTGTCATGTCAGCTCGTTCCTCGTTGTTAGCTCGTCTGGTATGCCATACACCAAACATGCATAGTGCCCTCCACAATAGCTTCTCTGGCTCGCAGCAGTGGCACTCTAGCGAACAACAGGTCATGCTACATAATATTAGGGCGCAGTCCATGCTCTCGTCATCTGCTACTGATAACGTGATGGAGTTGTCTACACTTATTTTCATAAAATTAATTACGGCATTGAGCAACTAAGAGTAACATGTGGCAATATATGACACTATTTTAGCATGTATAATTTAGGAATATCAGGAGAGGGATTGTTGGCTTGTAAAAAGCAAGATTCGATTAAAAAAATCTAGAGGAAATATGAAGAAAGACATGCTTAATTAATTTCGCAAAAAATAGACAAACTTAGTAATGAATAGTTCTGTGTAATTGACTAATTGGTGTAGAGGGTACTCTGGATATTCAGAGTATGGCACACTATACCCGCTGATGTGGCATGCTAACTAAGGCTATGGACTAGACTAGACCAGACCAGAAACAATAGTTTAGGGACTAAATTTTCCCTCTTGGTACTTCGAGGACTAAAACGTACCCATGAGCAAAGTTTGGGGGACTAACATGGCTATTAAGCCTAATAAAATTTGCGTTCTTCATTTTAGAATGTATTATGGACAAACTAAATGTAGCTGGCATCTTTTCTCTCTTTAAATCTCTCATTCATTTAAGCTAAATCTTCTGTAGGCATTTTTATATAAAACACAAGCGTCTATATTGTGTTTTATTTTTTAAATAAAAAAGAACCGGTCTTTTATCCAACAGTCACAGCCGCAGAGGCTTTGATGAGCAACGACTTTCGAATACGCCGGAGGTTCGTACCCCACTCACGCAGTCACGCTCAGTCACGATCTCACGGATGACGCCGATGGCTAGACAGTTGGACGAGTTGTACCTGTAGGCTCGGCCATGCATGTTTAATTGGCGAATAGGTCCACAGACAAGGGTGGGGTTGGTGATGAGGACCATATGTACACGGTGATTTTTCTTTTCCTTGAAGAGCTAGCCGAAATAATGTAATTTCGTTTAAAAGTCAGTGTGCATATCTCCAAAATTTTCGAGAACCGATGCATCTATAAATTATTAAAACATAACTCCTTTTACGACCTCACCTGTCAGGTTCTTTTTTTCGTCAAACCACACTTGACGAAACAGTCCGTGAAAAAAAAACACACGCTTACATGGAATCGTCGAGTTCGTAACCAATATGGTCTTCAGCCAACTATCTGTTATACAATCTTATTTTCGATTAAACGTGTGTGCCGCACGTGCGTTCTTGCTAGTCTTAATTATGAAAGCCTAAAAATCAACTAGTGTGCTCTACAATAGCTTTTTTTAAGCAAGAAGTAAATTTTTGGCCATCCAACTGCTGTTCAAGTTTGGTGTTGGCCATCCAACTAAAAAAGATCAAGATTTTTTTATTGCTCAACTATCAAAAATCCATTTACATTTGGCCATATGACTGTTTTGGTCAGTAGTTTTGTTGATGTGGATGATACGTGGCATGGGATCTATATGTCGATATTATATTTTTCCTCTCTCACCCTTTACCACTCCTCTCACGGCAAAATCCACCGCTGCCATTGACTGGCTCATCGGCTATCCCTCCTCTATCTACTAGTCTGTTGGCCCCTCCCCTCCACCAGCGGGTGAGGCTCTCCAATGGCTGGCGCGATGAGCAGGGGCGGGGGTGACAAGGCCTATGCACATTGGTGTGGCCCAATAGCGGCGGTGGCGTGCAACTCATGACGGAGGTACCGCTCGAGCTCTAGGGCCGGGGTAGGGCACCACCCATCCCCATAGAGGGAGAGCAGGACAACGAGAAAAGGGATAGGAGAGCCTTGCCACCTTGGTCCGTTGGCACTTGTCATCTAAGTCAGCAAAATCACTTTCAAAACCACTTTGTAGATAAATTTGTCCGGTACTAAGAATTTAATGGCTGCAAATATCTGGTTTTAGAGTTAGATGGCCAAAACCAAACTCAGATAATAGTTGGATGGCCAAAATATGGTAGTTGTTTTTTTCTCAACTAAAGTATGATTGTTTTCAATCACATGGTACATATTTTTATTTTCATTTTGGTCGGCAGATATGATTGGCGTTTGACTAACCAATTTATGACAAAAGTTGATCTAATGCCTACCTAATAATGATATCTAAAGGTGAATTTGGTTGCTTAAATGATGGCTTTGTAGAGCTGCATTGTATATTTTAGAAGAGGAGCACGCTGAATAAATACGATGACCCAAAAAGAAGAACGTTTACTTAGTCGTGTGTATGGATGGATGCACTCACAACGTGAGAACAATCGCGCGGCTACATAAACAGTATAGTGACTGAGACCGGCAAGTTGGATCCCAACAAATACAATTAATATATCGTCCACCAGACATGCATGAAAGGCGAAGGTTGACACGAGTGTATTCCCTGCATTAGGACGGGAGAAGGTCGATGTGGGTGTATCCACCCAACTAGGATGGACTGATTCATTATTTATTTATTTATTTTCATTGACTAATGCACGCTGCATTATTTGCCACTTCATGGGATTGATTATACGGATCTACCATTGGAGAGGATGGTGCTCATGCGAGCGAGCGACCAAACACGCTCTTGCCCCATTGATAACCGGCAAGTCTCGCTAGCAAAGCTGCAAAAATGCTTTTTTTACATCAAAAATGGTTATGGTTATAGACCACGAGAAGAGGAGTGCGTAAAACTGCGGACACATTGATTCGCATAATTAGATGTAATCATAATCATCATTTCTTTGACCCTTGCCGATTTTTGTCTTCGGGCACTTTTTGTCTGCCTTTAAGCAACCCTGCTTTCTGAATTCTGAGTTCTCAACCTCATCTTCCCCCGCGAGGATTGCAACGCAACAGACAGTGCACGGGTGGGGGAGGAGAGATCTCGATCTCGATGTCCTGTGAAAGCGACCGTCCCCATCCCAGGCACCAATCCGATTCAAGCCAAGCCACCCCGCCACAAGAAAGACCAGCAAGGTGGATGAGCCAAAACGCGGCGAGCTCGTTCGCTCAGGTAGGCTTGTCCTTTCTCGAACGACGGATCCAGGCAGAGGCACTAGCTTTTAGCCCTAAAAAAATAATCTTGCTCATCCACTGATGATGGATTAAAGAAATCCGATCCCCTTCCTCTGCTTCTGGTGCCACCGGTTTTGTTTAACCGGCCAATGTGCCCTTAAAGCGGCGCACGATCTTCACGAGCCACCGTGGGGGCGGCCCAGACGCCGCAGGGCTTTCCATTTCATCCGATCCGCCGCCGGGGAGCGGAGAGCTAGCACGGGCGGCGCCCGTGCGCCATGGACTCGCGCTTCGGCCTGCGGTTCTCCTCCGACGACATGGTGGGTAGTGGCTGCAATTCTTTGTTCCGGCCCAATTTGGCTTCCTCGATGTTGATTTTGGTTGGGTTTCTTTGTTCCGGCGAGCAGCGGTCGGGGAGCTCGCTGTCGCTGGGTGAGCGCCTCTGCGCGGTCTTCTTCCCCTTCGTCGCCATCGCCGAGGCCGTCTTCTTCGCGCTCACCGACTGCCTCGCCGACATCTGCCCCGGCTCCGACGACTCAGAATCACGCCGCTGCGCCGCCGGCGCGTCCTCCTCCGCCGCCAAGAAGGACAGGAGCTACCGTCACCACCACCACCACTACCGACCCTTCCTACGCCGGAGCGGCTGGGAATCGCTCGACATCCGCCAGCTCGCGCACCTCGCCGACGAGTCCCGATGCTGTAAAGATCCTATCTTTCCCCCCTCCTCATGGCTAGTTTCTCGCAATGCCGTTCGATCTGACTGACGCCCTCGTCCTCTTGCGCGCATTGAATTGGCAAAGTCTCGGTGAACGAGGTGGAGGCGCTCTTCGAGCTCTACAAGAAGCTCAGCTGCTCCATCATCGACGACGGCCTTATCCACAAGGTGCATCCAACAAAATTCCTCTTGAATTCCTGCATCTGCTATGCATGTTCTTGCCTTCATAACAGGGTTTGGTTAATTTGGACATCAATTTACTCCGGTTTTTTTCTTTGAATGGAGCGTTCCTTGCTTTACATCGATCAAATGGATGTTCTTTTTGGGGTCGTGGATCATTGGATTTAAATATTGAAGAAATGGGTATTCTTAGGAGAAGGATATTGCCGCCTTGTTATCCCTGCGCGACTGAAGAGTATTCGGTCGTTGAGAACGATATGCAACTTAGTACATAGATCCATGTCGAATTGGTGCACCGCACGCAATGGATTGGGTGATTTCCACAGGGCTGGATTATTTAGACATTGTCATGTTCTTGTTCTTGAGTTGATTGGACACTGTCATGTGACAGGCACACATAAGAGCATTATAAAAGTTTGTCTGACAGCCCATAGGATTGATTACCTGAATTTCCCCATGTTGCGTGTGCCGTTTGGCCCATGGATAATACCAGCGTCACGGTAGGCTTGGTTGGCATGTTCCTTCCTCTGCCATCCCGAGGTTGTGTTTTAATTGGTGAAACATTGAATTGCCAATATTTTTAACTGATGTAAGTCAAAGTCAGCTAAATAGTATTCAGGCTTCTCCGCAGCATCTCATGTGTGTGTGCACTGACACGTTGAGACGAGCAATAGTTGAACAAGAGAACACAGAGAGTAGTAAACAAATTGGAATGCCCTTTAAGTATCAAAAAAAAAAAATGGAATGCCCTTTCACATTGCATACAACAGTCAGAGCGGTTTTTGCTGACAAAAAAAATGTAATGGTCATAAAATATTTTTTTGTAACTGTTCCTCTGTTGAACCATTCCTCAGGAAGAACTCCAGCTGGCTTTGTTCAAGACTCCATGCGGCGAGAATCTTTTTCTTGATAGGGTGAGTCCTCACTTTGCTCTGCTCTTTTCGAAATGTTTTTTCTTCATATATTTACCATGTCATACTGTATTTTGTCCGGATTATCCTCAAACATTTTATGTTGCATGCTGCCTCCATAGATAATGACATAAAACTAAGATTGTCCCCATGATACAGGTTTTTGATTTGTTTGATGAGAAGAAAAATGGTGTAATAGAGTTTGATGAGTTCATTCATGCTCTTAGTGTCTTCCATCCGTTGGCACCTATGGAAAACAAGATCAATTGTATGTACCCTACTTGCAGGGACTGTTTTCTCTATATTCACGTATTTATCTATTTTTATGTTGCAAGATCAATTGACATACCTACCATCTTTCTGGATTGTTTCAGTTGCATTTAGGTTGTATGACTTGAGGCAAACTGGTTTTATTGAGCGTGAGGAGGTTAGTTAACAAAGTTTTATATCTATTGGTATCTTTGATGCGGTTTCTTGTCTAGTATTTTGTCACTAAGATGACATTCATGGCTTATTTTATAGGTTAAGCAAATGGTCATTGCTATTTTGATGGAATCTTATGTGAACCTACCAGATGACCTTCTTGAGGCCATTATAGATAAGGTAGGCAGTAATGAACAAGAATTTCTGTATGCTTCTTTTTCTTCTATTGCATGAATGTAACTTTGGACGTTTTTTTTTCCAGACATTTGAAGATGCTGATGCCGATAGGGATGGAAAAATAAATCAGGAAGAATGGAAGGAATTTGTATTGCGCCACCCTAACCTGTTAAAGAACATGACACTACCCTATCTAAGGTTAGCATCTGATCTTGTGATCTTTATGAAGAAGTAGGTATGTCATGATGTTCTGTCAAACAAACTAATATGTGGAATCATGCAAAATCTTATCTGCAAAGTACAGCAAAGTGATGCATAAATACAAGCCAGCACTCTATGATTGTTTACTTTACTGATTTCTTGCCCCTCAAATTCAGGGACATCACAACCGTCTTCCCTAGTTTCATATTCAACATAGCAGTTGAAGATTAAGCAGTGTTGGCTGGGATTGCTTGAGCTGCACAAGATTCCTGAATCCTGATGACGTGGCTGCTGATTATGTCAACGTTCTTGTTGACATTGCTGTCCCCACCACGACTGAGAAACATATGTGATCCATCATAAGCACTTGCTGAAGAAAAATCACCACTGATGGCTGAACACTAAAGCAGCCACCTGACCATCCCTTCTGCTATAAACCAAGGTTCATCCAGGGTGGTGAATTGGCAATGGATCTCCCAATTCTAGTTTCTTTTTGCCATTTTTGTCGAGCAATGCATTGAGTTGTTAACTGTAAATACAGCTAGCATTCGTTCAGCTCTCAGAAATTCAGGACCAACTGTATATATAATATATGTTAATTAGATTGTATGAAAAAATAGAAAAGTTCCTGGTATGCCAGCCAGTTGTAATCAGCAATCGTTTGGTGACAAGTTCTCTCTTCTCAACAGGCATCTTGATATCCATTGAAAAGACTGAATTGGGTTACCATGAGCTTGGAATCTGTTGGTCAGTTGTCTGAACTTTCTGCTCGCTGGCAACAAGATGGATGGGATCTATTAAATTCTCGATGACTGTTGTTAGAAAGAATGAATGAGATCTTTCACTTCTTTTATGAGTGCACATCTCCTGTTCTTTTCCTATTCTTGCCACGGCAGTTGATGCATAGCTCCTCCCAAGAGGTGCTTCGTGAACCAGGCTTTCTGAATATTGTAGCGCAAATAATCTCCGTGAAACGCGTGGCTTTTGCGTGGTGATAACTGCAACTGGGTTGCCAACAAGTTGCCAGATGGCTGCTTCATCATGGACCTAATCCTCTCTCCCCTTTGACGTCAAGAGCAATCTTGTTCTATTTCTATGACAAAAAAAGATATTGCTGTCTCTGAATATTTCTGTCTGTATCTTGCAAGGGACAGAAAGAGTGATGTCACCTCAGGTAGGAAGCATTTCCTTGCTTTTATGGTGCTAATCATGGCCGTAATGATACAGCAATAAACTAAAATCAAATTTCTTTCGGTTAGGATAAGTTTCCATGCTGATATGGATGGTTCAGCCGTTCACATCCAGATGTTGTTAGTCATCAGTTTGCCTAGGTGAACCCCCTTCCAGAAGGTTGCTTGTCGTACTAAAACATTGGCTTACCGATGGTACGAACACCGAGGCAGATCCCAAATTTGAGAGTCTGTGTCATCTGTAATCATTGCGTCACTGTAGCATTTCGTTTGTATTTGTGAAAAATTGTCCAAACATTGATTAATTAGGTTTAAAATGTTCGTCTTGCATAGTACAACAAAACTGTGCAATTAGTTTTTGATTTCATCTACATTTAGTACTCCATGCATGTTATGATATTTTGATGTGATGGAAATCTTCTTTTTGCATAGTAGAATTTAGGGGTGAAATTTGGGATCTAAACAAGGCCTAACCTAGTATGAGTACAGTCCTTAGTTTTTCAGTACCAGTTTCGCGATTGGCCACAGAATCAAGTGAAATCAAGTTTGCATCAGTAGCATACTTGTGCAAGTTTTATCAGATCTGGCGTGTACCTTACTCTTGAGTTTCTGATAAGTACTCCCTTTCAACTTTCTCTATGGTATGTGATCTGGAAAATAATGTATAAAATACTCGGCAGCGAGTAGAATGAATCATATGCATGGCGTGCCCATCCAGTTTCATGCATATCCCTTTCTTGCCTACCATTTGGCAATGGACCGCAGCACTGGATAACGAGATCGCGTATCCGGATGCCTGAAAGTAGCTGACAAAGCAACACAGGATTCTCCGCCCAGTACTCAATGAAATGGATGGTAGTTATTATTAAAACCGGATCTGACGTCGAAACGGTGAGGCTGTTTCGTTCAGATTGGTAAAGTACAACAACACCAGTTTAGCCAGCGATCGATTGGACATACATACAGTATATTAAAGCGACGTATTGGTAGTAGTAAGCTTAACTTTAAAATACAGTATATCATTTTATTTGGCAGAGGAGCTCGTATCAGAAGAGATTGACTAAATTTGCATTGCTATAAAATATAGATAGCTCCCTCTTGAAGCAGGTCGTGTTTCGGCAAAACCTTTTTCCTCGTGTTTTTGAGGGTTTTCATTAATTTTTGTTTTGATACAAGTCACACGTAATATGTGGAATCATGCAAAATCTTATCTGCAAAGTACAGCAAAGTGATGCATAAATACAAGCCAGCACTCTATGATTGTTTACTTTACTGATTTCTTGCCCCTCAAATTCAGGGACATCACAACCGTCTTCCCTAGTTTCATATTCAACACAGCAGTTGAAGATTAAGCAGTGTTGGTTGGGATTGCTTGAGCTGCACAAGATTCCTGAATCCTGATGACGTGGCTGCTGATTATGTCAACGTTCTTGTTGACATTGCTGTCCCCACCACGACTGAGAAACATATATGATCCATCATAAGAACTTGCTGAAGAAAAATCACCACTGATGGTTGAACACTAAAGCAGCCACCTGACCATCCCTTCTGCTATAAACCAAGGTTCATCCAGGGTGGTGAATTGGCAATGGATCTCCCTATTCTAGTTTCTTGTTGCCATTTTTGTCGAGCAATGCATTGAGTTGTTAACTGTAAAAACAGCTAGCATTCGTTCAGCTCTCAGAAATTCAGGACCAACTGTATATATAATATATGCTAATTAGATTGTATGAAAAAATAGAAAAGTTCCTGGTATGCCAGCCAGTTGTAATCAGCAATCGTTTGGTGACAAGTTCTCTCTTCTCAACAGGCATCTTGATATCCATTGAAAAGACTGAATTGGGTTACCATGAGCTTGGAATCTGTTGGTCAGTTGTCTGAACTTTCTGCTCGCTGGCAACAAGTAGATGGATGGGATCTAGCTGTGTTCGGATCCAGAATGCCACCGCCGAATTCGGGACTGTGCGGGTCACGTCGCACAGTCCCGCGTACGGTAGCATTTCGTTTGTATGTGCGAAAAATTGTCCAAAAATTAATTAATTAGGCTCAAAATGTTCGTCTAGCAGAGTACAATAATACAACATTTAGTACTTCATGCATGTTATGACATTTTGATGTGATGGGGAATCTTCTTTTTGCATAGTGAATTTAGGAGTTGTCTTTTTGGAACTAAACAGGGCCTAAATTATCGATGCCTGCTGTTAGAAAGAATGAATGAGACCTTTCACTCCTTTTATGAGTACACATCTCCTGTTCTTTTCCTATTCTTGCCACGGCAGCTGATGCATGCCCCTCTCAAGAGGTGCTTCGCATTCTGAATATTGTAGCTCAAATAGTCTCCGTGAAACGCGTGCCTTTTGCGTGGTGATAACTGCAACTGGGATGCCAACAAGCTGCCAGATGGCTGCTTCATCATGGACCTAATCCTCTCTCGCCTTTGACGTCAAGAGCAATCTTATTCTATTTCTATGACAAAAACAGCTAGTGGCGTCTCTGACCATTTCTGTCTGTATCTTGCAAGGGACAGAAAGAGTGATGTCACCTCAGCTAGGAAGCATTTCCTTGCTTTCCTGTGCTAATCATGGCCGTAATGATACACCAATAAACTAAAATCAAATCTCTCTCGGTTAGGATAAGTTTCCATGCTGATGTGGATGGTTCAGCGTTCACAGCCAGATGTTGTTAGCCATCAGTTTGCCTAGGTGAACCCCCCTTCCAGAAGGTTGCTTGTCGTACTAAAACATTGGCTTACCGATGATACGGACACTAACTTAGTATGAGTCCAGTCCTTAGTTTTTCAGTACCTGTTTCGCGATTGTCCACAGAATCAAGCTCGTGAAATCAAGTTTGCATCAGCAGCATACTTGTACAAGTTTTATCAGATCTGGCGTGTACCTTACTCTTGAGTTTCTGGCAGTACTCCCTTTCAGCTTTCTCTATGGGATGTGATCTGGAAAATAATGTATAAAATGCTCGGCAGCGAGTAGAATGAATCATGCATGCCGCTCCCATCCAGCTTCATGCATATCCCTTTCTCGCCTACCATTTGGCAATGGACCGCAGCCCTGAACTCCCAGCGGAGTAGCGGACAAAGCAATGCTCCGCCCAGTACTCAATGAAATGGATGGTAGTTATTATTGAAACCGGATTTGACGTCGAAACGGTGAGGCTGTTTCGTTCAGATTGGTAAAGTACAAGCACGGCAGGCACCTACTACAACACCAGTTTAGCCAGCTGTTTTTTAGTACGTCACACACATACAGGTGTATTAAAACTCTATGATATTTAATACACATTTGGTAGTAGTAAGCTTAATTTTGAGTATCTAAACTCATCTTAGGCCCTGTTTAGTTCCCAAATTCACACTCCCAAATTTACTATGCAAAAAGAAGATTCCCATCACATCAAAATGTCATAACATGCATGGAGTACTAAATAGAGATAAAATCAAAAACTAATTGCACAATTTTGTTGTACTCTGCGAGACGAACATTTTAAGCCTAATTAGATAATTTTTGGATAATTTTTCGCACATACAAACGAAATGCTACAGTGACGTATTTAATGCGCACTGTGCATGTCAGTCCCGAATCCGGCGCCCGAATTCGGGAACTGAACGCGGCCTTATTTGGCAGAGGAGCTTATATTAGTAGATATTGGGGGTGTTTAGTTGATGAGAGAAGGTGAAAAGTGAAATAAAAAAGTCACATCGGATACTGTAGCACTTTTTGTTTGTTTGTGGTAAACATTGTCCTACCATGACCTAACTAGGCTCAAAAGATTCGTCTCGTCGTGTACATCAAAACCATGCATGGAGTACTAAACGTGGATAAATAAAAAAACTAGTTGCATGGTTTTGATGTACACGACGAGACGAATCTTTTGAGCCTGTCTCTTATACACATCTAGATGTGTATAAGAGACAGGCTCAAAAGATTCGTCTCGTCGTGTACATCAAAACCATGCATGGAGTACTAAACGTGGATAAATAAAAAAACTAGTTGCATGGTTTTGATGTACACGACGAGACGAATCTTTTGAGCCTGTCTCTTATACACATCTAGATGTGTATAAGAGACAGGCTCAAAAGATTCGTCTCGTCGTGTACATCAAAACCATGCATGGAGTACTAAACGTGGATAAATAAAAAAACTAGTTGCATGGTTTTGATGTACACGACGAGACGAATCTTTTGAGCCTGTCTCTTATACACATCTAGATGTGTATAAGAGACAGGCTCAAAAGATTCGTCTCGTCGTGTACATCAAAACCATGCATGGAGTACTAAACGTGGATAAATAAAAAAACTAGTTGCATGGTTTTGATGTACACGACGAGACGAATCTTTTGAGCCTGTCTCTTATACACATCTAGATGTGTATAAGAGACAGGCTCAAAAGATTCGTCTCGTCGTGTACATCAAAACCATGCATGGAGTACTAAACGTGGATAAATAAAAAAACTAGTTGCATGGTTTTGATGTACACGACGAGACGAATCTTTTGAGCCTGTCTCTTATACACATCTAGATGTGTATAAGAGACAGGCTCAAAAGATTCGTCTCGTCGTGTACATCAAAACCATGCATGGAGTACTAAACGTGGATAAATAAAAAAACTAGTTGCATGGTTTTGATGTACACGACGAGACGAATCTTTTGAGCCTGTCTCTTATACACATCTAGATGTGTATAAGAGACAGGCTCAAAAGATTCGTCTCGTCGTGTACATCAAAACCATGCATGGAGTACTAAACGTGGATAAATAAAAAAACTAGTTGCATGGTTTTGATGTACACGACGAGACGAATCTTTTGAGCCTGTCTCTTATACACATCTAGATGTGTATAAGAGACAGCGTTTAGTGTTCCATGCATGAAGAGAGAGATTTGATGTGATAGGTGAATAGTGAAGTTTGGAGAGAGAATTTTTGAAAGTTTGATGATTTGACCAGAAACTAAACAGGGCCATTGACTAAACTTGATTGCTATAAAATACAGATAGTTCCCTCCTCAAACAGGTCGTGTTTCGGCAAAACCTTTTCCTAGTATATATTTGGGAGTGTTTCCATTAAATTTTGTTTTTATATATAGTAATCTCCTTGAGTCACACACTCACACGTAGCTTATTTCTCAATCCAATTCATATAGATGGTGAGGGAATGTGTTTATCTAAACCATTTCTCATCGAGCAAATGATTTTTTCACGAAAGAATATGTATGGCTCCGTGATTGGAATTTTTTTTTTATGGAATCCGTGATTGGAATTGGAACGGCAAGGAGTAGGGGAAAAGGGTAAAAGAGTCAAAAGGTAAATCTCATCCGTGGTCCCGCCATCGTCTCGCCTCCGTGGGCCTGGGCCGTCCTCCTCGATCAGTCGATCTTCCCTTCCGGACCCGTCGCGATGGCCGCCGGCGGCAAGCCCGTGCCCGACCCTGCCGCGCCGCCGCAGCCGCCTTCGGCGGCGAAGGGGGTCTTCATGCGCCGCATCTTCCCCTTCCTCCTCGCGACCAACGTCTTCATCGGAGGTAAGAGAGATAGAGGAAATCCCACATCGACCGATCTCCCCCCTTTTCACTCGTGTGCTCGATGGGCTTGCTATCGTTCGCTGTGATGTCGGTCTCCTAGGGTTTTGCGGCCCTTCCTGTGTAGATTATGCTCGAGAAAGGTTGCATCTGGTCGATTTGCAGTAAAGATTAGTGATTAAATGCTACAAATAATTAGAAGCCACTCGTGCTTGTTGTAGTTATAGCCATGGCATTAATGGTGGTTCAGTTAGGTCACCCCTCAGTTTGATCCTGGTTTTTCTTGGAAGATGTGACATTTCACTTGTACATATGCTAGGGTTAGATGACCTGGCATGTCGTGGCTAGTTTTGTAGTTGATGGAAAATGGGAGTGGTTACGTTCAATTGTTAAGACACGGATGATTGTTTTGGGGAAAGCTGCTTTTTTATGTCTTGTGTCAAGAGTAAAGAGTAATGAGCATTAAGCATTTTGCTTTAGTTCCAGAGAACAAAAACAAGATATGTAAAAGAATTCCCACACTGACTGTTAATGGAGTTCATGAGTGATGTACTCATTACTTAGAATTTATTGGTGCCTACCAGTGGTACAACATGATATTGTGGGTGGGTGGGGGGATTTGATCCTGGCCAGTTAGAATTTAGTCTCCCACCCAGTCATCTCCACTTAGTCCACAATGGGAAATTCTAGAGAATCTCAGCCCTTATCTGTCATAAAGGGTAGTTTAACAATTGCTTATAATTACACTGCTTTGTATAACCATACGTAGCAAGTGACATTCTTGATATGGTATATTCACAACTCTGATGGCTAGTTATCTGAGTATGTTCCAGGTTGCAAGTCACCAGCTTGACTTAACCTGTTCTGTGGGTTAATATGAGCAGGAGGATACCTGTAGAGAGTTTATGAAGCAGGAATGTATTATACTGTCATTCTGCTAGATTCAGCGGTTATCTTTCCGTTTAAGCTTTTACATTCTGGATGGTAGTATAGCGGGTAGCCTTTTTCCATCAGTATGGTATAGCCCTCGGTGCTAAACTATACTGATGCTCAGACTTGGTTCAGAGTAATCCCCAAAGCAGGACAGATTAGATGCTTTGAAGACCTTGTAATTTTGTTGGTTGCAAAGCTAATGAAATTCGGGCGTAGCCCTTATTGGAATCAGTTTTTTGGAGAAGGAAAGTACTGTAAGGCGCACATCAGGATATATCAGATATAAATGGCACACAGCACAAAACCATTTACATCAGCTACAAAGTGAACTTATATCTGGTCGATACTAATATTATCCTGGTTGCTTTCATGTCACCCTGCTTAATCTTTCACTGCTGTTTACTTACTTGCATCACTTCCTGCACAAATTCAAGGAAGCAGCACTGACTGAGGCATGTGAAAAAACTTAATTAGCCAACATATGAATCAAAATGTCATAACATGCATGGAGTACTAAATA
>OAMR01000067.1:2433845-2456506 GCA_900205405.1 Echinochloa crus-galli
TGTACTTAGTTTTTTTTATTTACCTACATTTAATGCTCCATGCATGAGGAGAGAGATTTGATGTGATAGGTGAATAGTGAAGTTTGGAGAGAGAATTTTTGAAAGTTTGATGATTTGACCAGAAACTAAACAGGGCCATTGACTAAACTTGATTGCTATAAAATACAGATAGTTCCCTCCTCAAACAGGTCGTGTTTCGGCAAAACCTTTTCCTAGTATATATTTGGGAGTGTTTCCATTAAATTTTGTTTTTATATATAGTAATCTCCTTGAGTCACACACTCACACGTAGCTTATTTCTCAATCCAATTCATATAGATGGTGAGGGAATGTGTTTATCTAAACCATTTCTCATCGAGCAAATGATTTTTTCACGAAAGAATATGTATGGCTCCGTGATTGGAATTTTTTTTTTATGGAATCCGTGATTGGAATTGGAACGGCAAGGAGTAGGGGAAAAGGGTAAAAGAGTCAAAAGGTAAATCTCATCCGTGGTCCCGCCATCGTCTCGCCTCCGTGGGCCTGGGCCGTCCTCCTCGATCAGTCGATCTTCCCTTCCGGACCCGTCGCGATGGCCGCCGGCGGCAAGCCCGTGCCCGACCCTGCCGCGCCGCCGCAGCCGCCTTCGGCGGCGAAGGGGGTCTTCATGCGCCGCATCTTCCCCTTCCTCCTCGCGACCAACGTCTTCATCGGAGGTAAGAGAGATAGAGGAAATCCCACATCGACCGATCTCCCCCCTTTTCACTCGTGTGCTCGATGGGCTTGCTATCGTTCGCTGTGATGTCGGTCTCCTAGGGTTTTGCGGCCCTTCCTGTGTAGATTATGCTCGACAAAGGTTGCATCTGGTCGATTTGCAGTAAAGATTAGTGATTAAATGCTACAAATAATTAGAAGCCACTCGTGCTTGTTGTAGTTATAGCCATGGCATTAATGGTGGTTCAGTTAGGTCACCCCTCAGTTTGATCCTGGTTTTTCTTGGAAGATGTGACATTTCACTTGTACATATGCTAGGGTTAGATGACCTGGCATGTCGTGGCTAGTTTTGTAGTTGATGGAAAATGGGAGTGGTTACGTTCAATTGTTAAGACACGGATGATTGTTTTGGGGAAAGCTGCTTTTTTATGTCTTGTGTCAAGAGTAAAGAGTAATGAGCATTAAGCATTTTGCTTTAGTTCCAGAGAACAAAAACAAGATATGTAAAAGAATTCCCACACTGACTGTTAATGGAGTTCATGAGTGATGTACTCATTACTTAGAATTTATTGGTGCCTACCAGTGGTACAACATGATATTGTGGGTGGGTGGGGGGATTTGATCCTGGCCAGTTAGAATTTAGTCTCCCACCCAGTCAATCTCCACTTAGTCCACAATGGGAAATTCTAGAGAATCTCAGCCCCTTATCTGTCATAAAGGGTAGTTCAACAATTGCTTATAATTACACTGCTTTGTATAACCATACGTGGCAAGTGACATTCTTGATATGGTATATTCACAACTCTGATGGCTAGTTACCTGAGTATGTTCCAGGTTGCCAGTCACCAGCTTGACTTAACCTGTTCTGTGGGTTAATATGAGAAGAAGGATACCTGTAGAGTTTATGAAGCAGGCTGTATTATACTGTCCTTCTGCTAGGTTCAGCGGTTATCTTTCCGTTTGAGCTTTACATTCTAGATGGTAGTATAGCGGGTAGCCTTTTTCCATCAGTATGGTATAGCCCTCGGTGCTAAACTATACTGATGCTCAGACTTGGTTCAGAGTAATCCCCAAAGCAGGACAGATTAGATGCTTTGAAGACCTTGTAATTTTGTTGGTTGCAAAGCTAATGAAATTCGGGCGTAGCCCTTATTGGAATCAGTTTTTTGGAGAAGGAAAGTACTGTAAGGCGCACATCAGGATATATCAGATATAAATGGCACACAGCACAAAACCATTTACATCAGCTACAAAGTGAACTTGATATCTGGTCGATACTAATATTATCCTGGTTGCTTTCATGTCACCCTGCTTAATCTTTCACTGCTGTTTACTTACTTGCATCACTTCCTGCACAAATTCAAGGAAGCAGCACTGACTGAGGCATGTGAAAAAACTTAATTAGCCAACATATGATCTGTTAATTGATGTAGGCATGCCTGCCACACTATCATTAGTGCTATCCATGTAGGCATGCCACATGCCTGTCACACATTCACACTATGTTTCTAAGCATTGTATTGTTGATTATATGGTGATCCATATTTCGCCTTCCAGGCGCTGATAGCTATTGCAAAGTGCATGTTGCACTTGTCTAGCACTATTGTTTTTTATCCTCTGTTTGTTCACATGCTGCAGTAAGTTAACATCCTCATTCCATGCAGTTTATGTTTTTGCCAAGACCTACAAAAGAGACCAGGAAAAGAAAAATGCCGAGGCTGCCGCCGCCGCTGCCTCTGCTGCAGCATTGTCGTCCCCAGCAATTGCAACTGCCAAGACTGCAGATCCTGCTCCCACACCTGCACCCACACCCAAAAGGGTTCTCCCACCACTATCTGAAGATGAACAGCGCCAAGTGTACAAATGGATGCTAGAGGAGAAGCGGAAGATCAAACCACGCAATGCTGCTGAGAAGAACAAGATCAATGAGGAGAAAGCTCTTCTCAAGGAGTTCATTCGAGCAGAGTCTCTCCCTCGTTTGTGATGATTGCATCAGCTGTCCTGCTGGTCCTGAATTTTTTCTCTGCCTGCAGACTGCAGTCCAGTGAGGACATGCTCTGAACTACTTGCCTTGTTAGCTGGCACAAATGGTAGCATTTTTTTTTGGTCCTCTCACATCTCTTCATTTGACAACGAAAAGCTCTAGTGTTTCCAGTTGCCAGGGAACTTTTTTGTTCTGAAGTTTATTGGCTGTGTTTAGTTCTCCATCCCATCATCAAAATTCCCAAAATTCTCTGTCCAAACATCACTATCCACCTATCACATCAAATCTCTCTCCTCATGGATGGAGCACTAAACGTGAGTAAATAAAAAAACTAATTACATGATTTTGATGTACACGACGAGACGAATCTTTTGAGCCTAGTTAGATCATGGTAGGATAATAAGACTTCTACTTAAATGAAAAGTGCTACCGTGCGCTACAGTGTTCGATGTGACATTTTCACCCAAATTCACATTCCCTTTTTGAACACCGCCTATAAAATAATACAACTGTTTCATTGTAAAACTAGGAGGTCTTTGTTTAGTTCCCTTCAACTTCTCAAATTCTCTCTCCAAACTTCACTATTCACCTATCACATCAAATCTCTCTCCTCATGCATGGAGTACTAAACGTGGGTAAATAAAAAAAAACTAGTTACATGGTTTTGATGTACACGACGAGACGAATCTTTTGAGCCTAGTTAGGTCATGGTAGGATAATGTTTACCACAAACAAACGAAAAGTGCTACAGTGCGCTATAGAGTCCGATGTGACATTTTCACCAAACTTTCTCTTCTTCTTTTTCTAACTAAACACAGCGAAAAGCTCATGCAGGCTTTTGATTCTAAACATGTAGCTTTCGGAGCTGTAGCTGATAATAGCTTCTAGAACATGTTTTTAGCTTTCTGGGCAGCAAATCGATATTTTGAACCCAGCTTTTTTGAGCATCCAGCTTTCCAGAAGTTGCGTGAGAAGTTAGCTATTTGTTTGAGGTTGTGGCTTTTCACACTGGAAAGCTACCCAAAAGCTTAAACAAACATGCCCTAATAGGATTATACAGACATACCCTTTTTTTTCTTGTTATTATTTTGAATTGTAGCCTGGGACATTTCTTGCAAACTCATATGCATCTTCAATAGGTATGATCTTATCAGCTGAACCATGAATAGTGAAGAACCTGGACAAAGAATTGATCAACAATTTGCATGAGGACAATTTTGCTCTAGCACATGCATATACTTAGCGAAACATGCAAAAAATCAACTACTTTGTGTGCTGTAAGATGCATGGAAACGATAAGTTTAGCATGAATACTGTATGCTGCAGGTTGCTTTAATTGTTGATTCACGGGAAGGGAAAATTATGCTTAAATATCTCCTAACCTGCATTCCTTGCTGATAGAAAGACTTGCTGCATGCATATCAGTGTTCAACCGTTCCATCAGGCTCTCTTTTGTTACTCTGTACAAAACCTTTCCTACATTGGAATCAACAAACGGTCAGTAGATGTCCATGAAAGAGAATAGGCTACACTTTGCTCAAGAAAAAAGAGAATAGGCTACACATAAGTAAGGATATACATGTTAAGAATGTAGCCATGCATATAAAAGGTCATAAATGTTTCCTTACCTGATTTGTTTATGACATCAATATAGCCTTCTTTGTTTATTCTATCCATAAATTCTTTGCCTAGACGTTCTTCAACGCCTTTCTCCAAATAAAATCGACCAGAAAGGTTAACAACCATGGGAACATCGCCGTAGATGGAGGCATATAGAACTACCACACTTCCGCCTGAAGGTAAAGAAATATAGATTCAATGACTTTCCAAATTGCCTAGACCATTAAAAGGATGGCCGGGGTGGCTATAGCTTGCTTATGGAGAGATGAGACTAGAGAGAGCATGGGCTTTGCTTATTCTTTCCTGCTTTCTCAAATGATAACAAACTGTTCTTACGAAAGGTAGACCACAAACATAGAATCTAACAATATGAAAACCAACTTGATAAATTTTAACTGATTGCCAGTTGACTGAAGCTACACTTTTTTTTTCTGAACTAGAATAATGCTCACGGGGTTATGCACAAATCTACAGGAAGAAGTCCTGCAATGTTGACTCCTGTTCTTGTTAAATTTAGCACATTCTTTTAACCAGCGTAATTCACAAATTCGATGGAACAACTTAACAGCTTTTGCACGATCGTAGCAACCTAACATTAAAGGATGGCAATAACGCACCTTTACTGTGACCAACAACTGCAGTCACATCATACTTCTCCTGGCAAAGATATGAGACTACAGAATGCAAATCATCAGCCTCCTTCCTGTAGTTTCCGTACTGGAATTCACCTTCGCTTTCTCTTAAATCCATGACCAAAAGGTATCATGTGAATGTAACTATGGACTAGAGTTTTGTTATTCATATTAAAAAGATATACAGTACAAAACAATGTACTGCAATACCAATTCGAACAAGTTGGATGCAAGACAGAAAAAAAAATCATTTAACAATGTATTGTATGGTTGTTTCTCTGGGGGAGAATTGAGGGTCTCCATATGCTAACAAAATGCAGGTTCAATATAAAAGTAAAATTTGAAACTGAAGCAATACTGGAGTGATACACAAATTCAGGATCAGGAAGCATCAGGTACATCCATAAACACACGGACAACTTACCCGTTTCCACTGAAGTCAAAGCGAAACGCACTAATCCCTTGTTTTGTCAATGCAGCCGCAAGATCAATCATGATGCTATCATCCTGAAAAGGAGTGTCACATTGGACTAAATAAGAAAACAATATATTTATATCTCCTAAATAACCATGTTTAATTTTCTACAGCTTGCATAAAAACATGCAACTGATCTAGCCAATCATGTCCTGGAGAGGAAAATGCAAAGCATCCTGTTCAGATGAGGACATGTTCATATGTAGTACCTTGCAAGCCGCGAAGCCATGGCACAGGACAACAGCCTTGTTCGAACCCCCGTGGTGCAGCACGCCGACAAGATTCTCGCCATGCTTGTTCGCCACCACAACCCTCTGTTCTGGAGCGGCTGTTCAGAAACAACATGGAGTCAACAATTTGGAGAAAATCACCCGCAAAAAAACCTTGGAGAAAATTACTAGGGCAAATCGTTACTGCGAATGTCAATTCAACAACAATGCGGAAGAAATTCAGGAAAAGGGAGGCGCTCACGGGGATTGGGGGAGTCTTTGGGTGAGACGAGCGGGTGGGCCATGTCTCTCTCGCCGCGGCGGTGACCTTGCACCCCGGGTGGGATCGGTTCGGAGGACTCAGCAAGAGCAGGGTAGAGGAATCGTGATTCGCGGAGCGGCGGAGTTGGGTACGGATTCGTCGGCTGAAATATCCTCCTTTTGATTAGGGCATTGGAACGCGAAACCGAAGAGAGACGTTCGACTGCTTATTTCAAGGCCGTCTTCTCATGAGAAGTCTCTCGTTCCCCTTCTTTCCCCATCCACAGTAACTCGAGGGAGACACAGGGGCAACGCTGGTTTTCCGGCGTCGATTCGCCCGATGCCCCGCCTCCGGCGGCCTTCCCGGCAGGGGAGGGAGAGGGTATCGGCCGGATCGACGTCCGGTGTAGATATAGCTTCTAGTATTGCTTAGGTTTGTACTAGGAGGCTACGTTTGCCGGTGGAGTTGGTCGTCGTCGTCTCCGGTGCTCGGCGGTGGGAGCTGCTCCGGCGGAGCTTCATGGTGCTGGCGGCGAACGTCGTGGTCATGCTGGCCACGGCTTCGACGGCCGGCGCGCGAGGGCCTCCGGCGGACGGCCGCGCGAGGAGCTCCGGCGGGCAGGCGCGTGTGCAGCTCCGGCGGGCGGCTGTGCGAGGAGCTCCGGCGAGGGCTCTCCGGGGTGGGAGCTCGGCAGGCGGCGCGCGAGCTGGCTCCGACGGGCGGTCGGGCAAGGAGCTCCCGTGCTGACGGCCGCTTCCTGCCGTATCGCTGTGGTGACGGCGGCATGCTTCCCTCCATGGCGGCCTCTTTTGCTCCCGGCGGTTTGGTCCGTCGGTGAGAGTTGTATTTTCCTGCTGCTTCGTCTCCGGTGGATGCAACTCCAGTGGCGGCGGCGCCAGTAGCTTTGCTTTGTCCGGGGCACATCGAAGAGGCGGCGGCGTCGATGCGCCTTTTGGAATAATGTCTTTCGGGCTTCCGCCGTGTCGACAGCGTGTCGCTCTCCGCTGTCGGTGAGCTCGTGGAGTTGGGTCCTTCGAGAGCTGATCTGGGGAGCTCGTCTTCCAGAATTCTGTTCTCTTTGGTTTCCCTCTCACGCGTGAGGCCCCAATAGCAGTGCGACGTCCTCTCATCTTCCTTTCCGTATTCGAAATAGGGAAGGCAATCCACCACGGGTACGGACTACGGAGGCAGATCGAAGAAAGGAATTAACTGCTCCTGTGATGGGCTGGAGTAGAGATTTGGGACGAATTTATGAAACAACATTTCACGCTGTTTTGCAATTCTTTCAGAATCTATCCAGAGACGTTGAATACCATCTTCGCAAAAAGAATTAATTAACAGAATACCCTAAAATAGATACTCCTCCGTTCCAAAATGTAGGTCGTTTGATTTTTTTTGACTCCAAGTTTGACCGCTCGTCTTATTCAAAATTTTGTGCAAATCATCGTATTTTTTGTGGTGGTTTGCTTTATTAAATTTAACTATATTTTTATAAAAATATAGTTAAATTTAATAAAGCAAACCACCACAAAAAATACGATGATTTGCACAAAATTTTGAATAAGACGAGCGGTCAAACTTGGAGTCAAAAAAAATCAAACGACCTACATTTTGGAACGGAGGAGTATCTATTTTAGGGTATTCTGTTAATTAATTCTTTTTGCGAAGATGGTATTCAACGTCTCTGGATAGATTCTGAAAGAATTGCAAAACAGCGTGAAATGTTGTTTCATAAATTCGTCCCAAATCTCTACTCCAGCCCATCACAGGAGCAGTTAATTCCTTTCTTCGATCTGCCTCCGTAGTCCGTACCCGTGGTGGATTGCCTTCCCTATTTCGAATACGGAAAGGAAGATGAGAAGACGGCCTTGAAATAAGCAGTCGAACGTCTCTCTTCGGTTTCCCGTTCCAATGCCCTAATCAAAAGGAGGATATTCCGCCGCTCCGCGAATCAAGATTCCTCTACCCTGCTCTTGCTGCGGCCCGGCCGGCGTTGTGGTAGACACCGAAGTCCTCCGAACCGATCCCCACCGGGGCGCAAGGTCACCGCCGAGAGAGACATGGCCCACCCGCTCGTCTCACCCAAAGACTCCCCCAATCCCCGTGAGCGCCTCCCTTTTCCTGAATTTCTTACGCATTGTTGTTGAATTGAGATTCGAAGTAACGGTTTTTTTTTTGCGGGTGATTTTCTCCAAATTGTTGACTCCATGTTGTTTCTGAGCAGCCGCTCCAGAACAGAGAGTTGTGGTGGTGAACAAGCATGGCGAGAATCTTGTCGGCGTGCTGCACCACGCGGGTTCGAACAAGGCTGTTGTCCTGTGCCATGGCTTCGCGGCTTGCAAGGTACTACATATGAACATGTCCTCATCTGAACAAGACGCTTTGTATTTTCCTCTCCAGGACATGAGACATGATTGGCTAGATCAGTTGCATGTTTTTATGCAAGTTGTAGAAAAGTAATCATTGTTATTTAGGAGATATAAATATATTGGTTTCTTATTTAGTCAAATGTGACACTCCTTTTCAGGATGATAGCATCATGATTGATCTTGCGTCTGCATTGACAAAACAAGGGATTAATGCGTTTCGCTTTGACTTCAGTGGAAACAGGTAAGTCGTTCGTGTGTTTATGGATGTACCTGATCCTTCCTCATCCCTTGTTTTGTCAATGCAGACGCAAGATCAATCATGATGCTATCATCCTGAAAAGGAGTGTCACATTTGACTAAATAAGAAACCAATATATTTATATCTCCTAAATAACAATGATTACTTTTCTACAACTTGCATAAAAACATGCAACTGATCTAGCCAATCATGTCTCATGTCCTGGAGAGGAAAATACAAAGCGTCTTGTTCAGATGAGGACATGTTCATATGTACCTTGCAAGCCGCGAAGCCATGGCACAGGACAACAGCCTTGTTCGAACCCGCGTGGTGCAGCACGCCGACAAGATTCTCGCCATGCTTGTTCACCACCACAACTCTCTGTTCTGGAGCGGCTGCTCAGAAACAACATGGAGTCAACAATTTGGAGAAAATCACCCGCAAAAAAAAGTACCCGTGGTGGATTGCCTTACTATTTCGAATCGAATACGGAAAGGAAGATGAGACGACGGGCTTGAAAATAAGCAGTCGAACGTCTCTCTTCGGTTTCCCGTTCCAATGCCCTAATCAAAAGGAGGATATTCCGCCGCTCCGCGAATCAAGATTCCTCTACCCTGCTCTTGCTGCGGCCCGGCCGGCGTTGTGGTAGACACCGAAGTCCTCCGAACCGATCCCCACCGGGGCGCAAGGTCACCGCCGAGAGAGACATGGCCCACCCGCTCGTCTCACCCAAAGACTCCCCCAATCCCCGTGAGCGCCTCCCTTTTCCTGAATTTCTTACGCATTGTTGTTGAATTGAGATTCGCAGTAACGATTTTCCCTGGTAATTTTCTCCAAGTGTTTTTTTTGCGGGTGATTTTCTCCAAATTGTTGACTCCATGTTGTTTCTGAACAGCCGCTCCAGAACAGAGGGTTGTGGTGGCGAACAAGCATGGCGAGAATCTTGTCGGCGTGCTGCACCACGCGGGTTCGAACAAGGCTGTTGTCCTGTGCCATGGCTTCGCGGCTTGCAAGGTACATATGAACATGTCCTCATCTGAACAAGACGCTTTGTATTTTCCTCTCCAGGACATGAGACATGATTGGCTAGATCAGTTGCATGTTTTTATGCAAGTTGTAGAAAAGTAATCATTGTTATTTAGGAGATATAAATATATTGGTTTCTTATTTAGTCAAATGTGACACTCCTTTTCAGGATGATAGCATCATGATTGATCTTGCGTCTGCATTGACAAAACAAGGGATGAGGAAGGATCAGGTACATCCATAAACACACGAACGACTTACCTGTTTCCACTGAAGTCAAAGCGAAACGCATTAATCCCTTGTTTTGTCAATGCAGACGCAAGATCAATCATGATGCTATCATCCTGAAAAGGAGTGTCACATTTGACTAAATAAGAAACCAATATATTTATATCTCCTAAATAACAATGATTACTTTTCTACAACTTGCATAAAAACATGCAACTGATCTAGCCAATCATGTCTCATGTCCTGGAGAGGAAAATACAAAGCGTCTTGTTCAGATGAGGACATGTTCATATGTAGTACCTTGCAAGCCGCGAAGCCATGGCACAGGACAACAGCCTTGTTCGAACCCGCGTGGTGCAGCACGCCGACAAGATTCTCGCCATGCTTGTTCACCACCACAACTCTCTGTTCTGGAGCGGCTGCTCAGAAACAACATGGAGTCAACAATTTGGAGAAAATCACCCGCAAAAAAAAAACCGTTACTTCGAATCTCAATTCAACAACAATGCGTAAGAAATTCAGGAAAAGGGAGGCGCTCACGGGGATTGGGGGAGTCTTTGGGTGAGACGAGCGGGTGGGCCATGTCTCTCTCGGCGGTGACCTTGCGCCCCGGTGGGGATCGGTTCGGAGGACTTCGGTGTCTACCACAACGCCGGCCGGGCCGCAGCAAGAGCAGGGTAGAGGAATCTTGATTCGCGGAGCGGCGGAATATCCTCCTTTTGATTAGGGCATTGGAACGGGAAACCGAAGAGAGACGTTCGACTGCTTATTTCAAGGCCGTCTTCTCATCTTCCTTTCCGTATTCGAAATAGGGAAGGCAATCCACCACGGGTACGGACTACGGAGGCAGATCGAAGAAAGGAATTAACTGCTCCTGTGATGGGCTGGAGTAGAGATTTGGGACGAATTTATGAAACAACATTTCACGCTGTTTTGCAATTCTTTCAGAATCTATCCAGAGACGTTGAATACCATCTTCGCAAAAAGAATTAATTAACAGAATACCCTAAAATAGATACTCCTCCGTTCCAAAATGTAGGTCGTTTGATTTTTTTTGACTCCAAGTTTGACCGCTCGTCTTATTCAAAATTTTGTGCAAATCATCGTATTTTTTGTGGTGGTTTGCTTTATTAAATTTAACTATATTTTTATAAAAATATAGTTAAATTTAATAAAGCAAACCACCACAAAAAATACGATGATTTGCACAAAATTTTGAATAAGACGAGCGGTCAAACTTGGGGTCAAAATTTGCCCATCTTTTATTTCCTTCATGTTATTATTATTATATTAGCGTCCTTTGGAGAGTAGAAATTTATTTAATTTACAGAATTTCAAAGGAAACCTACTATATACATTGACTACTGACATCTTCATTGACGTACAAATTCAGAGCTACAAGATGATTATATATGACGATAAAACTCTCTGTCTTGTCCTGTTATAATATAATTGACCTTTTAAGAATAGAGATAGAAGCATAGAGAAAACCATAATTGAGGATGCCACTTCTGCAGTGGTTTAATTTTATCATGCAACTTGGCCACTTGAACATAGAGTCAATTTGTCCTTTTCGTATCTTAGAGGGAGACCGAGAGAAGGGATGAAAACAAATTAATCATACATTTAAGCCAGATCTTAATTTGTCGTAAACAAATGTATCGTAAAGCCATATATGTACTTTATATGGAAATTTGTTGCAACTTACTTAGTTTATTTACACCTCAATAATTTTAGAAATGTTTGATTCGAGGCTCTAGATTGGCAAGCCTTTTATATATGTACGGTGAATGCCACTCACTTGGTATGGTTCTAAGAAACGCTCATCACAGCAGGTAAAGTTAATCTATTTATTAATAGGGGGTTATTAATAGGAGGCTAGAGGCTAGGTTAGCCCTCCGTGTTATTTGAACGCTTAGGGGCGAGGTTCTTTTTATGATACGTCTGGTCGGTGACTATCTATTAATCTACTTATTCCTTTTAAAAGAAACTAGCAAGTGTGCCCGTGCGTTGCTACGGGTGATGAGACTTCATGAACGAAGGCGCGCAGGAGCCGTAGGAGCCGCCGATTTCGCATCTGATGAGAAGCACGACAAAAAGTAGACGTTGTGTCCGAGAACAACGACGGGTCGATAACGATGATGCGAGTGACGCGAGAAGATGAAGAGGTGTGTGATGGTACGGAACAACGAGAGGAGCGTAATATATTGGGATTTAATTAATATCCATAGACATGAATGTAACCGGTATATAATCTAATTTTTTTATGTATAAGCCCACTTAAGCAAACTTACCATATCACGGTGCTCTTTGTCAATCTTCATAGCATCTCTCTCGAACCATCTTCGTTCTCACATCGTTTCTCATCCTGATCTCTTTATTCTCCTCTTCTCCGTTGGTCATGCAGTCTAGCTACCTGCTTGCTGCTACCGATAGGAGAGCGGATATGGAGCATACATGAGATTGGAGTAATATCATAAATATATAATTTATTACCATCTCTATCCTTCACTAGGCACAAGGCACTCCTCTTTCTCTCCTTTATCCTCTCCCACTTGCACGGTCAACAACTCCAATCTCTGGATGCACGCCCGCTGGCACGCCGCTTGCCTGTACTGACGTACGCAACTTTCGGTGAACCTCTCGCAGCTCTCCAACTGCTGCCCTCCTCGCCACCGCCCAGCCGCGCTAGCTACGGCCTCGCCTGAGGGCTGCTTACTGTATCCTCGTTGGTGCCGCCCAGCAGCTAGCAACCTAGCTGCGTTTGCAAGCTGTGAGCCACTCCGCCCTCGGCCACACAGTTGCATCTTCCTCGCCGCCGCTTAGCGGCACCACAACCTCGCCTGTAGGCTGCAAGCCCCTCCGCCCAATTGGACACGGCGACAACATGCTCTAGCTTCAACTCGGTAAGGTGGCCAATAGATAAATCGATTTGCTTTCCAGCTTTTCTGCTCAAGGATCGCCGTGCTTTAGTCCTTTCTCCCGTCGATCTTCATGTTGCTAGCTGGCAAGGTAGATAGGTTTGGCCGCTGCCGATGAATCAATGGATTAGTTTCCCGGCTTTTTATTTTTATGAAGCTTGTGCAGACTTCTGATAAGAAGAGAAACGTTGCAGGAGATCATATCGGAGTAGCCGGTGGTTAGTTGGAGTGGGACTCGGCTACGAAAATTTATAAGGGACAGGAACGAACCGGTCCTTGCCTGACACTACCACGGGACTCTCAAACTCTCGTTATAGAAGGATTTAATTACGACGTACCGCAGAATCAATCGTTTTCTAGATCGCAGAAGCAATCCTTGCTTTATAATTACTAGCAAATTTGCCCGTGCGTTACTACGGAACTACGCAACCAAAACCGTGGTATAATTAGTAAGCTTAATATTTGAGGCCACTGATTCTGTGCATAGCAGTTGCCTCCATTTTCTATAGTAACACTGTGGCACCATCTTTCATTTGGGACCTCATTCACACAAGTCAAAAGAGTTCAGGTATAGGTGGAAAACTATATATAGCTGCAAAGAACTCCTTTCCAAATATTTATAAATAGAAATAGGAGAAGAAAGTATAACTGATAATTAATTACATATAGAACTTGAAACCACAAGGCCGTTATCAATAGAGTTCAATGATTTACATCAGTAGGGCAATTCAAGGAGAAAAAATAATTATTAGACTTAACTTGAACACTCCAAGGTGGAAAACCACATTCAACCCATCACAGCTGTACCGCATCTCTTGTAGCCTTTAGAATTACATGAAGCACTGACCATCTGATTGAACCAATTGGCTTATGTTAGAAATTCATTATGGTAGATTAACTGGACAACTAAAACATGTAACATTAGTATAGTATTATGCATTGGAGAAAATGGCAAGATATAAAGTAATTACATCCACGCTAAAAGTAACAAAAAAAAAACTGTGTTCAGGGCTGTCACACTGAACCATATAATGAATACACGTTTGTGGTGGAACAGTTAAATTTTCTTCTTCTTTTTTCTGGCAAAAGAACAACTAATTCTTCTGATTATCACACATACATTGTCACCTTTAAACATCCTCTCAGCGTTTTCCCTGAGCTTTGCAGCCTAGGACAAACCAAACAGATACCAAATTACCACACAAGAATGCAATTCCTGCCTCTTTAATGATGTAAAAGAATGTGTCACCTCTACCAATTTGAGCAGCATCTAAATGGTTTCACCGGCTTGCCTGTTGGCTTAGTAATCTAGAAAAATGTTTTCATCCTTACTGCAACCAAACACCATTCAGCTCAACTAAGAAATACGGGATCCACACATGCAAGGGATGAAAGTATCACGAGCCTTTTAACATAAGCAGAGCGTGGAGCCCGCACAAGCACAACGCGAGTGAGACCAGAGGTCAACAAAACCAGCTGAAGGGCCTTCAACCGTTCTGTTTAGCATATTAGCACCAGCGAAGCTGTAGCTTAAGCTTCAAGACTGAAGCCTGCAACAAAGAAATCGCTAATCACAGACAACTCCTTCGGAAACGCGAACTGGTGGACTGCAGATCGATACCACCAGGCGGATACCAGAACAGAAATTAAGGGCCAGAGGAGAGGATTTGGGAACAGATTAGCACCTACCAGGGAAGGGACCGATGGATCAGTGAATAAGCTAGTTCCGATGTGGCGGGGAGAGGAGAGGTTGCGCGAGATAGGCACCACGACTTGGCCACCTGCAAGGAACCACCCGCGACTTCCTATTCCTACTCAGGGACGGACGATGGGAATCAAGTGGAGGAGTCGGATTCGAACTTGGGTTGAAGAATTGCGGATTAATTAATAATTTTTTAGGGTTTTTATTGTAAATTTATGACGTACCGTAAATCAATCCTTTCTTTATAATTAGGTAGAGAGGTAGAGATAGAGATACATGCTACAACTTTGAAAAAGAAATATCCTTTTAAAAGTTTCTGTTGTAACCTGGTAACAAATAAAATAAATAAATTTATTTTGTAATATGACAGATTTTGCCTATTCGTTTGATGAAACATTCATAACTTGGCAATATATTCCTACACTAATTCCATTACAGCTATTCCTTTTCTATAAATTGTTCCCATTGTATTTTTTTCATCTCAATTTATGTGTTAATCCAACCAAATCCATATACTTCCGTTCCTATATGGATTCCATTATAGCTATTCTTTTTTTATAAGTATATATACTCCTACTTCTTGTATATTATTCCGTTATATTTTTAGAAATTTAGCTGTTTTTAGAAGTTTTGAAACAAATTTATTCTTCATATCATTGTTCACATAACCAAAATTTTACACACCAGTGTCACCACACTACGCCGTGTAGGCTGTAGCTGCCGGCCTGCCGCCATCGAATCTGACACCGGTAGCGGTATAGGCGAAGGCGGCTAGTCAACTGACGCTACCGGTAGCGGTAGGCGCCTTCCGGATCCCCGAGATTTCTTCACCCCTGCGGCCCTGCCCCTCCGCTTGCTGCGGCCGGCGGCGTCGGGGACCCCGATCCTATCCTATCCTAACCGGGGGCGCACGGTCACCCCGCAGCTAGCCATGGCGGAGCCACTCAGCTCGTCCCAGGATGCGCTCAATCCCCGTGAGCACCTCTCTTCCCTCATCTTTTGTTACTACGGCTTTGTTGCGAATTGTGATTGCCCCTGTCAGTAATTCCTCGCCGAAGAGACGGGGAGGGAGCTGACCCCGCCTCCGGATTGTTGAATCCATTTGGTTTGGTTTCACGACAGCTGCTACGGAGCAGAGGGTACTGATGGCGAACACACACGGTGAGAATCTTGTGGGGGTGCTGCACCACACGGGGTCGAACAAGGTTGTAGTGCTCTGCCATGGCTTCACGGCTTCCAAGGTGCACGAATACGTCATTCGTCGTCTGAACAAATTTTACCTTCTTCTCTGAGGAGGCGGCTGTCTAAGTTGATTAACATGTTTTTTTTTCTTTTTCATGCTCGCTGTAGAGAGTCAAACTTTTCTTGTAGGACAGTAGGAGTGTGTAGTTTCTACAGGTGTAGTAAAATTTAGTGCTCCTTTTCAGGATGATGGAATCATCGTTGATCTTGCCGATGCGATAACAAAGCATGGGATCAGTGTGTTTCGTTTTGATTTCAGTGGAAATGGGTAAAGTCACAACGGCTTCTTCATTTCATCAATTGCTTGATATTCTTTTTCTATGGAAGCCTTGGATTGGAAATAATGAACTAAATGAGCTAAGCTTTCTAATTACCTGTATTACTGCAGTACTGCATTAGTTTTCAGAGAAATAGTCACATTAGTCAAACAGTTATTAATTTCTGTTTGAATATTCTTTGTTGTGTCCAACTATTTGAATTTTTATTGTCTACTACATTATTTTGCAGAATCTGTCTTCAGTTTTGAATAATCGTGGTCCATCGCCTTATTTCATATAGTGCCTTTGAACATATACTTTTCAGAGAAAGCGAAGGTGAATTCCAGTATGGTAACTACAGGAAGGAGGCTGATGACCTGCATTCTGTTGTTTCATATCTTCACCGGGAGAAGTATGATGTAGCAGCAATTGTTGGTCACAGCAAAGGTGGGTTCCAATAGTCATTTTGTTGACTATAATCCTGCAATTCGGTATTTGTGTTATTCCGTTGTTTGATTGAATTTGTATCATTGGTTGGCCGAGTCCCCCAAAAAAGTTCATTTCTTGAACAAGAATGTGCATATGCAGTCTAATGGAGGGTCGAACATGGAGAATATTTGCAGTATATTTGTGCATAACCATCTGCAGAATTAGTAGAGTTAAGAAATCAAAAGGTACAGCTGCAATCAAAAGGCAATCAGTTAGAATCTATCAAGGCTCTGGTTTTAGGACCTCAAGAAGGGGCTTTGTTATCCTCTGCAACAAGCAATAAAGAATTAAAAAGCTCGACCTTGTCTCTCGCAAAGCAAGCTGTAGCCATCTGGTCATCCTTCTGGCAGTATTATACCCTGCAATAGTCTAGGAAATTTTGAAATATCAGTCATTAAGTCTATTGTTTTTCTGCAGGTGGAGATGTAGTGGTTCTATATGCATCTATCTAGCAATACTTTGTGCGCAGTTGCTCTCTTTATTTCTTGAGTTCGGTTCAGCTCTTGATTCAGCATAAACTGTCCTTTAAAGATGGGTTCCTTGCTTCTGGCTGACTAATTTAGTATCAAAATATTAGATAGATCTTGGACATTTCAATTCGTGTTTTAAATTCCTTTCAAATGGTCTATGCCTACCTAGAATGTTCCTCACAGAAATCATCGAATGTTCCTCACAGAAATCATTTTTTTTACTCTTTGTCAAGGTTCTTTACAATTCATGGCTCAGCTGATGAGATCATACCCGTGGAAGATGCGTATGAGTTTGCAAAGCTTATACCGAACCACAAACTGCGTGTCATTGAGGGAGCAAACCACTGCTACACTGCTCATCGTAAAGAGCTTTCTGATGCGGTTGTGGAATCCATCACATCCAATGAGGTAATGGTATAGACAAAGCACAACTTATCACCTTCTGTTTACTGTAGTTGGTGCTTTGCAATCCGTGTCACCAATGATTTCATGGATGTTATGACTGATTTCCTATGCAGGCAGGAGATACCCCACCCTAGAGCCGCGCATCCCCCATGCATTCCGCCTCGCCAATCTGCTCCTTGGTCAGCTTAGGGCCTATTTGTTTGAGCTGTAGCTTTCGGAGCTTTTATGAAAGGCTGTGTTTAGTTCCCCAACTTTTCCAAAAAATCTCTCTCCAAACTTCACTATCCATCTATCACATCAAATCTCTCTCTTCATGCATGGAACACTAAACGTGGGTAAAAAAAACTAAGTACATAGTTTTGATGTACACGGCGAGACGAATCTTTTGAGCCTAGTTAGGTCATGGTAGGATAATGTTTACCACAAACAAACGAAAAGTGCTACAGTGCGCTACAGTGTCCGATGTGACATTTTCACCAAACTTTCTCTTCTTCTTTTTCTAACTAAACACAGCGAAAAGCTCATGCAGGCTTTTGATTCTAAACATGTAGCTTTCGGAGCTGTAGCTGATAATAGCTTCTAGAACATGTTTTTAGCTTTCTGGGCAGCAAATCGATATTTTGAACCCAGCTTTTTTGAGCATCCAGCTTTCCAGAAGTTGCGTGAGAAGTTAGCTATTTGTTTGAGGTTGTGGCTTTTCACACTGGAAAGCTACCCAAAAGCTTAAACAAACATGCCCTAATAGGATTATACAGACATACCCTTTTTTTTCTTGTTATTATTTTGAATTGTAGCCTGGGACATTGGCACATTGGTGTTTGGCCGTTGCTTAGGCCAGTCTCAATGCAGCGTTTCATCGCACAGTTACCTAGACCAGAAACTAGATAACTGTGCCAGATGAGTTTCATGGTGATGAAACTCCTCTCACACCCCATGAAACTCTCCACTCTCTCTCCTCTGCCACATCAGCACATTAAATGCCATGAAACTTCCATGAAACCCCCACTGAGACTGGCCTTAGAAGTTACAATAATCTATGGATTCTGTTGCTACACTGATCACCAGCACGCGTCCGGAATCTTCAAGGAGTGAGACTGGCGGGAGTGGGCCACTGGTCTGGCGCCGGATTCATCCACCAGCTGAGGAATGGTGAGGGTCTCCCTCACTCGTTCGACATGCACAGCCTTCAAAGCGCACGTCCATGGCTCTATCGGACTGGAGGCTCCTGAGGGTTGGCCGCCAGGAGGAGCAGGAGGAAGTGGAACCCGCAGCCGCAGGGACACCTCCCTTGGGTGCTGTGGCCGGAGTACGTGCACTACAGAATAACCAAGAGAAACTGCATGCATGCATGGACATGCTCACCTTTGGGCTCGGAGCAGACGACGTCACGGTCATCGCCTGGACGAGCAATACTGAGAGTATGGTCGTCTGATTGCTCGCTATATAGATCGAGGAGTATATAGTTTATTTACACCTCAATAGTTTTAGAAATGTTTGATTCGAGGCTCTAGCTTGGCAAGCCTTTTATATATATGTGGTGACTGCCACTCACTTGGTATGGTTCTAAGAAGCGCTTACCACAACAGGTAAAGTTAATCTACTTATTAACAGATAGAATACAGGCCGCAACTTTGAAAGAGAAATTTAGCTGTTTTTAGAAGTTTTTAGCCGTGTAGGCTGTAGCTGCCGCCGTCGAATCGGATACCAGTAGCGCCTGCGGTATAGGCGAAGGCGGCCAGTCAACTGACGCTGCCGGTATCCCTCTCCCATTCACTGCCCGAGATTTCTTCACCCCTGCCCCTCCTCCGCTTGCTGCGGCCGGAGGCGTCAGGAACACTCCGCTCCCCGCATCCGATCCTATCCTATCCTAACCGGCGGTGAACGGTCACCCCGGCAGCTAGCCATGGCGGAGCCGCTCAGCTCGTCCCAGGATGCGCTCAATCCCTGTTAGCACCTATCTTCCCTGATCTTTTGTTACTACAGAGACGGGGAGGGAACTGACCCTGCCTCCAGATTGTTGAATCCATTTGGTTTGGTTTTACGACAGCTGCTGCGGAACAGAGGGTAGTGGTGGCGAACGGGCACGGGGAGAATCTCGTGGGGGTGCTGCACCACACAGGGTCGAACAAGGTTGTAGTGCTCTGCCATGGCTTCACGGCTTCCAAGGTACACGAATACGTCATTCGTCGTCTGAACAAATTTTTCCTTCTTCTCTGAGGAGGACATGGCTGGCTAAAGTTGATTCACATGGTTTTTACATGCAAGCTGTAGAGAGAGTTGGACTTTTCTCGTAGGAGTGTGTAGTTGCTACCGGTTTAATGAAATCTAGTGCTCGTTTTCAGGATGATGGAATCATCGTTGATCTTGCCGCTGCGATAACAAAGCATGGGATCAGTGTGTTTCATTTTGACTTCAGTGGAAATGGGTAAAGTCACAATGGCTTCTTCATTTCATCAATTGCTTTTGATATTCTTTTGATTGTTTTTCTATGGAAGCCTTGGATTGCAAATAATGAACTAACTGAGCTAAGCTTTCTAATTGCCTGTATTACTGCAGTACTGCATTAGTTTTTCAGAGAAATAGTACCAATAGTCAAACAGTTATTATTAATTTCTGTTTGAATATTCTTTGCTGCGTCCAATTATTTGAATTTTTATTATCTACTACGTTATTTTTCAGAAACTGTCTTCAGTTTTGAATAATCGTGGCCCATCGCCTTATTTCATATAATGCCTTTGAACATATACTTTTCAGAGAAAGCGAAGGTGAATTCCAGTATGGTAACTACAGGAAGGAAGCTGATGACCTGCATTCTGTTGTTTCATATCTTCACCGGGAGAAGTATGATGTAGCAGCAATTGTTGGTCACAGCAAAGGTGGGTTCCAATAGTCATTTGGTTGATTATAATCCTGCAATTCGATATTTGTGTTATTGCATTGGTTGATTGAATTTGTATCATTGGTTGGCCGAGTGCCCCAAAAAAGTTCATTTCTTGAACAAGAACGTGCCTATGCAATCTAATGGAGGGTCGAACATGGAGAATATTTCAAGCATATTTGTGCATGGGCTTGTGCAGCATTACTAGAGTTAAGAAATCAAAAGGTAGAGCTGCAATCAATGGCAATCTGTTAGGATCTATCAAGGCTCTGTTTTGAAGGACCTCAAGAAGGGGCTTTGTTATCCGCTACTATAAGCAATAAGGAATTGAAAAGCTCGTCCTTATCTCTCACAAAGCAAGCTGTAGCCACCTGGTCATCCTTCTGGCAGTATTATACCCTGCACTAGTCTAGGAAATTTTGAAATATCAGTCATTAAGTCTATTGTTTTTCTGCAGGTGGAGATGATGTGGTTCTATATGCATCTATCTACAAAGATATCCCCATGGTGGTTAACCTTTCCGGACGATTTAATCTGGAGAAAGGTGTTGAAGAGTTCCTAGGCAAAGAATTTCTGGACAGAATAAACAAAGAAGGCTACATTGATGTCACAAACAAATCGGGTAAGGAAACATGTCTGACCTTTTATATTCAAGGAAACAAATCACCTAATTGTAGCTTATTATTTCTCTTTGATGTGCATCTTATAAATGTTTGTTGCTTGCATTGTAGGAAAGGTTTTGTGCAGAGTAACCAAAGAGAGCTTGATGGAACGACTGAACACTGACATGCGTGCAGCAAGCCTTTCCATCAGCAAAGAGTGCAGGTTAAGAAATTAATTTAGGCCTACTTGCCCCTTTCATGCAAATTAACAATTGAATCAGCCAATCTTAGCAGTACACAGTATTTATATTTGTTAAATTGCAATCTCTATGCCTGCCTAGAATCTTCCTCACAGAAATTATTTTTTTACTCTTTGTCAAGATTATTTACAATTCATGGCTCAGCTGATGAGATCATACCCGTGGAAGATGCGTATGAGTTTGCAAAGCTTATACCGAACCACAAACTTCGTGTCATTGAGGGAGCAAACCACTGCTACACTGCTCATCGTAAAGAGCTTTCTGATGCGGTTGTGGAATCCATCACATCCAATGAGGTGTAGACAAAGCAAAACTTATCACCTTCTGTTTACTGTAGTTGGTGCTGTGCAATATGTTTCACCAATGATTTCATTGATGTGATGATGGATTTCCTATTTTCCTATGCAGGAAGGAGATACACCACCCTAGAGCCGTGCATCCCCCATGCATTCCGCGCCTCACCAATGTGCCATAGATTATGATGTGATCAGTGTAGCAACAGAATCCATAGATTTTAAGGCATATATTTTTGGCGTATATTTTCGATGTTTCACACATTTGATTGATTATGATGTTGCAAATGACACTTTTCAATGTTGTGATGGACATATGGTTGATTTGGTTGTGTATTCATTCTTTAGTGTACATGGAACTTGTTTCAACTGAGTTTTGCTCCTACTCATGTCTTGCGATGGAAGAATTCATCGGTGGGATGTGTCGTCCTCGAGCTCTATGAAGCGTCCGACTCTAGCGCGGCGCTAGGAGGTCCAACAAAAATCATGTGACGAAGTCCATGCACATTAAGGAAATTTAGCATATACGTATATATCTAGCATCTACTGAGAAAAACAGTTCTGAACACGTTGGCAGAAATAGTCTGCTCAAACTAACAGGAGTTCATCAAGTGGACAAATGTAACATACAAGTCCTAGTTTGATATTTTACATGTATTCTTTAAGCACATACTAGCAACGTACAAGTCCTATGGGAGCTGTTTGACATCCGTTGAGAAGATAGTCCGCACCTATTACCTTGCAAACCTTTGTTGCTTACTGGATGTCCCAGGATAGAAGAATCTGTGTTCTCAGATGTGCAGTCAAGGGTTAACGGGCTGTAATATATTATATTATGTCTATTTATCTCTTTGGTGACTTGCATGAACGCACGTGCGGCACGCACGTTTATTGATGACACACATATACACTAAAATAATATCATTTGAGTGGACCATGGTAAATAGACCAGTCGTGCGAAGCGTTTTTAAAAATACTATATTCGCTCTCTTATGTATAGAGAGCTTTAGATATATTCTCAAATGTAGATGCACATCATCTTTGAGATAGTTGGTGAAAAGACTCTCCAATCTATTGTTTATTAGCAATACGGGATAATTGTGTATAGACGTGGTTACAAATGTGGGTATATCATGAGCAGGTGGGTCCACGTGGGTATGGGTATAGTCTTAGGTGAAAAAAGTTTCGCATTTTGCACTGTTTTCCCACATTTTCCCACGTCTTCCCATGTCCTACAACCCGACAGGTGGGTCCTCTATGAGGGACGGGGGTGGGTATATTGAGTGAGAAGTGTTTTCAATTCTCTAGGATCCTTTTAGTATAGAAGATAGATATAGATATATAGATATAGATAGATAGATAGATTCCCACATTTTTCCACGTCTTCCCACGTCCTACAACCCGAC
>OAMR01000067.1:2471662-2505525 GCA_900205405.1 Echinochloa crus-galli
CCTCTTCCTGGTGTCAATTTTTGTTGAGGTAATTCATAAATTATATGTCAATATTCCATTACTTGAGGCTATGCAGGTTCCCACCTACGCCAAGTACCTGAAGGACATCCTTAACCACAAACGAGCCCTGCCGACCACCGAGGTAATAAAGCTAACAGAAGCCTGCAGCGCAGCCATTCTAAATGATCTCCCAGAGAAGAAGAAGGACCCAGGATGTCCTACCATCACATGCTCGATCGGTGATCAACACTTCAACCAAGCCCTGTGCGACCTTGGCGCAAGTGTCAGCGTCATGCCCAAGGTAGTGTATGATAAGCTCGATCATTCTTCCTTGTCCCCCACAACTATGTATTTGCAGCTAGTGGACCAGTCAATCCGCCATCCTGCGGGGATAGCCGAGGACATTCCGGTGAAAATCCGGGAGTTCTTTGTCCCTGTGGATTTCGTGGTGCTTGACATGGAAGTCGACACAAGGACGCCCCTCATTCTTGGAAGGCCGTTCCTGAGCACCGCCAACGCAAACATCGACGTAGGAGACGGAAGAATCACTCTGAACATCAACGGCAAGAAAGAGAAGTTTGCATTCAAGCCCAGGCTGGAGAAATGCTCTCAGGTACGTACTGAACAAATTCAAGATTTCACTAACCTGGAGCAGGTCAATGAAGTTGCGTCCGAGCCACGAAGCTCGTCAGAGACACCGATCCCACCGCCACCAACACCAAAGAAGAAGAACAAGAAGATGTGGCGGAAGAAGGTTGCATCGTCCGAGTCATCCACTCCGGGACCGGACGATGACAAGGATCTGTCTCTTATACACATCTAGATGTGTATAAGAGACAGTTCTAGAACATTTCCATTTATTTACCATCACCACCAACCAGCAACAAACATGTCTACCCCACTAAAATGGCTTCACTCACACCAATAATCACAAAACATGGCAGCATGGGGGTGACTCCACTAATTTCCATCTTTGGGTCATGTCAAATTTGCATCTTACCTAACACAAACCACTCACATGACTTTGGAAAATTTTGGCCACACAATTTTGGAGTGGGAGCACAGCCATGTGAGTGCTGCACTCACATGAGAGTGGCCAGGCCACTTTGGCCAATTCGGCCGAACAAGGCCATTCGGCCGAACGACCATGGCTGCTCCCCTCGGCCTATAAAAGCTGGCCATTGCTTGCTTGGTACCTCACACATTCCACACTCAGAAATTTTTTGCCAGAAGCCTCTCCCTCTCTCTCAATTCTTGCTCTAGCTTGTGCTCAAGTTCTTCCAAGTTCTAGCTCAAGTTTTGGTTCACTTGCATCTTTAGAAAATCAAAAAAAAATATTTGCCCTTGTGTGATCCTTGTGCTAAAATTTTGTTGGACGATTTTGTGGTGGTCTCCGACACCCACAAGAATGACTAACCATTTGTGGTGGTTTTGATCCCCGCAAGAACGACTAACTTTCTCGAATGTCTGACTTGATTTCTTGTGCTAACCTTTGATACTCAGTCCTTCGGGTAGTCGTTTCTGTGCTAACATTTTGCAGGAGCCATGTCAAAGCTCATCACCGCACTCCGACGTTCCACCCGGCTTAGCCGCCGCTCGGACGATGCTGGGAGTTCCCCAGCCCCGTCCCGTGGCTCGAGCCGGATGGACGAGGATGAGGCTGGAGCAGCTGGCTTGGGTGGAGGCTCTGCTGTACCCCAAGCCAGGCAGCTCCTGAGCGAGAACGACATTGTTCTCCGGACGGACCGGGAGAGAAGCACCTTCAACGAGCTCAGGCTGAAGGAATTCGAGCACACCCGTGTGTTCGATCAGGACCTACTGAGAAGGACGGGGATGGACGAGGAGTTCCCGGAGATCTTCCATGCCGTCGGCTGGGGGAACTTCTGGGAGATCAACGAGCCAGGTTCGTACTTACTCACGCTCGAGTTTCTTTCCACTCTGGTTTCCGAAAATGGGGGGATTTGCTTCAGATTTTTCAACCAAGAGTTTTTCTGCTCTTGGAGGGATTTTAGCTTGGCTCTTGGTTTTTCAAGTCGTTGCTCTTTAGAGCCAAGCAGAGCTTTGAAAAGGTTTGATCGGGTCGCATTCTGGAAGAGGATTTCCGGAAATACCAACTGCCATGCACCCCGCATGAACAGTATCCATAACCCCACTCTGCGCTTTATGCACAAGTGGGTGGCTATGACGGTATTTCCGAGAGCCGATATCCGACCCGTGAACACTGTTGAATTGCGGATTCTGTATGCTATGTTCAAGAAAATTCCGGTTTCTCCAGTGAAAGACATGGTCGATCACTGGCTGTCTCATATTTCTCGTGTGGGTAGCATGGCGATGACTTCTCTAGTCACTCGCCTCGCAAACCACCTGGGAGTCCTCCAGGGCGCCCAGTGCACGTACATAGAGACAGCAGGCTCTGTCGTAGATGCTGAGCACTTTGTTCAGGCTCACATCCTACGAAAGTTGCCTGATGCTTCACTTGTGATGATTTATCGTGGTTATACAGCCGAGGTGCGTCTGCCCTGTGCGGCACTAAAGCTGTATACCGCTAAGAAATTAACGCTTCATTTGAGCGCCGAGTCGGACGAATCTCCTCCACCGAGAGAGCCCGCTCGGCACAGTGTAGCAGGTGAAGGGCCGTTCACAAGGGGATGAGCCAGGCGTGATGCCGGGCTCGCCACCCCACTGGAGCCGGAAGACGAACCAGAAACACTGCACCGACACACGTCCGCGTTCGAGGCCACTTACGACATGTACACCGGGGCTGGTACATCTAGAGCTGGAGGCTCTGGACAGTACGAGGACCCGAACTATCAAGCCTCGGGATGCTGGGACTACGGCCAGAGCACGGACTCTGAGTGGTCCGGAAGCTGGTATGCTGGGGGGTATGACAATGCCTCCCAGCCATACTACCCAGGATATTCACAGTCCGCCCGTTTCGACTACGGTCGGGAGTTATCATACATCTCCGACCGGGTCGATGTCATCGACGACCGGACACGGGGCATTCAAGACACACTAGCCCGTCATTCTCAGTACCTCTAAGAGAATGACGGGATGGTGTCATCCATCCAGCACGATGTCTGGGAGCAGTCCGAGCAGCTGGCCGCGTACCTCGCAAGACTCAATCCCTACCAGTGAAGTGTTCTAGCTTGGGGGAGGACCTCCACCAGGTATGTCTGAATCACCCAGCACTTTGTTCATGCATTCGCATTTTCCCTTTCCTTAGGTTGCATGTAAAAAAAATAAAAAAAATAAATATTTCCCTTAAATAAAATTAACTCCCAACTATGCATGGAATGAACCATATGTCTCTCACCTTGAAAATGATGAATAGTTGCTCTGTCATTAATCTTGCTAGTACTTTGTTGCCACTAGTTGCTCGACTATGCTTGAGTTATTTGGCATGAGTAAAAATGAACTTGAACCTTGTGGGAGCACATGCTTTATTCCAAGTCTAGGTTGTTGTGGGAATTGATATAGTGAGACTTTGGTTGAATTCTATTTCTGCTCTTAGTATGGTGAAAATCTCGGATGATTATGCTTTCAAAAATAAAAACAAAGTTCCTCATTGGTCATAATACCTGCCCGAGCCATATGATAGGATTAGTTCCAAAACTTTCTACCATATGCTGCTCGTCATAGATGCTTTGTCAAATTGTTGTGACCTTAGTGAGGAATCTTTTCATGCTTCTAAGATCGAGATTCACATACACTCCACCTCTCACTTGCAATTCCTGCTTTGGGAGTTAGCAAAAATCATACCATCATCCATTACATAAAATAAAGTTTCATGTTCTTTGATTCCCTCTCTAAAATTTGTGAAGTAGAGGCATGGGCTATGCAAAAGAAAAAAAAAGAAAAGGATGACAAGTGGCATGGCAAAAATATGAGAAAAAGAAAAGCATGTCAAAAGACATGGCAAAAATATGATCAAAAGAAAAGCATGCCAAAAAGGCATGGCAAAAATATGAATAAAAGATAGCCCATGCTCTCGAAAAATAAATCAAGGAGAGGAAGAATCAATCCATGAAATTCCGCCAAAATTCCACTCCACATATTCCACTCCACATATTCCACACACATGCACTTCTCGATCTAGAGTGCCTTTGTCCCTGAGCCACACAAAAGTCAAATTAGATGTTAGGATGAAAAGAAGGCAAAGCCTTTGTTGAGGATTCAAATACACTTGAGCGATTGAGTGAGCCAATGAGGAACAATTTATCTTTTCACAAAAGGTTGAAAACTCCGAGATAGGATCCTGAAAAGAGTAGGGTGGAATAAACTAAGTTAAATTGTTCGTTCCTTCAACCGCCCAAGATAAGGAGATTGCTATAAGCCCCATAGGTAAAATGGTGATTTAATACCTTGCTAAGTATTCAAGTATTTGTTTGAGTACTTGTTGTCATAAAGTTACCTGCAAGAAAAATGACATTGTAGCAACTCCTAATCCACCGAGCCTAAGTTTTATCTTTGCTCGAGGACTAATCTTTGCTCGAGGACGAGCAAGAGGCTAGCTTGGGGGAGCTTGTTGGCGGTCGTTACAACCCAAAATCGACCACCAATACTCGGGATAAAATGAGAGACTATGCATCATTCCATGTACTTAGGTTTAATTTCTAATAAAGTTCCACAAGTTTGGGTGAGTGTCATGTTTGCAGGTACAATATCACAAAACACGTCCTATAGGGGTCGGAAATGACAGAAACGGCCGAACGACATCTTCGGCCGGTTATCCCCCTTAGCCGTACAGACCATCGGGTGCCGTATGGGCCAGCGGGAGCCGTCCTCGTCACCGCCAACCAAACGAACACGTCATCCGCCAAGTGGACGACCGCCAACTCACCCCGGGCCGTGCCACGTCACTCTGGGCCAAACCAACACGAAGACATCCACCAGGAGGGCAGCCCAGGGAGGTCCAGCAGCAGAGGCGGTGCAGGGGGGCAGACCCGGGCCTCGGGGCCCGTTCGGCCGAACAGCCCAGTTCGGCCGAACCGCCCCCACTGCTCCACCGCCTCCAGGGAGCAAGCCTAGGCCGTGGGATCCAAAGGCGGTAGGATGGACGGTTCGGCCGAACCGACCCGTTCGGCCGAACCGCCATCTTCGCCCGAATCGCCAGGGGGTACCCCCCTAGGTCCCTTGGCCGGTACTCCTCCTCAACCGCCATGGACAACTATAAATAGGACCCCTACACCTCTCATTTGAACACACACCACTTGGGAGCAAGTCTCCTTTCTCCACTTTCAAGATGTAGAGTTAGGCTAGTCCTGTTGGGAGTTAGAGTCAGGGTCGAGCTTCGCTCGGGGTTCCGGAGTCGTCTTCTGGAGTTCTGGTAAAGCTCTTGTATCTTTCCCATTTCTTTATACAAGACTCTGAGTATTTAATATATTTATCTTCCGCATTTACTTGAGTTATCTGTTCTGCATTTATTTCGCGAGTAAATGTAGAATGTCTAGCCTTGGTTATAGAGGACAACGAGAAGAGATAAAGGATTCCTGGGTACTCTATCTATCTAGGCCAAGTGGTTAGAGATACAGCGGCTAAAGAGCCAGCACTAACAGGTCCGGAATAAGTCTATTGCCTTCCTTGGGGACTACAGGGCCCTTGACACGCAGAGAGGGATGAGAAGGGGTGCCGACTACCCTAAACCTTGGAACAGCAGTAACCCAAATTCAAGGGCTATCTATATCTTCTCTCATCTATCCAAGCCCCCTTGAGCTGTGTGTGTCACGGTTTATCCACTCCTATCCAATACCGTTTATCCCCTGTCTTGTTTAGTCGTGTACCCTTCTCTGATATTCTCGAATATCTGTTCACTAGTAGTCTTGCCAAAGCTTCCCTGCGGAAATATAGATTACGATACCTCGGGATACTCCCAGGTGAAGTGCTACAGCGGTGATTCTGTGCGCTTGCAGAATATTTACATATTTACTAAGCCATAAGGAAAACCACTGAACACTTCTTGCATCCAGTACCGGAATTCCCCAATTCTGATATTGGATCGTAAGAAGTGCCAACAATATGCCAACATGGTCCAACTCTTGAAGAAATACCCACTACTAGATATTGTTCCTTTGGTCCTATTGTTAGCTTTTGCTCTTGTATTTCATATAGATGGTGCTGATTTTGGAGGTCTAGCATTTATTACGGGACCCTCATCCTTTCGTCCGTGCTACTCCTCTCCATGAGCCAATTCTCATCTGCTCTCTCTACGCAGGCTCATTGTCTTGCTGTTCTAGTTCATTGGCTAGATGTTATCATCCATTGGCTATCTACTCCATTTCGTTCTGTGGCTCATTAGCTAGCTAATATCCCTTTCCTTCATTGGTTGTGCTACCTTTTCCAAAAGGAGTGAATGGTTTATGCCATATCCATTTTGTTAATGGCTTTTGGGTATCAACTCCATCTTCAGACTGGTCCCCTTCGCTTTTTGTTACAACCAGGTTTGCTGACCGTGAAGAACCTACAAATACCTCTTGCTTTTGCACGCATATACATTACCACTACACGCTTCAATAGTTTAGATTTGGACTACAGATCACCAAACACCCGATTAATCCTCAAAAGCTTCTATGTAGCAATGGACATCGAGGTATTTCCTGCGTACTGCCACCTTGCGTGACTCACTAGCCAAATACTGCCACCTCTGGTACAAGATAGGGGTTGAATGCATAGACGACTTCTATGAGGATACATACCACAAGTACTAGAATACTGCATATCATTGTATTAATAGGAGAAGAAGAGTCATATGTAGACTCACACACACCGACACAATGCACTCACACACCCACCCTCAAATCACTTTTGGCCCAAAAATCCATCGCAATGATCTTGACCTTGCGTGTACGTTCACATAATTAAGGTGGGACTTGCCGGCACGGGCTGACCTCACGTGCTGCAGGCTAATTCGTGCCTAGATTTCTAGGAACACGAGGCACGTCATGCCTTGCCGACACAACACCACAAGATTTTTTTCTAGGCCTAAGCATGGCTCGTAACACAGTGGTCCGCGTTCGTGTCGTGCAAGCACAAAATACATGTGCTTATATTCTACTACCATTCATATAAATAATTTAATCCATTAATTTTATAAAATCTCATCATTAGGATATTAATCTATTAGTTTTAAAAATTCTTATAACTAATGACAAGGATTTTTAAAACTAATGGATTAAATTATTCTTGCCATTAAACATTGTTAGTAAACATTACGATTGCCATATGACAATAGAAAATGACGTCAGTTTTCTCATTTCATAAGTAATCATTGATATAATTTTATATGTTAAACATAGATTTTTGTGATTTTTTTATGTAGTAATAGTTATTTGAGGTTTGTGGAAATACAAAAAAATATATGGATAACTATACATAGTAGTGCAATGGGTCATCTTCGTGTTGTGCCGGTCCAAGATTCGTGCCATGTCGTGCCACCCATCGTGCCGAGATCCTAGGCACGGGCCAAAATTTATAGTGTCATGCTGTGGTTTATGTTGGATTAATAGGGTCATTGGACCATTTCATTTTCAATTAATCAAAGAAATTAAAGGTCCACTAATAAATGCTAGGGGTCTAAATCCCGGATTGACAGTCAACGGGAATCCTAACTAACTTAAATGGTGGACCAAATGTGGTCCGCTTGTGAAGTTGGTAAAGGGAGAAGGGCATGCCACACGCGCGCGCACTCGCTCGCCTCGCCTCGCCGAGACGAGACGAGACCGTGCCGCTCTGCGTGTGCTGTGTGATGACCGTTTTGCCAGTCAAGTCTAAAACATTACGGCCTTCATCAGGGAGACTAGTAACTGATAGCCGTTACTGATCTGGGAATCAAGGCTGGTCAAAACTGTCTAGGTGCATGCCCCCTTCTCCTACCCTGGCGCCTATATAAGGAGGACACTCCTCCATGGGCATACACACCCGAAGCTCTCTCTTCTCTGGTATTCCTTTCAGGAGACCACTCTCTTCTCCCTATTGTTTGCTGCTCTCTCGTTTCCCCAACGCAAGCTTTGCGCGCACTCTGCTTGCGTAAGTAGTTGCCTCCGGACCCCGTCTGCCTAGTGATCCTGCTCGGGCTAGGCAGGCGACAAGGTTTTTAGGGAGCGTACTCGTACGCGCCTGCTCAAGCGGTGAACGACTACTTCGTCTACTTCCCGACGGCCATCTCCAGCAACCCTTACGACTACGTCCCTGCATCCCCAAGCTAAACGACCACGTCCTCTTCATCACGCGAACGACTACATCCCGAAGGCCGTTCATGGGACTTCACTGCATCACCTCGCCACTGCTTCAAATCTGATCGACTACTTCAAGCAGGCTAGTCAAAATGATGACTGGTAACGGCGATTCCGGTGCCTCCGGTTCCGGCTCCGCCCCTGGGTACACACTCAACCTTCTCTGGTTTGGCTTGTTGTTCTTGTTTCATATGAGATTTAACTTGAACACTAGCACATGCCTTGTTCTCACTGGATCACTCACAATTGTCATGAATTTGTTGATAATTTCTGGAATTAAAATGTACCAAAAATTGCCTACTTTTCTAACAATCCAAAAACCTTATGTTAATAATAGGCTTACGGTAACTGGTTTTGCTGCATCGATCAAACCAAATATTTTTTATGGCTCAAATTACAAACGCTGGCGGCAGAGGGCTACACTATAGTTGGCAGCGATGAACATCATGCGTGTCACGCAGGGGAAGCCCGAACAGTTCTCTCCAGAGGAGGAGAGGGCTTTTGAGGCGGCCGATAACCTGTTTCGTGGTGCCATCTTGAGTGTTCTCGCTGAAAGCCTTGTGGACACGTACCTCTTCCTGCCTAGTGGCAAAGAAGTTTGGGATGCGCTTGAGGCTAAGTTTGGTTTCTCAGATGCTGGTAGTGAGCTGTATGTCATAGAACAGCTCTATGACTACAAGATGGTTGAAGACCGTTCTGTGGTAGAGCAGGCCCATGAGATTCAGGCGCTGCCTAGAGATCTTGAGAACCATAGCAAGGATGCACCATGTAAGTTGCCTGACAAGTTTGTGGCTGGAGGTATTATCTCCAAGTTACCACCTTCTTGGAAGGACTTTGCAACCTCTCCGAAACACAAAAGACAGGAGTTTACTATTGTCGATCTTATCGGCACTCTTAATGTTGAAGACAAGGCGAGGGCAAAGGAGCAACGTGGTAACGGGATTGTTGGGTCTTCTAGTGCCAATATGGTACAGAAGAAGAACCACAATGCATCCAACAAAAAGAAGAACAAGATGCATCAGAACCAAACAAAGGCTAAACAGACGGCTACGTTCAAGAACAAGAAGCCGCCAACTGGGAAGTGCTACTGCTGTGGTAGCACGGAACACTTTGCTGCAAAGTGTCCAGAACGCAAGGATAAGAAAGATGGCAACAGTGCCAACATGGTTGTTAGTGAGACAGGTGGAACGTCGGGGTACGGTAATCTATTACCTACAGTTCTTTTAGTATGTCATTCACCTGATTGGTGGATTGACACTGGTGCTAATATTCATGTTTGTGCTGACATTTTCTTGTTTTTTTACCAGGCAGGCAGGACTTCCTCCTTGTTGATGGGGAACGGATCGCATGCGCGTGTTCTTGGTGCTGGTTCGGTCGATCTGAAGCTTACTTCGGGAAAGACCGTTCGATTGAAGAACGTGCAGCATGTCCCCACCATCAAGAAGAACTTAGTCAGCAGGTCTCTTCTATGTAGAGATGGGTTTAAATTAGTCTTTGAATCTAATAAATATGTAATTTCTAAGTTTGGAAGTTTTATTGGAAAGGGCTATGATAGCGGAAGCTTGTTCCGCTTTTCTTTGTCAGATGATTGTAATAAAGTTGTGAATCATGTTTCAAATATTAATGATGAGTCTAATGTTTGGCATTCGTGACTTTGTCATGTTAATTTTGGTTGTATGATGCATCTTGCAAACTTGAGTTTAATTCCGAAATTTACCTTAGTAAAAAATTCCAAGTGGCATGTGTGTGTTGAATCAAAACAACCTCGCAAGCCTCATTTTGCGGCTGAGGCGAGAGACTTGGCGCCTCTAGAATTAATTCATTCCGATCTGTGTGAAATGTATGGCGTGTTGACGAAAGGTGGTAAAAAGTATTTCATGACTTTAATAGATGATTGCACTAGATTTTGCTATATTTATTTGTTAAAGTCTAAAGATGAAGCGTTGCAATATTTTAAAGTCTATAAAGCTGAGATCGGAATCCTTAGATAATTTTGGTCCAGAAGCTTAAGAGTTAGGTCTGATCGTGGTGGAGAGTATTTTTCTAATGTTTTCACTGCTTTATGTGAGGAACATGGAATAGTTCATGAGAGGACACCTCCCTATTCACCTCAGTCAAACGGGGTAGCAAAAAAAAAGAACCGCACTCTAACTGATTTGGTTAATGCCATGTTAGACACAGCAGGACTTTCCAAGGAATGGTGGGGTGATGCTATATTGACTGCATGTCATGTCTTGAATCGTGTACCCATGAAGAACAAAGAGATAACACCATTCGAGGAGTGGGAAAAGAAAAGGCTAACCCTTTCATATTTACGGACTTGGGGATGTTTGGCCAAAGTGAATGTGCCTATAACCAAGAAACGTAAATTAGGACCTAAAACTGTAGACTGTGTCTTTCTTGGTTATGCTTTCCACAGTGTGGGTTATAGATTTTTAATAGTAAAGTCTGGAGTATCTGACATGCATGTTGGTACAATTATAGAGTCCAGATATGCTACATTTTTTGAGGACATTTTTCCTATAAAAGAGGTAGTTAGCACATCTAATCGTCAATTGTCTATTAATAATGAACCTAAAGAACCCACTGTTATGATAGAACACAATAAATAACCACATGTGGAGAATCCTGAGGAGGATGACAATGAGGCAGCTCTCAGAAAGAGCAAGAGACAGAGGATTGCAAAGTCCTTTGGTGATGACTTCATTGTGTACCTCATGTATGACACTCCTAAAACAAAGAGTGAGATGGATTCCATTATGTCTAATGGTACATGGGAGGTTGTGGAGCGTCCTTATGGGTGCAAACCTGTTGGATGCAAGTGGGTGTTCAAGAAAAAGCTTAGGCCTGATGGTACAATTGAAAAGTACAAGGCAAGGCTAGTGGCTAAAGGCTATACTCAGAAAGAAGGGGAAAACTTCTTTGACACCTACTCACCAGTTGCCCGACTGACCACTATTCGAGTACTACTTTCCTTGGCAGCTTATGGTCTTATTGTTCACCAGATGGACGTTAAGACAGCTTTCCTAAATGGAGAGTTGGAGGAGGAGATTTATATGGATCAGCCAGACGGATTTGTAGTAAAAGGTCAAGAAGGAATGGTGTGTAGGTTAGTCAAGTCTTTGTATGGCCTTAAGCAAGCTCCTAAGCAATGGCATGAAAAGTTCGATAGAACTTTAACGCCAGTTGACTTTGTTGTGAACGAAGCTGACAAATATGTGTACTATCACTATGGTGGCGGCGAAGGAGTGATCCTCTATCTGTATATGGATGACATACTGATATTTGGGACAAGCCTTAATGCGATTAAGGAAGTCAAAGAATTCCTGTCCCAAAGCTTTGAGATGAAGGATTTGGGAGAGGCTTATGTGATTCTGAACATTAAACTAGTGAGAGAAGGTGATGGTGGGGTTGTCCTTACACAATCCCACTGAGAAGATCTTGAGTCGTTTTGGTTATAATGACTGCAAGTCAGCTCCAACACCTTATGATGCTAGTAAAGTGTTGTGGAAGAACAAGAGAATAATGAGAGATCAGCTGAGATACTCCCAGATTATTGGTTCACTGATGTACCTAGCCTGCTACTAGACCCGACATCGCGTATGCTGTGAGTAAACTGAGTTGGTTTGTGTATAACCCAGGAGAGGCTCATTGGGAAGCTCTCGAACGGGGTGATGCGTTTCCTAAAAGGTACTGTGGATTACGAGATTCACTATACTGGATACCCTAGGGTACTAGAGGGTTACAGAGATTCAAATTGGATATCTGATGCAGATGAGATTAAAGCCACAAGTGGATATGCGTTTACACTTGGAGGTGGCGCTGTCTCCTGGAAGTCTTGCAAGCAGACCATCTTAACGAGGTCTACTATGGAGGCTGAACTTACTGCATTAGACACCGCCACTGTTGAGGCCGAATGGCTTCGTGAACTCCTTATGGATTTGCCGGTAGTTGAAAAACCGATACTGGCTATCCTCATGAACTGGATAATCAAACGGTGATTGTCAACGTGAACAGTTCAAAGGACAACATGAAGTCATCTAGGCATGTGAAGAGGCGGCTGAAATCTGTCAAGAAAATGAGAAACTCCGAGGTAATAGCCTTGGACTACATCCAAACGGCTAAGAACCTGGCAGATCAATTCGCAAAGGGTCTTTCACGTAACGTGATAGACAATGCATCCAGGGAATTGGGCCTGAGACCCATGAGTGTTACTCAGTAGTGGTAACCTGTCCTATGTGATCGGAGATCCTGTGAATTAGGATGGTCAAACAGGCTACTGTTTAACTGAGAGAAGAGAACCTTTGTAAAATGCTCATTCCAGTAGAGGTGCATTTCTCTTCTGAATCTGTATGGCAGGTTGGTGAAAACCTTAATGTGATCCAAGTGGCTCAATGAGGAGCAAAGATGTTGGCCTATATAACATCTTAAAGGATTACACCTATATGGGTTCGATTGCTAATCACAATCTATGAGATAGGGTGATCTCTAGATACCCATGAAAGGCACGGAGTATGACTTATACGCTCCAACCCGAGGGGATGCATACAGCAGCCTAGTACTGGTAAGGGGCTCCAGTCAAGCTTGTTTGCACAAAACTGTCAATTCAAGGCATAGTCTATTGGTCAGTTGTGAATGAGTGTAGCTTTTGCCTCGGGTGGATGTTCAACTTAACAGTCTCCGCCATGAAGCCGATATATCAAAACAACATTTGAGTCGAGGGCATCTGTTGTGAACCTTGAAATTCTTGGTGGGGATTGTTGGATAAATTGGGTCCTTGGCTCATTTCATTCTCAATTAATTAAAGAAATTAAAGATCCACTAATAAATGCTAGGGGTCTAAATCCCGAATTGAGAGTCAACGGGAATCCTAACTAACTTAAATGGTGGATCAAATGTGGTCCGCTTGTGAAGTTGGTAAAAGGAGAAGGGCGTGCCACGCGCGCGCGCGCTCGCTCGCCTCGCCGGGCCGGGCCGTGGCCAGTGTCGTGTCGTGTTGAGATGAGATCGTGCCGCTCTGCGTGTGCTGTGTGATGACCGTTTTGTCAGTCAAGTCTGCGTGCAGCTCTCTCTTCTCCCTGTTGTTTGCTGCTCTCTCGCTTCCCCAACGCAAGCTTTGCGCGCACTCTGATTGCGTGAGCAATTGCCTCTGGACCCCGTCTGCCTAGTGATCCTGCTCGGGATAAGCAGGCGATAAGGTTTTTGGGGGAGCGTACTCGTACGCGCCTGCTCAAGCGGTAAACGGCTACTTCGTCTACTTCCCGGTGGCCATCTCCAGCAACCCGTACGACTACGTCCCCGCATCCCCAAGCTGAACGACTACGTCCTCTTCATTACGCGAACGATTAGATCCCGGAGGCTGTTCCTGGGACTTCACTGCATCACCTCGCCACTGCTTCAAATCTGATCGACTATTTCAAGCAGGCTAGTCAAAATGATGACTAGTAACGGCGATTCCGGTGCCTCCGGTTCCGGCTCCGCCCCTGGGTACACACTCAACCTTCTCTGGTTTGGCTTGTTGTTCTTGTTTCATATGAGATTTAACTTGAACACTAGCATATGCCTTTGTTCTCACTGGATCACTCACAATTGTTGTGAATTTCTTGATAATTTCTAGAATTAAAATGTACCAAAAATTGCCTAGTTTTCTAACAGTTTATGCCGTGTCAAAATATCGTGCTTCGGATGGCTCATAAATAGCACAATCCAAGTCTCAGCTCTATACATAATCACTCCATTTTTATTTACTGTGTCACTACAGTTGAGAAAAGTAGAGTGAGTATCCCTACGAAACAAGGCATCAGCCACTTGCATTGGCTTGCAAAGTAGAATGATCATATATGACGTGGACTCGCGTTAAGCAAGGATAATTACGGCTGGCGCAAGCATGATCATTAAGGCCTCAGCGAAGGAGTGCCACTACTGTGCCGGTGCCTGCCTCCTCTCCTTAATTTGATCCATCGTATTCTGGTAGTGAAATTTGACAACCTGACCATATAAACGTATTCTGTCCGTCAGTGATCGAGTTGCCTATATATTTGCCTCACCGCATTTCTATATGCTCCAGTACTGTTATTATTTTTTTCGAGGAACCTACGGTAGGCGATTGCCAACCTGAACTTCCCATTAAAGGATGTGGCAAGACCACGGATTACATAAGAAAGTTGCGAGCACAACGCAACATGTAAACAAAAAGAAGAGAAACACAGAAGGGTAACAGACACGACTTTCAAGTGTACACATGTCTCTAGGACCAGACCGAAGCTTGCACAATCCAAAAGGCGAGCTGCCATTCTCCATAGAGTGCCACAACTAAGCAACATACTTGCCAGTTTTCCAAAGACCAAAGAGCCACCCCCCCCCCCAACCCCTCGTGGCTACGCCTTCCCGCTGCCGTCCTCCATTCCCACTCATGTACTCATTTTGCATCTCCACGTTAAGGAACGAGGAACCGCCACAACAAAAAGGGGAGTAAAGGCTAGGGGAGCTCACCGAACAATGGTACACCAGAAACATCAGTCTCCCTTGAAGCAAGTGGCAACACCTTTCGCGACACATCCAGGCGGCTACCATGAGCGCACCCGACATAAGGTTTGATGACACCACAAGCAAGGAGCTCAATGACGAAGCAGAGGTGCCAGAAATGGCCACATATAGAATCACAACGAATCCTATGGCCACACAAACACAAGCCATGCATGTCCATGGGATGAAGAGGGCACTGCAGCGCTTGTCGAATTCACTTGCAAGCTTGATAGGGACAGAGCAGCAGTGCACCACCAGAATCAACCAAATCGAGCAACTAGAATCTTGGCAAGACTATGCGAAGGTAGGGCACCTCCCCAAGTGGATGTGGGGCACGTCCCCACGCATCGGGCGTGGCACTTTCATTGCACATCTTTAAGCAATCAATAATGGAGTTCCTGCTAATGAGCATTAGCCACGGAGATGAAGTACTCACAGAGTTGAGACTACCCGTGCTGCCACCACGGTCACCTGCGAGTTGCTCACACAGAAACCTCGATGAGACGCCAACGAATGACCCATGCTGCCACCACGGTCGCCCTCTGTGATGGACGGTGCAAAGCGGGCACCGAGGCACCCCAGCAAGGAGCCAATCGACGGGATCCGGAGATGGGGCCCACCCTGCGGAAGTGGATGCAGGGGGAGCTCCAGAGGGCCATGGGCCGCTTGATCCAAGCGAGCCGGAGCCAGATCCGGGCTCCGCCGGCGCGGGGACGGCGCCGGCCCTGTCTCCAGGCTAGCAGGAGCACGGAGAGAAGAAGGGGTGGATGGTAGGGGAAACGTGAGGGGAAGCTGCCCTCGTCGTTGCCGTAGTGGACTTTCGGCGGCGAGCTCTGGCGGCGGCGAGGGGTGGGGTTGGGGCGGGGCGGGCAGTGTGGTGCGGCGCTACCCGAGTCGCCCTAAGGACGACGCGGGGGCCTGTTCCGTATCGAGTCCCACCCCCCGTGGCGCTTTTCACACTCAGTACGGAGTAGTAATGTAGTATATAACAGTTGTGCACTCGTCTGCCGTGTTTCGTGCAGTCCTCCTGGCGATTCTCCTTGCCACTGATACGTACGTACAGTAGGTAGTAGGTTCAAGGTGACTGCTGACTGGGCGGGCGCTCCATGTTTCGAAGTCGGCACCTAGCTAGATGGACGTTAGTTATGACTCAGCTATCCTACGTACCGTGCTCCCAAAATTCTTGTTGCTATTGAACAGGACACGACCGACCAACGCCCTGTTCGTTTGGATTGTTTCCAGCGAGCCAACAGTGTTTTTCTCTCAGCGAAAATCAGCGCCAGCCACCAGCCACCAACCAGCCAGCAGTGTTTTTCTCTCAGCAAAAACCAGCGCCAGCCACCAGCCAAACGAACATGGCGCATGCCACCTTGCACGTGATGCAACAGCAGCAGTATCCGCTGCAGGAAAGGAAACATTCACGTTAGTGCTGGCTCCAAAACTGGGTCGAGCATTTTACCGGTACTAGCTTGAAAAAATTAATTTAGATTGTGGTAGGTCTGCACGTGGCCACGCGTGAATCATATGGTTTGGATCCACAATTTCTCAAATCATTTGTAGCTTTTTTTAACATCTTACCTAGATAACATATGTGATTGGATAAGTTATGTTTTTATTTTGAATGCACCATACCACACGGTACTAAAGGGTCTTCAAGTATCATTTTTAAGTCTAATTAATACTAATACTAATATTGGTACCATATTTAATTTTTAATTTTTCCCAGTATGAATCCAGAGGATGGACGTGAAGTTTTCCGGTTGTGATTATTCATGCGCCTGAGATTGAGCTGACCGTATATAGGTGCAGCTGAGCAGAGCCGGTTGCTTATAGGGGTTAGTGCACAAATCCAAACAAAAATACCACCAATCTCAAAAAAAAACACAAATACCACCAAATGTGGTCTAACATTGCAAAAAAATAAAATAAAATAGAGATACTTCTACATATATCTGTATAATAAATCCCATATTTAATCAATTGTGCAAAAAAGAACTTACATATTTAGAATTTTTCATTCATGAGTTGTTTTATTTTACTACGTGAATATGCACCCAGTAATATCCTGAGATACCGGCTTGAATGAGTATGCGCCACTACACGAGTCTTTTTTTTTAAAAAAAAAAACTATCAAAGGACAAGCCTTGACCATACCTAATCCATCAGTCCCGTGAAGCAATTCTAGATTTTTTCGGTCATTTTAGTACCATTGATAAAAAACTATGCTATCCTTAATAACTGTCTCAATTTTACTAATTTAGGCATGAGGGTCGTTGATGCATGCAGATAATTATCTATTTTAAGAAATATAATATTTAGTTACTACTCGTATATACTAGAATTACAATTATTCATGAGACCGAGGAAATATTCTTTTAGAACAATACCTTGTTTTTACCATGATTTTTTATGTGTGAGTTAATGCTCCAAGCTCGTATAAGAGGTGAGGTCCACACGTCAGCAAGTGTGCGTCCAAACGAAACGGCAGAGATTAGTGGAAGCTACTTTTGTATTGCTCTTTGGCACTGTGCGTGCTCTGTGAATTGTCATGTGCCGTAGGGTGCTTTAATTTTGCTTTCACGTAACATTAAAGCTAGCACATGACCGAGCTAGCTAGGGGTGAATAAGGTTACGGCAGATCGATAGCAATGAAGTCGGCAACACATGCGCGTGGTGCTCGACCATGAATGACACGATACGTATAGGCAGTGACAAGTGATCGATTGAACGACTTGCCTACACGTACGTGACAGGACACGGCCGAGGGAGATCCTATATATTATCCATCACCAATTCACCATTGTGCAACGCGGCGGCTATGCCAAAAATAAAGCACCCATAGACCATCACCATATCTACATATGGCATAATTCTCGTGAACCTTTGCTTCGGCATGCAACCCAATGTAGCGTGAGAAGAGCTGTCCATCCCAAGACACCGCGGAGAAGGCCAACTACGTCCCAGTTCATCGTAGCAACTGGCACACCTATATCTGATCCCTTCGAAGGCCAGTCCCAGTGTAAGGTTTCATGAGATTTCATGCACAATAAATAGGGTGTCAACTCAGCATTTTGGATGATGTGGCAATGAGTTAATGAGGAGAGAATTGAAATGGGTTTCATCCAGATAAAACTCTGTATACACAGTTTCCAACAAGGCTGTGTCTTGCATGCATCGTCTAGGAAATATCAAAATGAAACTTTGCACTGTATGAACCATTTCATCTGTAAATTTATTGTCTCCTTACTTATGTGGCATTCTTAGAAACATGAAATCCCCATTGTGACTAGCCTTATCAATAAATTGTTGGAAAAATGGCCAATGCAAAGGCCCATTTATAGAATTCAATGTTGTAAATAGCGGGCTATAGAATTTAGCGGAGTACTTCTAAAAAATCTATAGAGGCTATAGCGCAGCTATAGCGGAAGCTATAGCATTTAGCGGTATGCGAAAAACTATAAAAATTTAGCCCTAAACATTACCAAATTTATGATTTTCAGCTTATATTTCATAAGTGCATGCAAATACTAGTGAATACATAAGGAAATGAGTCGTAATTCACAAGATATATCATAAATCGTACCTTGTTGTTCATAAATCACAAGTTTATAAGTTCATAAGTCAAACATAGCAGTGTTAGCGGAGCTAAGCTATTGAATCTAGCGGGGCTATTTCATGATATAGCGGAGTTAGCGGCATTAGCGGTAATATTTGCAATATCATAGCGGCCTTTGTCTCAAAAAACTATAGCGGGGCTATAGCAAAGCTATAGCGGGCTATTTGCAACATTGATAGAATTTTAAAGCAAGAGTGCATGACGCGCATAGTCCTATAATGCTAATTTAAGTTGGTCCAAGAGAACTTAAATAGAAGAGCTCTCTTGTTACTTAATGAGAAAAAAAATAAGAGAACGCGACTGGTCTACACAATACATGTGCGCGTGTATTCGCGTCCTTTTCCCCGTAAATGAACGTTTGACTTGTGCCTACTGATGCTACGGGTAACCAAGTCAAGTTGGTGTGAACTTTTTACCATCTATGACTTTTGAGAACGGTCATTAGAAGAGTTAAGTACACAGTCAATACTATTATCCTGAGTTAACGATCAGCTGAGAGCTGCCATCTCGGTCGTGGTTTACAGAGGAAGGGAAAAAATTTTCAAAAAGAATCTTTAATGTATGAAGTACTAAATGAAGTCTATTTGTAAAACCCATTTAGGGATGAGTGTAACTTTGCGCGATGAATATAATGAGCCTAATTAAGCCATGTTTTGCTACAGTAACCATCCTCTAATCATGCGGTCAAAGGCCTCATTAGATAGATCTTGTGAAATAGTTCAATGTTGTGAAGTTAGTTTTGTAAACTGACTTTATTTAATACCCTTAATTATTGGTCAAATCAAAAAAAACCACGGCCTAAGAAGTCCCGAAGACGTTGAGGAAACGTACGTGAAATCTCCAAGATCTCTTTTTTATTTGTTCCATTCTTTTAATGATTTGTGCTGCGGTACCGAGCTACTGGATCTCTCGTCGACTCTTCTCCCTGCTGTGCATTGAGGAGAGGGTAAGCGGTATCTCCGAGACCTTGCCGTCGTGAAGCATGCACACGGGAAGGCAATAATATTTCTGGGTAGCTGCCCTCGTCGTTGCCGTAGTGGACTTTCGGCGGCGAGCTCTGGCGGCGGCGAGGGGTGGGGTTGGGGCGGGGCGGGCAGTGTGGTGCGGCGCTACCCGAGTCGCCCTAAGGACGACGCGGGGGCCTGTTCCGTATCGAGTCCCACCCCCCGTGGCGCTTTTCACACTCAGTACGGAGTAGTAATGTAGTATATAACAGTTGTGCACTCGTCTGCCGTGTTTCGTGCAGTCCTCCTGGCGATTCTCCTTGCCACTGATACGTACGTACAGTAGGTAGTAGGTTCAAGGTGACTGCTGACTGGGCGGGCGCTCCATGTTTCGAAGTCGGCACCTAGATGGACGTTAGTTATGACACAGATCCCACCAACCTACTTACCGTGCTCACAAAATTCTTGTTGCTATTGAACAGGACACGACCGACCATGTCACCTTGCACGTGATATGCCACGCCAATGCCTATGGCAACAGCATCAGTATCCGCTGCAGGAAAGGAAACATTCACGTCAGTGCTGGCTCCAAAACTGGGTCGAGCATTTTTACCGGTACTAATAGACAGTACGTAGCTTGAAAAGAATAATTTAGATTGTGGGAGGTCTGCAAATGACCGCGCGAGTCATATGGTTTGGATCCACAATTTCTAGATTTTTTAACATCTCACCTACACCATATATATGATTGAATAAGTTAGGTTTTTATTTTGAATGCACCTTAGTACCACACAATACTAAAGGGTCTTCAAGGATTATTTTTTTAGATCCGATAGTAATATTAGCATTGGTACCAGATTTAATTTTTTTCCGGTATGAATCTTGAGCATGAACGTGAAGTTTTCCGGTAATGATTATTCATGCTGCTGAGATTGAGCCGACCGTATCTAGGTGCAGCAGAGTCGGTTGCTTATAGGGGGTAGTGCACAAATCCAAACACAAATACCACCAAATGTGGTCTAACATTGCAAAAAAATAAAATAAAATAGAGATACTTCTACATATATCTGTATAATAAATCCCATATTTAATCAATTGTGCAAAAAAGAACTTACATATTTAGAATTTTTCATTCATGAGTTGTTTTATTTTACTACGTGAATATGCACCCAGTAATATCCTGAGATACCGGCTTGAATGAGTATGCGCCACTACACGAGTCTTTTTTTTTAAAAAAAAAAACTATCAAAGGACAAGCCTTGACCATACCTAATCCATCAGTCCCGTGAAGCAATTCTAGATTTTTTCGGTCATTTTAGTACCATTGATAAAAAACTATGCTATCCTTAATAACTGTCTCAATTTTACTAATTTAGGCATGAGGGTCGTTGATGCATGCAGATAATTATCTATTTTAAGAAATATAATATTTAGTTACTACTCGTATATACTAGAATTACAATTATTCATGAGACCGAGGAAATATTCTTTTAGAACAATACCTTGTTTTTACCATGATTTTTTATGTGTGAGTTAATGCTCCAAGCTCGTATAAGAGGTGAGGTCCACACGTCAGCAAGTGTGCGTCCAAACGAAACGGCAGAGATTAGTGGAAGCTACTTTTGTATTGCTCTTTGGCACTGTGCGTGCTCTGTGAATTGTCATGTGCCGTAGGGTGCTTTAATTTTGCTTTCACGTAACATTAAAGCTAGCACATGACCGAGCTAGGGGTGAATAAGGTTTATTTATTTTGAAAATAAGGGGGTGAATAAGGTTACGGCAGATCGATAGCAATGAAGTCGGCAACACATGCGCGTGGTGCTCGACCATGAATGACACGATACGTATAGGCAGTGACAAGTGATCGATTGAACGACTTGCCTACACGTACGTGACAGGACACGGCCGAGGGAGATCCTATATATTATCCATCACCAATTCACCATTGTGCAACGCGGCGGCTATGCCAAAAATAAAGCACCCATAGACCATCACCATATCTACATATGGCATAATTCTCGTGAACCTTTGCTTCGGCATGCAACCCAATGTAGCGTGAGAAGAGCTGTCCATCCCAAGACACCGCGGAGAAGGCCAACTACGTCCCAGTTCATCGTAGCAACTGGCACACCTATATCTGATCCCTTCGAAGGCCAGTCCCAGTGTAAGGTTTCATGAGATTTCATGCACAATAAATAGGGTGTCAACTCAGCATTTTGGATGATGTGGCAATGAGTTAATGAGGAGAGAATTGAAATGGGTTTCATCCAGATAAAACTCTGTATACACAGTTTCCAACAAGGCTGTGTCTTGCATGCATCGTCTAGGAAATATCAAAATGAAACTTTGCACTGTATGAACCATTTCATCTGTAAATTTATTGTCTCCTTACTTATGTGGCATTCTTAGAAACACAAAAATGAAATCCCCACTGGGACTAGCCTAAATTCACTCCTCATGTAAATTGATTTTTTTAAAATCTATATTTCAATGCATGCATGTAACCATGGAAAAGCTAAAATGGTGTAGTTATTAGGATATATTTGGAAGAACACACATTTTGAATTGGAATGTAAAAATGATCATTTTATTAACGACGGAAAAAATAAACATTAATATATTTCCTGAAACCGGAATATCAAGAGTATGGAACCTTTGCTTGTCTTGCACTGAGTGACAGCAAAGCATTCCACCACCCCAACCGGCAACCCCCCACCAAGATTTGACCTCTCATAAAAATTCGTGCCTCCCTGGCTCCCTCCTCCCTCTCTCTCTCCGCGCCAAGTCCTCTTCCTCTCTCTCATCTTGACGACACCAGTCCCAGGCTGTGGGCCCCACAATGCAGTCACATTCTCTGTCCTCCCTCCCCCTTCTCTCTCTAATTAACAATGCTATTAGGGAAGTTGGTCTCCCAGTCTCACTAGTATAGTAATCACGCTCTCACAGACTCCTCCTAGATCCTCGCGACCCTTTTCTTGTGGAAACACATCTTTTATTCAGATCGATGGGCTAGAGAGCACTCCCCTCTCCGATCCCAAAGGCAAATGTAGAGAGAGAAAGCAATCTCCAGAGAGAGAACCAGCAGCCAAACACGCAGGGCAGCCAAGGACAGATCATGGAGGGAAGCAACTGCGAAGCACCATAGCCCATAGGACGAGAGAGAGAGAGAGAGAGAGAGAGAGAGAGAGCCCGCCTTCAGTGAAGGGAAGCGGCGCCTCACTCCGTCCGGTGGCCCGACCTGCTTCCAGTGGAGGGAAAGCACCGAAAGGCGCGGCCTTTTTTCTCGCTTTGTTTCCACCTTCCTCCTTTCACTTCCCTCCCTTTCCTTTCCTCTCCTCTTCCCCCCTTCCCATGGCTCCCGCGGCGCCGGCGGTCCTCGCCGCCATCGCGGTCGCTGTCGCTCTGCTCGCCTCGGCGGCGTCGGCGGCCGTGACCTACGACCGCAAGGCCGTGGTGGTGAACGGACGGCGCCGGATCCTGCTCTCCGGCTCCATCCACTACCCCAGGAGCGTCCCCGAGGTGCGCGCCGCTCCCTTGCCCCTCCTCTCCCTCCACCGGCTGTCCGACGCCCGGCGGCGCTTCTCCGCCGGTAATGCGGGCTCGCTTGCCCGCCGCCGCAGTTCGTGGAGCGTGCCTGACTCTCTTTGGTTCCGTTGCTTGCTTCTTCTGGCGTGCAGATGTGGCCGGATCTGATACAGAAGGCCAAGGACGGCGGCCTCGACGTGGTGCAGACGTACGTCTTCTGGAACGGCCACGAGCCCTCCCCCGGACAGGTAGTTACCTTTGCCGGAACACAAATTGCCAGTAAAAAAAATCCCCCCACTTCCTCTACTGCTCGCTTGTTCTTGATGTGGTGGTTGGTTGCTCATGCGCAGTACTACTTCGAGGGGCGGTATGATCTGGTGCACTTCATCAAGTTGGTGAAGCAGGCCGGACTCTACGTGCACCTCCGCATTGGCCCCTACGTCTGCGCCGAGTGGAATTTCGGGTAAGGGGAACTTGCTTCCTTTTGCTCTATTTCTGTGCGAAATGTTTGGGGCGACATCGATGTTCTTGCTATGTCCATTGTTGTTTCTTGCAGTGCATATGCGTTTCAGTAATCTTGTTTTTGAAGCATGTGAAGATTTGACAGTTAATCTTGTTTTTGAAGTAGTTTTCATGCTCTTGTAGTTGACAGTGAGTGTTCGCCTATAGTACTTTGTCCTTTGCTTTGAATTTGGCCAGCGAGGAATAATTAACAAAGATCCATTGATGTCAAGGTGATGTGAAGTATGCTAAACTATGTTTCTTTCCCTCATTTGGTTGCAGTGGTTTCCCTGTTTGGCTCAAGTATGTCCCAGGCATCAGCTTTAGGACTGATAATGAGCCGTTCAAGGCAAGAATCCATGGATCATTCTGTTTTTCATGTGTTTCTCCTTCATAAAATTACTGCAAACTTGGGAAAAAAAAATTAACCCAGGATTCAATCTTGAACAGGCTGAGATGCAGAAATTCACCACAAAAATTGTTGACATGATGAAGTCAGAAGGGCTCTTTGAATGGCAGGGAGGGCCAATAATCCTCTCCCAGGTATGTTTGCAACTCATACATTGTTGATCTGTATTGATGCCACACTTTTGAATGCAACCTACCTTTGCATTTTGTTGTCCTTGCAGATTGAGAATGAGTTTGGGCCCTTGGAGTGGGATCAGGGCGAACCCGCCAAGGCCTACGCGTCATGGGCAGCTAGCATGGCGGTTGCACTCAACACGGGCGTTCCATGGATCATGTGCAAAGAAGATGATGCCCCGGATCCAATCGTATGTACTGTACTTCCTTTCTTTAATAATGCACCTTGGGCTGCATTTCTTTAATGTGCTGGGGTCTGACCTTGTGACCATTGTCCAAGAAAGGAAACTAATCATGTGTAGGATGATTTGCTATTTTCCCCCTCTCTTTGTCCACTCAAAAAGAACTTGGTGTGATTTAATGGTTGCAGGTTAATACGTGCAATGGATTTTATTGTGACTGGTTCTCCCCAAATAAACCTCACAAGCCTACCATGTGGACCGAGGCTTGGACAGCTTGGTAATTTAGTTTGTTTTCTTTACCTAACCCAAGAAGCCAGGGGCTCGTAAATTTTTTTTAATCTTTCTTCTTATGTATCTTCTTTATTCTCTCTTGAGTGCAGGTATACAGGCTTTGGTATTCCAGTTCCACATAGACCAGTAGAAGATCTAGCATATGGTGTTGCCAAATTTATTCAGAAGGGTGGCTCTTTTGTTAATTATTACATGGTAGCTCCCATGACTTATGCTTTGCAATTGAGACTTATTACCAAATTATTGATTGAGTAAAGTTCTGACACCACATTTCAGTATCATGGAGGAACAAATTTTGGGCGCACAGCTGGTGGTCCATTCATTGCAACTAGCTATGATTACGATGCTCCTATTGATGAATATGGTGAGTTGAACGTATTCTACTTTGTCAAAGACATGTATTTTGTAGTTTACACCAATCTTCTAACATGTAAGGATTACTGGTACACATTTTTCCCTGATGCAGTATATATACATAATTCTATAGATGCTATAAGATTGATTTAATATCGCTCTCCAATCATCTTTAGTGAAACAAGGTGTAGGTATTTGCTGGTATTTTTCTAGTGGCAGTGGCTACAACATTGTATAGTAATATGGAAGCCACAGTCCCTACTAGTCTACAAGCTGAAGTGGTTTTAATTTTTAAATTGAGGGATATAATGTAACCTCTAATCTCCCTGTTTATTAATACGGAGTAGAATTGATTGGGCAAGACATTATTTCTCAATCAAAATCACATGCAACATACTTTATTGAATATTTGAGGGGATATGATGGAGTTCGGTGCCAAATAAGAAGTGATTATGTTTCAACCATTATGACTTAATAATCCTTCTGTTGGCCAATTTGATCTGAGTTCTCCCTCCACTTCCACAGGCTTGTTGAGAGAACCAAAATGGGGCCACTTAAAGGAGTTGCATAAAGCTATCAAGCTATGTGAACCAGCCTTGGTTGCAGGAGACCCGATTGTTACTTCACTTGGAAATGCTCAGCAGGTCATTAACTATTGCAACATTATGTTCATTATTTGCATTTGAACCCTATAATAATATTTTGTTCACAATTGACTTCTTGATAACTTCCTATTTAGGCATCTGTTTTTAGATCAAGCGCAGGCGCTTGTGTGGCCTTCCTTGAGAACAAGGATAAATTATCTTATTCTAGGGTACCATTCAATGGAATGCATTATGATCTACCTCCCTGGTCCATAAGTATTCTCCCAGACTGCAAAACAACAGTGTACAACACCGCCAGGGTGAGATTGGGCACCTGAATCTTTTTTGTTCATTCTACAACTTCTCTTATTCTTGCTCTAATTGAGTTTCTTGCTTAAATTGGATGCTTACCCTATTCAATTAGTTCATGCAGCATTTCCTTTGTGCTACTCACTTTTTCATTATTTTGGAGAAAAGAACGTTTCGTACTGATATGTTTATACAGGTCGGGAGTCAGATTTCGCAAATGAAAATGGAATGGGCTGGAGGATTGGCATGGCAATCATACAATGAGGATATAAATTCCTTGAGTGAGGAATCATTTACAACAGTAGGTTTATTGGAACAGATAAATGTGACAAGGGATAAAACAGACTATTTATGGTACACAACATAGTGAGTATTCTTAACTCAGAAATTCTAATGTTAGTTTTTTCATTTCGAAGATGCTAAAGGTTCCATTTTCAGTGTTGAAATTGCTCAGGATGAGCAGTTCCTCAGTACTGGGAAGAATCCAGTGTTAACTGTTATGTCAGCTGGTCATGCTTTGCATATTTTCATTAATGGACAACTAACAGGTAAAGAAAGGAGTCTGTCTCCCTCTCTCCCTCTCCTCTCTCTCTCTCTCTCTCTCTCTCTCTCTCTCTCTCTCTGCCCAATTGATTTTCAATATGCTCTCCCATTCATTGGCAGGAACTGTCTATGGAAATGTAGAAGATCCAAGATTGACATATAGGGGAAATGTAAAACTTTGGCCAGGCAGTAACACCATTTCATGCTTAAGTATAGCAGTTGGCCTCCCGGTGAGTGGACGTTTTTTTGCAACAGCAGATAGTACTGTACTGGTATTGGTTGTGAACTGTATTAGTGTCTCGAGATTCATTTTATGAACCTTCACTGCAGAATGTGGGAGAACATTTTGAGACTTGGAATGCTGGAATTCTAGGTCCTGTGACACTGGATGGCCTAAATGAGGGAAGAAGAGATCTCACGTGGCAGAAATGGACCTATCAGGTTGCTTGTCACTGTTATGAACCTTAACCTTATGTCTGATCTGTTGAACCCATGAACCTAAACAGCTCTGTACTTCTGCAGGTTGGTCTGAAAGGTGAAACTTTGAGTCTTCATTCCCTTAGTGGAAGCTCATCAGTAGAGTGGGGAGAACCTGTGCAGAAACAGCCTCTTACGTGGTACAAGGTATCCAAGAAATTCATAAGTTTGACTGGTTTCCATGTGGATTTTTTTTTTCAAAAGACAATTCATCTATTGTATTCTGTGCAGGCTTTCTTCAACGCACCAGATGGCGATGAACCATTAGCTTTGGATATGAATAGCATGGGTAAAGGGCAAATCTGGATAAATGGACAAGGTATTGGACGGTATTGGCCTGGCTACAAAGCCTCTGGAACCTGTGGAATTTGTGATTACCGTGGAGAGTATGATGAGAAAAAGTGCCAAACCAACTGTGGTGACTCTTCTCAGAGATGGTAGGCATTTCATAGGTCACTGCAGCAATATCCGTGTAAAGTGTACAATTGAAGCTCTTACATTCACGTCGTGCTTGTTCAGGTACCACGTTCCTCGTTCATGGCTTAATCCAACAGGGAACCTTTTGGTTATATTTGAGGAGTGGGGTGGTGATCCTACTGGAATCTCGATGGTGAAAAGAACCACAGGGAGTATCTGTGCAGATGTCTCCGAATGGCAGCCATCGTTGAAGAACTGGCATACAAAAGACTATGAGAAAGCCAAGATCCACCTCCAGTGTGGTCATGGACGGAAGATAACTGAGATAAAATTCGCCAGCTTTGGCACACCACAGGGCTCCTGCGGGAGCTACACTGAAGGAGCTTGCCATGCACACAAGTCATACGACATATTTTGGAAGGTAAAGGATCTGCAAACACTGGTCGACCACATTCAAAACTCTCAACTCGTATTTGTTTCACGCTACAGTTAAAATCGATGTTTCTTGCAGAACTGCATTGGTCAAGAGCGCTGTGGTGTAAGCGTGGTTCCAGATGTATTTGGTGGGGATCCATGCCCAGGGACTATGAAAAGGGCCGTTGTTGAGGCTATATGTGGTTGAGTCATAATCCATAGAAGCCATTGGTATCTGCAGTAATGTCGCCCTATCAACCTTTTGGCGGGATGTGAAAGTCGCTGCAACCGTGACACACGGACTGTCAGGAGTTACAGGAATTAGTTGTATGTTAGATTTAAGCATCGATATCTGTATGTAATTTAGCCCACACTAGAATTTGCATTTAAGAAATGCTTAGGATTCTAGGTGTGAGAAATTAAGGGCTGTGGCGCTCTAAACATCTAGACACAACAGATTGGTTTGGGTGGGGGAGGGCGCGGATGAGACTCTGCTTATACTTGAGTCCATGTGCGCGATGGCTCTTGGGTTGGAGCACGCCAAAAGGCAACCCCACTGGTTTGCTCTATCTGATTACTCACATTTTTGCTCACTGGAGGTGAAGAGTGCAATGCAATGTTTAGGGCCCATTATTCATTTACTGTCCTAGCTAGTAATGAAGCAGCAACGAGTATCTGTTTCAGATTGTATGTAAGAACTGTACTATTGTGTCTTACATTTACCTGATTCTGTGTTCTGTTGGGCATGGTTTACATGAATACCATCTTGCTGAATGCTTTCATCGAAAACCATGCAAGATGCAGTAATACTAATACATGGTTTACTTCTGTAAGTTGGTCGAGGATATAAAAATTTGGTGGTAACCGGCTGTCTAAGACCGGTGAAAAGAGTAGCAGTTTGAAAAGTTTTGAATTTAAACCCTGATTTGAATCCATATTTGAATAAAATAATTGGTTCTTTATTTTCTTCGGCTCAAGTTTGATAGAAAGGCTGGAGAATAACACGAATTTCGGTCTGTCCGTTTTATGCATTGTTCCTTTGGATGACAAGCCCTTGTTTGAGACCTTTTAGATGACAAGCTTTCTCAGCGCTTGATGAACATATCCATATTGAACTTTGCTATGTTGTTCCATAGGTGGAACTTGGATCCAGATTGAGTGACTTACCTTCGGTAAGTCGCAACGTGACTGGCGGCCATCTATCCAACGTCCAAAGCTGATCCAACGGATAGAAATGATTTTCTTTTTTTACTCCTAACTGAATAGTAGATGGATATTTTTCCTCGCGGGAAACAGAGGACTTGGGCGCGTATCTCGCGCTTTCTCCCGCGCAGCTGCGCTGCGCCGGTGCGCTCGGGAGGAGGAGGTGCCCATGCCGAGTCCGTCCGTGCAGAGGACAGGGAAGACCACCTGAGAGCAGAGGGAGGGGCGCCGCCGCCGCCGTTGCCATGGCCAGGTGCTCGATGGAGTGCCGCGCCGAGTGCGAGGACCCGGAGAGGGAGGAGACGGAGGTCCGCGCCTTGCCGCTACGGAGGAGCTCGCGCCGCACCGCGCCTACCGCCGGAGCCCGGTGTGCTGCTAGATGAACGAATTTGTGGCGCAAATTAAGCAGCTTGAGATCGAAATCGGTCTTCCCAGATCGAATCGATGCCTTCTCACGTGAAATCGCTGCCGTTCCCAATCGAATTGATGCTCAGAAATTAAGATGAGGAAGCCATGGCCAGGTGCTCGATGGAGCGCCGCGCCCGGACGCACAGAAACAAACTATTCATCATCAACGCCGGCAGCGACGACCTCACCTTCTTCTCCGCAGCGCTGACCCGTCTCCCTCGCCCTATCAACCTTTTGGCGGGATGTGAAAGTCGCTGCAACCGTGACACACGGACTGTCAGGAGTTACAGGAATTAGTTGTATGTTAGATTTAAGCATCGATATCTGTATGTAATTTAGCCCACACTAGAATTTGCATTTAAGAAATGCTTAGGATTCTAGGTGTGAGAAATTAAGGGCTGTGGCGCTCTAAACATCTAGACACAACAGATTGGTTTGGGTGGGGGAGGGCGCGGATGAGACTCTGCTTATACTTGAGTCCATGTGCGCGATGGCTCTTGGGTTGGAGCACGCCAAAAGGCAACCCCACTGGTTTGCTCTATCTGATTACTCACATTTTTGCTCACTGGAGGTGAAGAGTGCAATGCAATGTTTAGGGCCCATTATTCATTTACTGTCCTAGCTAGTAATGAAGCAGCAACGAGTATCTGTTTCAGATTGTATGTAAGAACTGTACTATTGTGTCTTACATTTACCTGATTCTGTGGTTCTGTTGGGCATGGTTTCATGAATACCATCTTGCTGAATGCTTTCATCGAAAACCATGCAAGATGCAGTAATACTAATACATGGTTTACTTCTGTAAGTTGGTCGAGGATATAAAAATTTGGTGTAACCGGCTGTCTAAGACCGGTGAAAAGAGTAGCAGTTGAAAAGTTTTGAATTTAAACCCTGATTTGAATCCATATTGAATAAAATAATTGGTTCTTTATTTTCTTCGGCTCAAGTTTGATAGAAAGGCTGGAGAATAACACGAATTTCGGTCTGTCCGTTTTATGCATTGTTCCTTTGGATGACAAGCCCTTGTTTGAGACCTTTTAGATGACAAGCTTTCTCAGCGCTTGATGAACATATCCATATTGAACTTTGCTATGTTGTTCCATAGGTGGAACTTGGATCCAGATTGAGTGACTTACTTCGGTAAGTCGCAACGTGACTGGCGGCCATCTATCCAACGTCAAAGCTGATCCAACGGATAGAAATGATTTTCTTTTTTTACTCCTAACTGAATAGTAGATGGATATTTTTCCTCGCGGGAAACAGAGGACTTGGCGCGTATCTCGCGCTTTCTCCCGCGCAGCTGCGCTGCGCCGGTGCGCTCGGGAGGAGGAGGTGCCCATGCCGAGTCCGTCCGTGCAGAGGACAGGGAAGACCACCTGAGAGCAGAGGGAGGGCGCCGCCGCCGCCGTTGCCATGGCCAGGTGCTCGATGGAGTGCCGCGCCGAGTGCGAGGACCCGGAGAGGGAGGAGACGGAGGTCCGCGCCTTGCCGCTACGGAGGAGCTCGCGCCGCACCGCGCCTACCGCCGGAGCCCGTGTGCTGCTAGATGAACGAATTTGTGGCGCAAATTAAGCAGCTTGAGATCGAAATCGGTCTTCCCAGATCGAATCGATGCCTTCTCACGTGAAATCGCTGCCGTTCCCAATCGAATTGATGCTCAGAAATTAAGATGAGGAAGCCATGGCCAGGTGCTCGATGGAGTGCCGCACCCGGACGTACGGAAACAGACTATTCATCATCAACGCCGGCAGCGACAGCCTCACCTTCTTCTCCGCAACACGGAAGAGAGCCGCCAGGAACGGTGCTAGCTTAATCCAAGAACGTGCCGAGCTGGCCGTCATGAAAAAGGAGGCGGGCTGGCTTTCCTCCTCCTTCTTCTAGGCATCAATCAAAGTTCGTGCAACTAGTTCATCCATCTAGCACATTGCACAGATTAAGAAGGGACATCGTTTCCATCTAGCAGCACGGCAGCGCACACGACGGACTCCAACTTCTCCTCGGTGCGTGCGGCGTCAGTGCGGCACGGAGGCGGCGGCGCCGGGCGCGGCGTCAGCGCGGCACGGTTGCGGCAGCGGGCGGCGGCAGGCGCGGCGTCTGTCCGGTCCGGCACGGCGGCGGCGGCTCGGGAAAGCGCGTCGGCGCGAGTGCTCTGCGACAGCCCTGCTTCGCCTGTGAAAAAACAAGTCCCCAAGGGCCCTGTGTTCCTTGCGCATGGTGGGAGCCGTTGGATGGATTGGACGGTGGATATGCAGGCGCCAGTTACGCCGTGACTTGCTCAAGGCAAGTCACTGAATCCAGGGATTTTTTTTAATTAATATTATTTTAATTCAAAATTACAAATTAATTCCTCGGATTTCTGAAATTACAAAAATGGGATACTGTCGTCGGCTGGGTAGACGAAATTAGAGTTTTCGTCTACCCAGTGGACGAAATATAGGATTTCGTCTACTGGTTGGACGAAAACAAATTTTCGTCTATTGGGGCGACGAAATTACTGTGATTTTGAGAAATTTCGTCCACTGATTAGACGAAATCAAATTTCGTCCAACCAGAAGACGATTTTGCATGACGAAAATGGCCCCCGCATGATGAAATCTATTTTCGTCCACGAAAATAGATTTCGTCTAACGGGTAGATTTCGTCTACTCACTAGACGAAATCTGTATTTCGTCTATTGAGTGGATGAAATCTAGCTTCAAAGGGTTAAAAAAATAAAGTGTGCAACAATACTATATATTGATGAATTGACATATTTATACTCGAAGGAAGATACAAAGTCATGAGAAACAAATACTTCCATGGACCCTGTCTTTCTTTGACCCTTTCGAGCAAACAAAGAAAAAACTGCAAAGATGTAACAGCCTGCACCGGCCTATACTGCAAAACTCTACAAAGGGGTAATAGCTTGCACCGGCCTATGCTGCAAAAGGCCACAAATGTGTAATAGCCTGCACCGGCCTAGACATCGTAGTCTGCAAAGATACATCATAGTATGCAAGGATACATCATAGCCTACAAAGATACATCATAGTCTGCAAAGATACATCATAGTCTGCAAAGATACATCATAGTCTGCAAAGATACATCATAGTCTGCAAAGATACATCATAGTCTGCAAAGATACATCATAGTCTGCAAAGATACATCATAGTCTGCAAAGATACATCATAGTCTGCAAAGATACATCATAGTCTGCAAAGATACATCATAGTCTGCAAAGATACATCATAGTCTGCAAAGATACATCATAGTCTGCAAAGATACATCATAGTCTGCAAAGATACATCATAGTCTGCAAAGATACATTACGGGGTTGAACACCTGAAACGGCAGAGAAGGTGCACCACGAAAGGTAGGAGGCTGCTGAGTCAGCGCTGGCGTAGGTATAGTCGGTGACCCGTGCCAACCTGATCCGCCTGGCTGGTCAGGAGCCGGAGGAGTGTGGATGTGACGCTGCATCCCCGGCGGTCGTGGTGGCCTCGACGACCCACGACGGTCTCGTACAACGTCGTCTGTCTGTCTACAAGTAACTACCTCCACAAGGCGCTTAGCCTTCTGTCCAATACGAGCGAACATCTCGATGATATCATCAAGCGCACCGCTGGAGTCCCGCTGACGGAGCAGAGCCTGGTACTGAAGTGCGTCACGCTCTATGTCCATGCCCAAGTCCGCCTACGCGTAGTAAGAATTCTATGTTACATAACTAAATAACCAAATGCAATGAATGAAATATGTGCAATATGTGCGAATACGTACCGCCTGGTGGAGTGCGTGTCCCGGGTACAGCAGGGACTGTGGTACGACCGGCCGATCATCCTGTGGAGGCTTAATATGGAGAAGCCGTAGGCGTGTGCGAGGTGCATACCACTGCATGTACTGGGGGTACGACGTGGGGTCGTACGGCTGCTGCTCCTCGACACGGTCTGTCGTAGCTAGAGGCCATGCATCAAGCCACGTCTGCATCCTCTGTGTGAGCTCGGCTAGTGTCTTTCGAGGACACTGCATTTTATACCTGCATGACAGTTTTTTTTAAATAAACATGAAAATGAATTGACGATATGAATGGTACAGTGCATATCGAATCGAACTTATCCATGCACATTGCGAGGAACCAAGTAACCAAGCTGAACAGGGACCTCCTGGCGTAGCCCAAACTGCCGCATCACTCGATGTACCGCGTAGTCCTCAACAAAAACATCAAACACCAACTTCTTCCTCGTCATCCAAAACTCAATATCCTCATAACAGCTCTCTGAGATACCAAGGCCGCTCGATCTGTAGTGAATCGCGTGCTGCGTGTACGGCTCCCAAACCACGTGCTCAGGTCTCAGGTGGTCGAACTGCTCAATGAAGGCCTCGTACCCAGATCGAACCTGAAGTCCTGCCCACTGTGGCTGAAATAAACAATGTGACATTAGTATCTTATAATAAATGAAAGTTAAAAAATAGTATACGCCTTGTATTTAATGCTAGCATGGACATGTGAATACTTACACGACGTCGTGTCCAATGGGAACCCATAGTCGGTCGATCAACCATGCTCACTCCATGCGCGTACATGTCGGGTGTATATGTCTCCGGATGGACGTACGGACGTCCTACAGGAAACCGCTCATAGCACCAAAGGTTGAGCAGTAGAGGCATACCAGTCAAGTTGGAGTTACTCTTCTTCCTCGTGTTGCACGACACAAACCACGGTATGTCCAGGCCAGCACAGAACATCCCCAAGCAATCTGTGGGATCTCGGCTAAGTCGTT
>OAMR01000067.1:2532795-2566575 GCA_900205405.1 Echinochloa crus-galli
AATACCAATATTCTAGGTAAAACCAAGTTCTGAATGGGAAAGATTTTGTAAATCTTATGCATGAAACCTCTACTAGCACCTATATTCCATCGAAATTCTACCAGCGTTAATTCCCAACTTATGAGTGTTGTCTCATGAGAGAGCAACAGCAATAGCCCTAAAAAAAGCAACACCAATAGTTCGAGGCTTGAAGCTTGAAGACCCATCTATGTCCATCTAGATTTGTCTTAAGTCAAACTTCTTTAAATATGTTAATGGTCGTAGATGGGTTTAACTGATCTCTATAAAATTTTAGATTTTTTTTGTGAATGCTATAAAATTTAAGATGATGAGTATTTGGCCACTGTTTAACTATGACGATCAAAATTTTTAAGTATTATTCATCTATCTCCATCCAGGTTTATTAGATTCGTTACAAAAATATTTTTCAATATAACTTTTATGTAGCTATATAAATTTAATGTGTTGATGATAAAAGTTAGAGAAGATTTTTTACTTCGAATGAATCTATATGGACTTAGTTGTAATTGGAGGAGGTATTAAACTTCACAAATATTTTGGGTGCAACACAATGGTCATGGAAATGTTTTTTAAAAAAAACTTTGCTGATGTGGAGTACATGGTGTACCATCAAGCCTCCCTTAAGTTCAATGACTTGTCTAAGAATCGTTCGAGTAGACTGAACAAATATCAAAACTCCATTATTGTCCTTTCTTGTTGCTTCACATTTCCCTTTTCTTTTTAATTGTTTCTGCTCGTAAAATAAAGTCTAGTCAAATTGTGGCACATATCATGCATATGGCCGACTGGTTTATTCTACCCGTCTCATCTCAGGCAGCTATCTATCTCCTGTAACACTAATATGATCTTAAACATAAAGGTGCAAAAGCCTTTATCTTGCAAAAATATGCATAGAAATCCTGACACAACTGCACATGCGCCTCCAATGGTACCAGCAAATAAAGTCTAGAGCTAAAGCTAACGGCCCAACAATTGCTTTGATGCTGGGCCCGGCCCAATTTAAAAGGATAGCCTGACACCCGAGCCCGAAATTGGCCTCTCAGAAACTTCTGGGAAAGAAATGTAATAACGAATAAAATGAAATGAAATAAAATAAAATATTAGGACATACTAGCGCTTATTCAGTGTCTGATCTAGAAAATTCCCATTGGATTTGTATACTGACCACATTAGCAGAACTACAGATTCAAAATTTGCAATTAAATAAGATTCTGGACAAGATTCTAGGTGTACATGTAATTTGCAATTAATTATTAAAGGCCAAAGAGTTTTGTTGTAGACACGTCCCAATAGTGTTCATTACTACAAAATCTCCACCGTTGAGTTTTGAAAAAGAGTGTTAATTCATATTATAAACTTAATCTATTGCTAAATAAATTTGTTGAAAATGTGTTTGGACTTTGGAATTAGACTAATTAGCATTTAGTTCAAATCTGAACTAAATCAGAGAAAAATTCCACGAGCAACTCCGTCCGCAAAAAAAAAAACTGCATAGATGGACATGGTGAAACAATAATGGTATGATACAATATATAGTCACCTACCTACATAATTGTGGTACAGTAACGTAGGCAAGGATGCATGTTTTGTTTTTTTCTAGGGCACTGATGAACATCCACTTGCACCATAATTCCATAAACATAACTATGGCTCTTGCAAGCTACTGTGGCTCTTGCAAGCTACTGCCTCTGTTTTAAAATGTAGGTCGTTTAACATTTTTTACCACAAGTTTGATCGCTCGTTTTATTCAAAAAATTTGTAAAAATATAGTCAAATTTAAAGAATTTTTGAAGATTTATTATTAATAAAGCAAGCCACCACAAAAAATATGATAATTTACACAAAATTTTAAATAAGACGGGCGGTCAAACTTAGCATTAACCACACCTTTACCAGGCTGCTGACTGGAAGTTTCAGCCTTTATAGTCTAGGAATCAGATTAAAATTCGGAGTTCAAACTGTGAACCAGCTTAAATTTACCTACAACATGGAATACAGGTAACACATACACCATATAATTTCTGAAAATTTCAAACAAAACTAACAGGGCTTAGTGCGTACGGTCACTGCCGAAATATGAAGGCCTAACAAAACAGTGGCTAAGACGAACCCTTGCAACCATGAACTAATTTGTGGTCTAAATAATACAATAATACAAGCATGCATGCGCACATATAATAAAAGCTTCCAAGGCGCTGAAAGCCTGAAATATTTTTCATCACAGACGAGCAGAGTGAGTGAGAGAGAGAGAGAGAGAGGTGACAAGAAGAGAAGTGAGCACGCGTAGCTCCAAGCATGAGAAATTCATGCAAGGAAGCGACCACGTGTGCTCACTCTCTTCTGTCACCTTCACGCCAAACCTTTCCAGCAAGATGAGACCATTTCAGGATGTCAGCAGGACTCCTGTGCAGCTTTATTTGTCAATGGATCAGTTCTACTACTGTATGCGTGGTAATAGATTTGCCTCCTTTGCATGCTTGTCATGTTCATGCGAAGCACACACATTATTTTGACAGTGGAGTGATGTCCACCATGTGCTTCCGGGTGACTTGTGTTTACGAGAAATGGAGGACCGAGAGGCGGGGTTCATATATAGCTGGGCAAAACATAAGTTTTCAATAATTATTAGACAATACTTGTTTACAAAGGTCCCAATTAGCGGCCGCGCCTCCATTTGCTTAGTGATTCTTCTTCTCAAATTATGGCATTCTACAATAAAATATACAGCTCAGATTTATTCCCAGGCTAGGTCAGCTAGCAGCAGCCACCCGTTCGACACTTTGTAACTTTCAGGTTCAATTTCTAAAGTTGTAGATACTTTACGTCTCTTTACATGCATGGCAAGGACAGTAGTCATGTCACGTCTAGTCGCGCCTTCCGTAAGATATCATGACATGATGACTGGCCGCGCTGACTCCTACAATGCTTACGTACTTTCCCTTGATTTGTGACGTCATTATTCAGATAGAGCTCATGTGAAATGGAGATGTTGTCCTCATTGGAGAACGAATCTATGCTAGTGCTCCCACCCTTTATGCGCTCCATGTTCCCATACTTTAAAAGTTCGGGTAAATGGTAAAATAAAAAAGACCGAATTGTTCCGAACAAACTGAATCTACCATGCAATGCAACAAAAGAACTCAATCGAGACTGAGGCCCTCTTTGTTTTATCGTTTCTACGCTTCTTTCAGCTATAAGCCCGTAAATTAAAACAAACAATCTATCTGTTGAACTGTCTTTCGAAAAATTGAAAAACTAGCTTCCGAGGAAATGAATAAACTGAAAACTAGAAAGCAGATTGTAGCTTTTGGTGTATTGAGAAAATAAAAATTTATTGCAAAAGTCAATAGCAAAAAGTCATCAGTCAAAAAGCTAAAATTTTCAGAAAGCCAGCTTTCAGCCAAAAGTCCGAAAGCTGCCAATCAAACAAACAAGCCCTCGATGTATATACTAAAACAAAAAATGGTGTATTTTACTACTCTCACCTATCCACTTTATCCATCTAACACATCAACTAAATATATGTTCGATTTACTCCCCAAAACTTTTTCAGTGGTCCAATCTAACTCCTAATGAGATTTGTCCCTTTTATTTCTCTATATAAAAGATGAGTTTTAAATTCAATTTTGTGAGGGATAGAGACCATGATGCTTTATGTTAGAAAAATAAATTAAGAGTTTTTAGGTTATTTTAATAGGTTAGAAACATTAATACAAAATTGATCACAGTCATGAAATAGTCCTACTATATTTTTCAAATATAGGACATTATATTTATATTATAATCCACCTCACAAAATTTGAACTTTAAACTCAATTTGTATATGCATAAACAAAAAAAATCTCATTAGGAGATAAATTGGAGCAAACAAAATAATTTAGAGGAGTAAACTAAGGCTAAATTTTGTTCAGGGTTAATAGGAGGATAGGAGAAAGTGAATTGGTAGGGTAGTAGTAAAATAAACTTTTTCTAACAAAGAAACTGTGCCATCATGCTAAGCGAGCCTAAGATAGTCTCAGGCTGGGGTACTACCACAATCTCACCGTGATGGTACCACGAATAAGTCATACAGTAGAGCATAAATATGAAAAATTGTTTGTTGAAGAAATACAATTTTGTTTCATTTGCTCCAAAATTCTATACGATGTGGATCACTAATGAGTAACAACGTCCACAGCGTATTAGATCGAATCCATTTAATGGACAACGCTGATATGATGTTAATTAGCCGCAAAAATTGATTGTTTAGCATCTGATGCAAATGATCACTCCATTCATTCCATAAAGAGAGCACTTCCTACGATGCAAATATTTTTAACGGGGAAGAAAAGTAAGCAGCAAAGTAACAAGAACTGGTGCTCTATAACTGTCAATCTGTACGAATTCTTACTTCTTTTTCTGTGTCGTGAGGACATTCGTTGTTGCTACTTTCGATCTCGTGTTCATAGATTTCTATCAAGAATCAGTGCCCTGACAAGACTCGACACAAAGTCAGCTTTCAGAATCAAGCATTTTTTTTTCCTTTTTCTGCATCGAACCTCATGTCTGAACTAATGGCGAACAAGTAGGTTTCCCATATGGGCAAATATCCAGTGGCTCGGAAAGAGAACGCACTAGATATGGGAGCATGGATGGATTATCCAATATCCCGGATATATATATATATGACGCTGAGGTTAGTTGATGGGCACTGCATAAATATAAATGGATCATAAGGCACGCCATGGACGTGGAACATCTTACATTAAGAGAGGCTGGGCATGATGTTTCTACTAAATTCCATTATTAAAAGAGGAATATGAATTAATGGATGAGTAAATTAACTCATGGTAAGTGTTGACAACCACAATTGGCCCGGCGGTGCAAACCGGTCTGACCGGTATGCACAAACCGGTCAGACCAGTTTTGTAAACTTTGTCGAGACGATCAAGATGCATATGTGGAACGCCTATTTTGGACTCCGGATGAGAGAGTTATGACTTCGGGAAGATTCTGCACCTGGGAAAACCGGTCTGACCGGTTTTGAAACCGGTCAGACCGCTTTTGATGGGCGACGGTGAAAACCTAAAATCTCGAGCTCGGAGGGACCCGTCGGAGCTTGAGAGTCTAGGGTTGTTCTAGGGTCGGCAGGCCACCTAGAACGTCCTCAAACGTCGTCAAGACGAGAGAAGAACAGAAGATACGGGGGTTGGAAGAGCTAGGGTTTGGAGATAAAAGTAATGCAGAACATGGAAAGATAAAAGTAAAGACAAAACGATAAAAGATAAATTTGATAGATTCGATTGGATTGGATATTGGATGTCCTCTCAATCGGCCTTGGCCCTTTATATTTATAGGGTGAGATGGTCTTACCCCGTTGAGTCGGTTTACAATATGGGATAAAATAGAGTCCTAATCCTACTCAAATTACAGGTCCAAACCGGTCAGACCGGTTTGGAAAACAAGGCACGCCATGGACGTGGAACATCTTACATTAAGAGTCTGGGCATGATAATTCTACTAAATTACGTTATTAAAAGAGGAATATGAATAAATGGATGAGTAAATTAACCCATGGTAAGATTCTTATGCTACTAAAGAACTATTAGTATTAAACTAATCGAAGTATGCATATTCTAGATCTCTTCATTATTAGATAATAAACCACATCAGATTCCCAATCATTCTCCACGTCACCAATGGGAGTGGCCGCCACAATCTCATCGTTGCTCAACAACATTGTGACCAATAAGAACTAGGTGAATTCCCTGCGCGTTGCTGCGGGATATTTTGTATGAGTTTATATGATTATTTGATGTATTTGTGACATTTGCAGCTCTTTGACGTGAAGGTAAATTATTCTATCAATTTTATTTTACTTAATATATAACAAAGGACCTTATATATTCGATTTATCGATGAAGTGACATGTATTTGCACGGTATGGGAGAGGCGGGATGGGCTCTCGCAGGTTACAATATATATCATTGATTTCCCTCTTGTCACAATCCGGGGACACGTTTTTAGCTTACTACTAGGTGGTACAAAATTTAAAGATGCAATTTGAAAGTAGAAATACTAAAATAATTGCATTGCAATATTTTTTGTAAACAACAATATAGAGGAAAACACATTCATTTTATTAAGAGAGAACTACTTAGAAATTTGTAGCATGATACTCATAAAGACTAACACAATGTATAGCTGCAGAAAATCAGTAGAAGACATAAATTTATAATTCTTTATAATTCTAGTGGATGGTGATGTAGACAGCTTGTATGTTGAGAGAAGATATAGTGGATGGTGACGTGGACATCTTGCATGTGGAGAGAAATAGGGGTGGGACTTTTAGTGGATACCAATTATATAGTTGTTATAGATCACAAACATAGGCCACACCCACTTCCTCCAAAGTCCCTATTACCTCTCGTGTTCGTCTAGTTTTTCTTTCTCTTGAGAAACTTTGGTGAGTATGAATTCCTTGATTTCTCTTTTTTTTTTGCAGAGTAATTGGCTAACCTTACCCTTCATTTAATCTTCCATATGGCATTGAGATGATGTAACACCCTGCCATCCAAAGTCATACCATATAACGTGCAAGCGTACACATAGCACCCTACTTATACTATCATCCTGGCTTCATGTAACTAAACACGTACATACCGCACCAAGGGCCCTCAAAGAATCCTACGTACTCGTTGGCCCAACTCACCATGTATGGGAAAATGTCCAGTAACGTTTGATCTTAGCAACATACGTCCAGTGCTGACACCATATGCCATGCCATGTGCCCTACTCGAGACCACACACATCATGCGCCATATGCTCACACACTGACCCATACACACAACTACGAGGGTCGGCTTTGATACCATATGTGACACCCTACCCTCCAAAGTCGCACTGCACATCCCTTTTGAGGGGCATGCACACATGTACATAACACCCTGCTTATACTTTCGTACTTATTTCGTGTAAAAGGGTTAACTCGAAGGTCTTTATGGTTGGAAGACAATGGTTTATAAGTTGGCTTCACCATTTCTCAACCAGCATGGTGATATTAAACATGAGCATACCGCACCATGGCCCACTACCGGGCTATTCGAACTGGGCCGAGCCTCACAAATGGAGGGCGACCGAAGGCAAGGCCTAGTTCAGCCGAAGTAGCATGCATGCACTACTGACCCCAGGAGCTGATTAGGACAATAGGAATGAAGGTGGTGGAAATCAATGGTTCGGGCAAACCATGGTTTGGCCAAACCTATCCAGTTCACACGAACCATGGCGGTTTGGCTGAACTGGCCGGGGAACCCCCCTCCCCCCGGTCCCTTGGTGGTTACTCCACCTTAACTGCCTTCAGTCCACTACAAATAGAAGTGTCCAAGCCCCGGATCAATACACACCAAGACAAGGAGCTCCACTTCTCATTTGTTCTAGTACAGTAGGGATTGTTAGTCTTGGAGTTAGAGTCGAGTCGAGCTTGTCTCGAAGGTTCCGGAGTCATCTTTAGAAGTTCTGGTATAAGCTCTTGTATCCTTTTACTTTTCCTTTTGTAGACTTTGAGTTATCAATATAGATCATCTTTATCATTATATCTAAGTCATTCATATCTTGTCTCTACTTTGCTCTAGTTGCAAGTATTCCGTGTTTAGACTATTGTTGGTTGTAGTTCTTGTTCTTCTAGTTCCTGTTTAAGTTTCTATCTTAGTTGGTTCTTCGATCCCGCTCAATACTTGTGGTGAATTGTCACTGGGGTATTGACGGGGTTGCTTGCTCTTGCTAGTGGAGTAAGTAGTTATTAACTAGTGTAGGCATGGTTCCAAGTCTAGATAGTAACCTTGGTTTGCCCCCAAGTCCACGGATGTGTGGTATCCGTTAGGTGGTGACAGTCCTATACGGTCTATGTAGTCCAGCACGTTCAGCTTGGCCTGTAGAAGCCTGCTGCGGTGATTGGCAACACGCCTTCTCATCCTTTTTTGCGTGTTGTAGGTTCCGTTTCCCGATGTTAAGTCAGTAGAGTTAAGCTTGATCTTTAAGTGCTGGTTCTTCCACCACTGTATCTCTTTACTCGAGTGACCCGAATAGATAAAGTACCTAGGAATCTTTTTTCTCGTCTCGTTGTCCCCACAGCTAGCTAGTTTTTCTGTCTTTGAGCTGTTTGTCGTGGTCTTTCATTCTTATCAACACCGCTCCCCTTCTGTCTTGACTATAGTGTATTTCTCTGATAGTCTCGAATATCTGTTCACTAATACTCTGTCATATGCTTCCCTATGGAAAATATAAATTATGATACCTCGAATTACTCCTTGGTGAAATGCTACATCGGTAATTCTGTGCGCTTGCAGAATATTTATTTATTTTATTAAGCCATAAGAAAACCCATAAAATACTCCTTGCACCACTACCGATAATATGAATCCTGATAGTGGACCATAAGAAGTGTCAACAGGGGTCAGTGTCAGCCATTGATTAGCTTAGGTTGGGACATAGTGACAGATGAGCGGTAGGTAACTTGGGGCATGGGTACATAAATTTTAAGGAGAAGGTTTCTAGCCTCTTAGTTCATTTTATAGAATGAACCTAGAATCACTTTTCTGGAAAATACCATTTGGCAGAGTTTATCAATTAATCAATTGGGAGCTCCTCTATGAGCTATTCCAAATATGGCCTCAGAGTGTGGCGGGCCTATTATGCATAGTAGATAGGGTGGCGGTGGTCAGGCCACAGGACACGGACAGAAACACTATTAGTGAATACTCCATCCATCCTGAATATAGGGCACTAAAGGGTTTAGATTGTGTACCCAAATACAAGGTATACTAGGAATATTTAAGTCACTGTACATTTAATTTTTGCTTGTTATCATGATTAGTTAGTTGATTGGGGGATAAGTCAAAGTTGGCTCCTTGTTATGTACAACTATGATTAAAGAAACTAGACAACACAACACCTCAAAAAATAACTCAGAGACACATGCGTCTTTTGCTAATCACTCGTCTCGAAATCTCTAGAATGCCTTAGATCATGGAACGGAGAGAGTATGAAGCTTCACAACAAAAAAAAAAGAAAAGAATTGGTGTGGGGTAGTGGAATGGCTACAATAACAAAATACCCAAAAATGATAGTTTTCTAGTATTGAGTGTGGAATTGGAAAAACGTTGGACATACTTACGCTTGAAATTATCTCCATTTTAGTTAAGTATGAATATAATAGATTAATTACTATATTCTATCATTTTTCTTATTTTATACTCCTAGCCCCTAAGGCTAGTCCCAATGGGTTGTATGTACCCATCAATTAGGCGCCATATAGGACTTTTTACTAATATGGCAAAGTATTTAATAGGACTGAGATGAAAGCTATTTCTTGTGCAAGATATAACATTGGCACGTATCTTATGCCTAATGCCTTGGGTCCACCATCATAGACACAATCACACAATTATTAATATGTCTTGGATATTAGAGTATCATACTATGCATTGTTGTGTGTATTTCTTATTAACAATACCATACTTTGTATCCTACATGGTATAATTGGATTTTGCAGTATGACATGTTGGATTGTGATTACCCTAAATATAAGGATTTTAAATGAATATTTTTGGACAAATTAAATACTGAGGAAGAAGGCTTTCATGCCCCTCATTAAATTAAGCAACCAGATCAACTCTTGATTGGTGTGATTAAATAGGCAGACAACTCTAATAATAGGACAACTCTTTATTTGATTGGTGCAATATTCTAATTGATCAAAAGCCATAGAGAGACATGAATCTAGGGATGTGTCATAGTTTCCACATGTGTGAAATACATCTTAGTTCCCTAAACTATTTCTCGATTCTCATTTAGATCCATATATTCTCAAGGTGATCAGCTGAGGCCTTCAACTTTTTTGTGCTTCAATCCAAGTGTATATTTAAGTCCATGATTGGTCTTCAAGTGAGCTAAGAATGGGCCAATTGTAGAGTTGAAGGATCTAGATGATCACTTTAACAATTCATAGACCCATATGAGATTGCATGAATACTTTAGAGACCTGCAATGCATTTCACTCTTTCCATATTATAGGAGTATAAATTGGCAATACTCCTCTGAAACTAATGGTTGCATACAAAGACTGCAACATGGACGCATAATTAAGATGATTAGTTCTAAAGGAATTTTTCATATTTTCACCGCCCCAAACTTCAATAGTCGTAACGTTTTTTTCATTTACAATACTATAAAGCTACTAGTATTTGATAGGATACGAATAACCAAACCATTGGTCTTCCTAAACTCCCACACTTGTACCATCTCCAATTTCTTCATGACTTTTCCTCACTCTTTTTTTCTTCGCAGCATTTCCTTAAGTGATTAGGAGTGGAGATTTAGCTCTGGATAATGCAAGACTGGTTACAGGAAACATTCATTAGGCAGTTAAACTAGTTACTAAAAATGCTCATTAGTCACTCTTAGGCTAATCCCAATGAGAGGTTTCATATTGATGTTTTCAAGTTCGTCACATAAGCAAGAATACAATAAAGTGTTGTTTGAAACTATGCCTCAATTGCACAATTTTAAATTGTAGTTTCATAGTCACAACATAGCATTTAATTTTATGACTCATGAAGAATTGGTTCCTTCTCGCTTTTTTAAAAATTTAATGCCATGTCATCAGAAAATGCTATGCGTCATCCTATTTACACGACAAGAAACTATTTATTCTGTGACGAAATTTAACGAAATTTCTGTGATGTTTTCAGATATCGTCACGGATTTGCAACTATGGGTATAAAGCCATAACACCGTGACAGTTTATCGATTTCATCATGAATCGATCCAAAACCTGTGACGTTATAGCAAATTCGTCACGATTTATAAGTATAATATTTAGAACTGGAAATATGTAGAAAATAAAAAGGAAAAAGAAAGGGTAAAAAAACGCTCTCCACGGGCTCAAAACCCACGACATAGAAGATGGCATTCTTGTGCCTTACCACCAAACTACTCGAGCGATTGTGGTTGTGGTTGTGCTGCTGGACAATTTATACGTACATTGAAACATCACCTACATTTAGACTTAAAAAAATGATTGGATCCACATCGCTTCATTCATGGAAAATTCGATGAACATTCAGACTTTATACATACATTGAAACATCACCTACATTCAGACTTAAAAAAATGATTGGATCCACATCGCTTCATTCATGGAAAATTTGAACGGAGGACCTCGGTTTACACAAGTGCAACACTTACTAACTGCATCTAGCATCATCATGTGTAATCCAATCTGGTCCTTACTTAAATGTATAATTTTCCTTTTGCTCGCCACGTCATCAAATCCGGCAAAAAAACACGTCATCAAATCCGACAAAAAAAATGCTGCGGCCCACGGGCTCGAACCAATCTAGTCCATACTTAAATGTATAATTTTCCTTTTGCTCGCCACGTCATCAAATCCGGCAAAAAAAAACTGCTGTGGCCCAAGGGATCGAACCCCCGGCTTGCCACTGCACCACACTGACTCATTAGTAATCCAAACTGGTTTTAATCTTTTACAGTTTTCTTGCACTGCTGAGCCGCAGGAGCTCCCCTCGCCTGTTGGGCCGCAAGCGTCGGCCTGCTCCACGCTGGGCCACCAAACTCGCGCCAACAGCCGCGGCCCACTCGCCTTGTGGCTCACTCGTGAGGGAGAGAGAAGGAAGACAGTTGACTGAGGTTTCTCAAGTTTTTTATGCTGAAACTCGAATTTTGGCCAAAATAAAAATTTCTTAGAATTTAAAACCCTACAACTTTCGTATTTAACGATTTTTGAATTGAGCTGTCGTTTAAGTAGTAAAATAAAGTTAGAAGAGTTGACCCGAGATCAAACGATGTTTGACCGAGATTTAAAGAGAAAAACATGTTGAAACTCGAAGATTGGCCAAAACAAAAGTTTCTTAAAACTAAAAGTTCTACAACTTTCATATTAAAAGGTTTTTTATTTGAGCTCTAGATTTAGGAGAAAAATCAAGTTTTCTTTAAACTTCTTTAAATAAATATGAACTTGAATTTCAAATTGGAGTTTAACCAACTTTTTAAAGAAACAATTGTAATGTAACTTCATATTTGCTAATATTATACTAAATGTGAGGCTGTGTCTAATTTTTAAGTGTATATGATCATTATAAGACTTGAGTTGTATGGAATTTCAAAAAATGACAACTACAAGCACGAATGATATGAAATGGAAAAGCGATGAATACCAAAGTTTCATATCTCATCAAGATCTACAATTTTTATTTAGGTCATTTTATCATTTTCAAAAGCGGTAATAACATGTAGTACAAATTTGACAAGTCTCAAACATAGTTTCTTAAACTATGTGAGTGAATCTAGGATTAATGGCCAATGTATTACTACCACTTTTTTAAATGAAAAATAATCTAAATAAAGATTGTAGATCTTGATGAGTTATGAAACTTTGGTATTCATGACTTTTTCAGCTGAAATGATTTAGTGTTCCAAAATCTTGCTTTTAGTTATCAAATTTTGAAATTCAAAATTTAGATTATTCAAACTTTATCACATGGATTAATAAACTAAATAAATTTTGTAGATCTTGATGAGTTGTACAACTTTGGTATTCATGACTTTTTCATTTGAAATCATTTATGACTCTAAAAAATATGTAAATTTTTCAACTTTTTAAATTTCAAATTTAAACAGTTCAATCTAACTCGGATGAGGAAGTGACCAAAACAATAGTTATAGACAACTTTTCTCATTCTGATAAGATAGTTATTCTTATATGTTATTTTACAATGGTTCAATAAAATAAAAAAAGAGAAAAACTTAAAACAGAAAAGAAATAAACCAATTTTGGTGTGATCCCCCCACGAATCCCTCACGGATTTGGCTTGAATTTGTAGTTTCTCCGAACTCATTTTTGAAGGCTTGTTCTTGGATTCGATCTAATTGGCTTGCTAGATCTGATTGCCCTTGGAAAGGTGCTGCTTTTGCTCAAGGTTTACTTTGAATCGTTGAGTATTGAGGGAGGAGTTTTAATTTGAAGTTTGCCTCGGGTTGGTTTGTTGTTCTCTGTTCTTTCTGTTCTTGTTCCTGTGCAGGCATCGGGGAGGAGTGGCTCACGCGGGGCGAGGCAGACCGCAAGCATTGCAGGTGAGCACACGGCTTAATGCTTTCCTGTTCAATGTCAGCATGCATGTATTCCTCTAGTGTCACTTTCGTGCTATAGTGAGCTAATCGTTGCATCCATTGTTTATTCATTGCTGCAGCTTATTTAGTCTAATCACTTGCTATTAATTTGAGCTCATATATCTTGTCCCGTATATGCTGTGAGTTTAATTAGCTCTTGTCCGACAGTAGCTTATCTAGTTTGTGTGAGAAGCTCTTAATCTTTGCTCATGCAGATGTTTGTGTTGGCCGACATGCATAGTAACTGGTCTTTATGCTAGTCGGTACCCCTCTCTCTAATACCCCTGCATCCTTTCCTAAATATACATGCTGATCTTTTGACTTACCTGTACATATGTATGTACAGGTTGATCTTTCATGCTCCATGGCATCATCACCAATTTGCCATTAAGCAGCAGTGCAACACAGATCTAACCAATGGTAATGCTATGTCACTCACTGGATATCAAGCATACACATAGCTTTGTCTCAGTATCATTATTCTATCACACATCAGTTCAGAGGATTCTTTCTCCTAGAGGCTTTTTCATTACCTGTCAGGAACATAACTAAATGCCTCATTGAAATCTAAATGGACTTTACTTTGGTAATCTGTTACGATACTGTGCTCCCTGTTTACTAAATCTTCAGTTTGACTTGAGTATTGTTAGAGAATCTGTAGAGCTTTGGTAGCACTGTGGCTATTTTTCATGCATTATTGCACTTTTGAGTGATGTAATGATAATCAAATGTGGCCATGTGTTCATAGATTATGTGAAGTGAGACTTGCACTCTAATGTTTAATTTTGTGCATTGTGGCATATCTTGTCAGAAATTTATTGATTACATGGTACTTTATTTTTCAGGTAGTGCTGGGCTCTGCTAGCTACTTGCCTGCTGCTGGATCCAAACCTTCTGTTGACTTGCTATTTTTGTGCTGGAGTGGCATGTGCCATGGGATGTTGGCTGAAACAGATTTCTGTTGCTGTAAAGCTGTGGGAAAAAGTCTATTTTACGTCCCTCACGTTTAGCCGTCGTTCGCTTTTCGTCCTCTAAGTGCAAAACCAGAAATCTTTGGTCCTCCAAGTTCCAAAACCGTGCGTTTTACATCCCTTGACGGTTTCGCTGACGTGGCGCGCTGACATGGCGTGCTTAAAATGGCTGAAACTATGAAAAATCATATAATATCGTAAAAAATGATAAAAATATAAGTCCATTTTTTTAGCTTCCTCATGAACATCTTTACACAGTGGAGTCAATTATTTACATGTTTGATATTATTTTGTTGTCGAAATAAAATAGGCAAGAAAAGATGTGATAGAACTTGTTAAATGCATAGTAAATATTTGAAATATTATAAAATAGTAAATCTGACTCTTGTGTGCCTCTGGTGAGTGTCTCCATCTAGTAGAGTAGTTTGTTTCAAAAAGATTTTTGAAACAAACTACTGATTTTTGACGTGACCATGAATAATCCTGACTTCTATAGTTCCCGTAGCGACGCCCAATATTTTGTGTGCCAAAAACTCGAAGGAGCCAGATTAGGACCCAGCAGGTTCACTTGTCCAGGAGCTGCAGATTCCGGCATAAATTAAACCTCACTGATGCATGCTGGTCCGCTAGGGTGGATGGACGAGTCGAAGCGGGAGTCGCAGAGGGACCAAAGGTCTAGGATCTCGTGGTAAGGTGGCAGATTTTGATGTTTTCTAAAAAAAAACAAGGCTATTATTAGAGGGGTAGTCGCTTCTTATATCCAAAATATTTTTTTTGACACGAGACGTACCCAAAATATTTTAACAAAGGTCCAAATATTAAACATTCTTGAACATGCTCCTACATATATAGCACATCTCCAGTGGACCAACTCACAGCCCAATAGCCCGTTACCAAAAAAAAACTCACAGCCCAATAGCCCGAAGAAGTATAAACGCCCATCCAAAACGATCCAGCCTCTCCTCAAAAAAAAAAAAAAACGATCCAGCCCAAATCACAGTACAGGGCCCTTCCCTGTCTCTCCAACCAGCTCAACTGCATGTCAAAAAAAAAGAACCACGTCACTGACACGCGGGACGAGCAGCGCAGCCGAAGAGTCACGCGCCCGGCGCCCTCGCTCCCGAAAAGCGAAAACCATATCCACGCCGCGTGGGCCCAGGGCCAATCCACATCCGCCACGTGCCATATCCGGGATACCCCCTCCTCCCCGTGCCTCTCCTCTCCCCCTCCACAACGGCACAGCAGCAGCGGCCGCCTCCTCGTCTGCTAGTGCTAGCCTCTCTCATCGCCGCGGCCGCCGCCACCGCCTCCGACCAGCCGCCGCGCAATCCGAAGCAGCAAGCTAGAGAACCGCGGCGGGAGAGGAGGCGGTGAGTTGAGAGCACCGGGAGGGGCGGCGCAATGGGGCTCTCGGGCGCGGCGATCTCCGCGCCGCTCGGCTGCCGCGGGCTGCCGCGCGGGGCGGTCGGCGGAGGCAGCAAGGTGCGGAGGGCGGCGACGGAGGCTGAGAGGTGGCGGCGGCATGCGGGCGCGGGCCGGCGCGTGGGCGGAGCGAAGGTTAGGTGCGTGGCGACCGAGAAGCACGACGAGGCGGCGGCCGCCGTCGCGCCGCCGGTCGGCATGGAGTTCGCGGACGAGGAGGACTACCGCAAGGGCGGCGGCGGCGAGCTGCTCTACGTGCAAATGCAGGCCACCAAGCCCATGGAAAGCCAGTCCTTGATTGGCTCCAAGGTGATTATAGCTTGCTAATTATACTATTAAATTCCGTAATCAATTTCTGTGCTTGCTCTAACGATCACGGTTATAGATTTCGTCCCCCTTTTCTCTACTAGTATTTTGGAATTTACTGGACACGAAATCGATAGCATCTGCCTGCACAAACTTTGATTGAGATAAAATTGATGTACATGTACATCAAAGCTTGCCGTTTCTCATTTTGTTTCCAACCGCACACCATTCTTTGGTGTATGAAACTACAATCCGAACAATTTCACTACATTATTATCCAACAATAACCAAACTTTACCTTTTTCAAGAGGACAAACTACATCCAAGTAAGATTAGATAATATTTATGGGCATAGTAAAATATTGCACAATTCAGTACGGAACCAGAACCACACGATCGTCGTCGTCCTTCTGCCGTACTTCACGTGCTTTGACTACAAGGATGTACTACATGGGAACGGGTGGAGGTGGCCGCCCGGTGGTAGCCTAGTAGGCACGGCCTTTGGAAAAGATCAAATACAGTGGCTGAAGCAAATGCAAGTCCGATTTCGCAGCCAATGATCCGGATCAAGCGCTATAGTAAGTAACAGTCTTGAATGAACAGTAGTACCTTACTGGTATTTTACTGTAGTGCACACTGCTGTAGCAAACAGTACTTCCTCTCCTGCACCGCGACTAACTTGCAGTGACAATAGCCACTACACCGGATCCGTGTCCAAGTCGTTTTGCCTTCCTGACCTGTGACCACAATGGTTTTGGGTTAATCAGGAACTGTCACAAGACTCGTGGGGACAGACTATTGTCATACATCTCCAACCATCTCTCTTCGTTTTACTATTTCCAGTTCCACCGGAGGCGAAGCTAGCAATGAATTTACCCTGGTCCATAGCTCAGAGAACTCACATAATTTTACAAAAACATATGGTGAATGTGAGTGTAGCTAGTGGAAAATTATTTTTTTACCCTGGTGCATTGGCACCATGGAACATTAATGTGGCGTCGCCCCTTTTCCACCCACATATGACGTAGCCTGAACACACAGTGATGTTGAATTTACTGGACTGTACACGCATATGCATAGCATTTGCAGTTCAATGTCACACAGTTTGACTTTGCTTTAATTTAAGAAGGGAAATGGAGTAGTCAAGGCACAGTTAATCCCCCAGAATCTTGCCATTTATTTCTGTTTTGTAATTGAAATGGGGTTGAGCCTCGCTTCGAAATTTTTTCTTGCCATTTTTCCTAGAACTGCCGGAACTTTGACTGAAACCTTTTTGTGGTAAAATATGTACACATTACCAATGTTTGAGTTCATGTTTTTACTGTAAATCTGTTTTTCTTATGGAATGAAGTATTCTCTTACAGGATGAAGTAGCTAAAAATCTTACTGCCATAAAGAATGTTCGTCGTATGGTTCAGGAAAATGAATATGTGTTTTTTTCCTTTTTTTGCAGCTGCTGCCCATATCCAATGAAAATTCAATACTTGATTTGGTTATCATTGGCTGTGGTCCTGCGGGTCTTTCTCTGGCTTCAGAGTCAGCCAAGAAAGGGCTAACTGTTGGTCTTATTGGCCCTGACCTTCCATTCACGAATAACTATGGTGTGTGGGAGGATGAATTCAAAGGTATTATATTATTTGCATTGCTATAATGAAGAGCTTTTCCATAATAACTTACCTTGATGACAATTAGTTTCTCTCTAACCTTTACTGTCCAGATCTTGGTCTAGAGAGCTGTATCGAACATGTCTGGAAGGATACTATCGTCTACTTAGACAATAACAAGCCAATAATGATTGGCCGTTCTTATGGCAGGGTTCACCGTGACCTGCTGCATGAGGAGTTGCTGAGAAGGTGAATTCTCATGTACCAATATTGGGATTCAGATGTATGAATTACCAAGTAATAATATGAATGACAAGTAGCAACTCTTAAATCATTGGCAGATGCTATGAGGCTGGTGTTACATACCACAACTCGAAAGTGGAAAAGATCATAGAATCTCCAGATGGTCATAGAGTAGTCTGTTGTGAAAGAGGTCGTGAGATACTCTGCAGGCTTGCCATTGTTGCTTCCGGGGCAGCATCCGGTAGGCTTCTAGAGTATGAGGTTGGAGGTCCCCGTGTCTGTGTGCAGACTGCATATGGAGTAGAAGTTGAGGTACACAAAGTTTGCTCATTCTCGCTCTCAACGATGAAACTTTCAAACGAGCATTTGAGTACTAGTTATTTGTTCTTTCAGAATGATTTGAAATTTTCAGGTGGAAAACAATCCATATGATCCCAGCTTGATGGTTTTCATGGACTACAGAGATTGTTTCAAAGAGAAATTCTCACACTCTGAGCAAGAAAATCCAACTTTCCTGTATGCTATGCCTATGTCATCCACACGAGTTTTCTTTGAGGTCTGTATGGATTTTTTTTTTCTACCTCTGATTCTGCAACAAGTACTTCCAATTCTTCAAAATTTCTGATCAAGTACTTCATCACAGGAAACATGTCTAGCCTCTAAAGATGCAATGCCCTTCGATGTACTTAAGAAGAGGTTGATGTATCGGTTGGATGCGATGGGTGTTCGGATCCTGAAAGTTCACGAGGAGGTAAGAACAGAGTTATGGTCATTAGCATTGTTAATTTCTCATTCATATGTATTTTGAAAATAAACTGAAATGCTGAAGCTTGGTTTCAGGAATGGTCCTACATTCCTGTTGGAGGGTCCTTGCCGAATACAGATCAGAAAAATCTTGCTTTTGGTGCTGCAGCAAGTATGGTTCATCCTGCAACTGGTACAGACAAACCTTTAACTTTTATACGCCATGTCCTTCCTTGCAGTGTTGCAGATGTTCACAATGTAATTTCCAAAAATTTATAGGCTACTCAGTGGTCAGATCTTTGTCTGAGGCTCCAAAATATGCCTCTGTAATTTCCGATATCTTAAGGAACCGAGTTCCTGCACAATATATGCCAGGAAGTTCTCAAAATTACAGTCCATCAATGCTCGGTAAGTATTCTTCTAGTCTTTTACTCAACTTGACTGGCAGTACTACTGTACTATTACATCACTTCTGGATAAGTACAGCTTTACTCTGCAAAATTTAGACCAGTGAGCAAAACCTTCTGTTACCAATTGTTATATGATTTTCCAGCATGGAGAACACTATGGCCTCAAGAAAGGAAACGACAACGCTCATTCTTCCTTTTTGGATTGGCACTGATAATCCAATTGAATAATGAAGGCATACAAACATTCTTCGAAGCCTTTTTCAGGGTGCCGAAATGGTAGTTTCACCCTGCTCTTTTTCAATCTATTTTCCATGAAATTCAGTGCGCTGAAGGTGACAATTTCCAGGAAGTTTTGACAACCACTGTTTTTGTGAACAGGATGTGGCAAGGGTTCCTAGGCTCAACTCTTTCATCGGTGGATCTAATGCTATTTTCATTCTACATGTTTGCAATAGCTCCGAATCAACTGCGAATGAACCTCGTCAGACATCTCCTCTCTGACCCTACAGGCTCAACAATGATCAAGACCTACCTGACCTTGTAAAACCATGTCAGCAGTATGGAAGTGCTGTAGAAACTGTACAGTTTTGTAGTTGTACATAGATTAGAGGGGATACGAGGGTTACTTTTCTTTTTGCCATGTGGTGGCGGGGTCTCAGGGTCGGGGTCACTTGGATGATAGAAGACACTTTAAGTGATTATGTTTGCTATTGTGAATTTGTGATGGGATAGGGAAGCAATGGTGTTGCTCTTGATGGAAGAACAAGTAGAGAGATAAACCGCCTGATGGTCATGGATCCTGCATTGGCCATTTTTAGATCTTCTGTCTCTTGTTTTAGTTTCCCATCCGTGTCTTTGCTCTTTTACATGCCCAACCAATACCACCCCTATTTTAGGTTGCTCAATGCCAAGTCAAAATGTTTTTTTTGCCAACAATATTTGCTAACGAGAAAAGGAGAGGAAAAAAAAAAGATGTGCAAGAATAGTATGAGGCTGTCCTTGCTCCTGCGCCATGGCATTTAGCTGCAAGATGTAGGGGAAGGGTGGGAGAAGGCCTTGTTGGAGACAAAGGTTGGAGGCAAGGGAGAGAGAGGAGGAAGGCAAGGGCAGGCAGGAGGAGAGGCGGAGCACCCCGTCTCCCTCCACCTCTCTGTCTTCCATCATCTTCTCCCGCGCCCCCCATCCTCCCACACCCACCCACCGGCCGGCCAGTCACCGGCGGCGTCCATCCCGGTCGGTTCGGCCGCGGCGGCTTCTTTCTTGTTGCCATCGCCGGACGGTGGAGCGATGCAAGGCGGCCCACTGAGCCCGGACGAGTACGGCCGGGTCGCGTCGCCGCCGGCGGCGGCGCTGCTGCACCCGTGGTGGCCGTCGACCGGGACCGGAACAGCCAGCTGGCCGTGAAGTGGGTCGTGGAACACCTCCTCTCTGGCGCCTCCCACGTCATCCTCCTCCACGTCGCCTCCCACTACTCGGCCACCCGTACGTGACCGTAGCGCCATTCGTTGCGTGTCCCTGCTTTGGTGCAGCAGAGGTGACTGTGATGATCGAGCTAATAATGGTCTCGTCTCGTTGATGATGCGCAGATGGATTCGCCCTGACAATGACAGAGACGAATCCGGGCGGCGTGGAGGGTGAGATGAAGGAGATCTTCGTCCCCTACCGAGGATTCTTCAACCGGAATGCGGTAACGACAATTCAAAACATCCATCATCCCCCAGATTAATACTACTATTTTACAACGGATTGCAAGAAAGAATGTTACATCATATTGCGTGTGATCTTGTTTCGTCATGCGTGTTAACAGCAGGTTGAAGTATCGGAGGTCATATTGGAGGATGCGGACGTGTCCAAGGCCATTCTAGGCTACATCACTGCAAACAAGATCCAGAGCATCGCGCTCGGCGGAGCCTGCAGAAATGCATTCACCAAGTAACTCGATCGAATTCTCCATTCTTTATTTTTTTCACTCGATTTTCGGGTCAATTTCTTTCTTTAATTGTGAAAATGCGTGTGGATTCAGGAAGTTCAAGAACGCGGACGTGCCGTCGACCCTGATGAAGAGCGCCCCGGACTACTGCAACATCTACGTGGTGGCCAAGGGCAAGTCCGTCAACGTCCGCCTCGCCAAGTGCGGCGTCGACACCTTCCCGCCGGACACCGAGTCCCTCCGTGGCCCGTCGGGCCTCTACACGCGGCGCGGCTCCCGCGGCCACCTCCTCCCTCCGGCGATGCCCGCCGACGCGTCCAGGCGCTCCGTCGACGGCCGCAACAACACCCTGCCGGAGCTCACCACCCGCCCCCCCTTCCGCGAGCGCTCCCTCCCTTCCTCGTGCACCAAGAACGTGATGATGCCGGCCGGCGGCGGCAAGGACTACTCCTCCGACGCCGCGTCGTCGTCGTGCTCCCGGTCGGTGCGGCACGAGTCCCTCGGCGACCTCGACTTCGGCCAGAGCACCCGCTTCTCCTCCATCGACTTCGGCGTAGACAACCTGCTCGACATGACCGCCAGCCCCGGCCGGGAGCCCATGTCCCCGTCCGCCGGCGGCGCGGCGCAGCGCGAGATCGAGGGCGAGATGCGGCGGCTCCGGCTGGAGCTCAAGCAGACCATGGACATGTACAACGCGGCGTGCAAGGAGGCCATCAAACGCCAAGCAGCACGCCAAGGAGCTGCAGCTGCTCAAGCTGGAGGAGGCGCGGCGGCTGGAGGAGGCCCGGCACGCCGAGGAGGCGGCGCTGGCGCTCGCCGACATGGAGAAGGCCAAGTGCCGCGCAGCCATGGAGGCCGCCGAGGAGGCACAGCGGCGGCGCAACGCCGAGGTGCGCGCCCGCCGCGAGGCCGACGAGAAGGTCCGCGCCCTGGACGCCATCTCCAGCCACGACTTGCGGTACCGCAAGTACCACATCGACGAGATCGAGATGGCCACGGAGCGCTTCTCCGACGAGCTCAAGATCGGCGAGGGCGGGTACGGCCCCGTGTACCGGGCCTCCCTCGACCACACCCCCATCGCCATCAAGGTGCTCCACCCCGACGCGCCGAGTTGAGCAGCTGCCGAGCACCTCCGCACCATCCTCTAGCTCCCCCAAGCCTCGCCCCTCTCCTTCCCGTCCTGCACCGAGCTCCCCACGAGCTTGCAGTGCCGGGACAGCGTCACGCAGTACAGGCTGACGGCGACGGCGGGGACCTTCTGCTACATCGACCCGGAGTACCAACAGACGGGGAAGCTGGGGGTCAAGTCCGACATCTACTCCCTCGGGGTGCTGCTGCTGCAGGTGGTCACGGCCAGGCCGCCCATGGGCCTCACGCACCACGTCGAGAAGGCCATCGACGCGGGGACCTTCAGCCAGATGCTCGACATCACCGTCAAGGACTGGCCGTTCGAGGAGGCGCTGGGGTTCGCCAAGCTCGCGCTCAAGTGCACGGAGATGCGGCGGAGGGATCGCCCGGACCTCGCCACCGTCATCCTGCCGGAGCTCAACAGGCTCAGGAACCTCGGCATCGCCTACGATGCTGCGCGAATGACCGCCGCCGGGGCAACACCTGGCGGCGGCGGCGGCGACGGGGGTGTGCTGCAGACAACCGTGAGCTCGCCCACGGTGGGTGGCGGCTCGTGGAAAACGGCGGAGAGCTAGTATCTCCGGCCGGCGGCGTACGTCCTGTCGATCAGTTTTAGAGAGCGAGCTGAGCTTTGTTTGTATACGTACGGGGAGGTCTCTGGGATTTCTTTTTGCGGAGGGAGGGTTGTTAAATCCAAAAATCTTGGTGTATGTACAGTTCTGTGTATGAGAAATACTAACACGTCTTGCAGTGATGCTGCCTCTCTCTCACGGTTTCACCCCTAATATTTTGTTGAATTATTGATGTCAGCCACTAGTCATCAATCCTTTGAAAATCTCTTCTCTTTTCTTTTTGCTCCTATAAAAACAACGAGCAAACGGGGGGATCCAGTACGCACCGGGCGTTGCGTGCGCGCCACCGCGCGATGCGCTTCAATTCGTGTGCGATCGGACGTGTCCCGCGAGATGCGCTCCAGTCACTCAACTCGCGTCCGTACGGCTCGGAAGCTCGGCCGGCGGCGGCGCCGCTGCTGCCGGTGCAGGAGCTCGCCGCCCATAAGGGCGCCGCCGGTGACGTCGTCGTGCTGGCCCGGTATGTCGCGCGCGCTGCAAACGACGACGGCGGCGAGGAGGCCGCGGCGGTGGCCGCGCTGGTCCCCGTCGTCGACCTCGGCCGCCTGTGCCAGCAGCCGCCCGGCGGCGAGAGCGCACGGAGCCGCGTACTAGCCGAGCCGATCGCCACGCCGCGGAGTCGAGGTAGCCTAGGGTGACGGACTGGACGCATCGCGCAGGGCGACGTCCGATCGCGCACGGAGCGCATCGCGCGGGGTGCGCACGCAACGCCCGGTGCGCACCGCGCGTACGGGATTTTTTTTCCAGCAAACGAACCGCGTCCACCCTGCTCCGTCTGCCAATCTCCTTGCCGCCTGCGATTCTCCCACCGTCAAATTATATTTGCACGACTATGATCGCCCCCTGCAATCGCGGGAGCCTCCGCCGATCGCTCCTCCGCCCACCGCAATCCCTAATTCCCTACCACCGTCAGAAACGAAATCCACGTCCGGGAGGAAACCCCTGCGCGCTCCCGTTCTCCTGGCTGTCCCCCCGCGCGCCTCCCGTGCAACCGTACCCCACAACAGCTTCCCTCTCCCCCGCCGCCACTGTTTCGACCCTGCAGTGCTCCCGTGCTACGAGATAGGAAGCCCTAACGCGAGGGATCGATCGAGCGCGCGCACGCGAGGTACGGTAGAGCAAGACCATCGATCCTCGCCGTAGTGAAGGAGGAGGTGACGCAGTTGGTGTACGTGGATCCATCCCTAGGCTGGTGTGGCAGACGGTATATATCAGATGTGGCAGCGGCGGCGGGGGCCGGTGGCAGGAGGACGATCGAGGAGAATGCTGCGATCTCGGCCCCATCCCCAGGCGGATGAGGCGCTGCTCCTCATTTTGTTGAGAGAGAACAACTCTTAAATGATTGATCATCTATGTATTTCTACTGTGCGAATTTTGTAACATTGTACTCACAAAGACTGGGTCGTGTATAGATAGAGAGGAAAAAAATTTAACATCAAAATTTTACACATGTTTACCAAAAACGTACAGTAGCAAAAACTTGTGAAACATATAAAAATTTTACACATGTTTACCAAAAACAGTACCAAACATCCTAACATTTGTTGACTTTCCTTTAAATTTTGTTGTGAAACATATGGAAACTTTTGAAGGAAATTTTTTCTCCCCCTATCTAATTGGTCATATACTATTGGTGGATGACATCTACTGTGCGAATTTTGTAGCATTGTACTCGCCAAGACCATGTATGGTATAGGTCATAGAAGATGGATGGATGATATAAATAAATGGTGCTAGTGGATGGTGATGTGGCGTTTGATATAATAGGTTTCTGGATGACGTGGCTAGCTTGTATGTTGAGAGAAATAGTTAGTGAGGTGCATCTATATAGGTTGTATAGATTATGATTGTAACGTGTTGTTGCTGAGATCTCGTTGGTGTCTATACTAGAGCAATTCCCCCCTCTCTGATTGTGCTTTGATGCAAACATTTTCGCTAAGTTTATAGCATGTTAGATCGCGTGGATGCACTTGCGTGTGACCCACTCGCGCCTCCGCGCACCGCTGTCGGAGCCGGAGAGGAAGGTTAGGGTGGCACCGGGTTAGAGTTTCGGGGTTACCGGGGGCCTCCGGTCGCTGGAGGATCTAGAAGGGGGGTTGAGGGCAGCTGCCAGCCCGATGGCGGCTGTGAAAGCCGGGCGGAGGGCCAGGTGGTGAGGGCGCCGACGGCCGGGTAGTGGAGGGTCCCGGTGGGTGGTGCAGGCGGCGGCGGAGGGCGCGACGGGTTAGCGCCGGTTGCAGCGGTGGGCGGCTGCATAGGCGGTAGAGACCGCCGGAGCCGGGGGAGGTATGGGCGGCGGGGGCGGACGACAGGTTAGCGTTGGGTCATGGAGGTGGGCGGTGGCGGAGGCGGCGGAAGTCGCCAGAGCCGGAGGAGGTGACGGGGACAGGGGCTTGCGGTGGTCACGGCCGCGGGTCGCGCGCTTCCCTAACCTGGTCCAAACATTTTATGTGTTAAGGTAATAAATAGCTGTTCATTTGCAACAGGCAATGAATTAAATTGTTCCCTTCTCACTTCCTTCCATACCGGTATACAAGTACAATTAAGCATTGTTCGCTTCTCAGTTCCTTCCAATTGGTATACAAGTACAGTTAAGTATGTGTTCATTTTTTCTTGGTGATTAACATAACTAGCCCTAATACAAAGTCACCTTGCAGGCTCATCAAGAGTTGGATTTACACCTCATGTTATTACAATGCAAGCTGGTATAACACACTATCTTGGTATCTTTGCATTTGACTTGTCCCTTGTTTATTATGTTTTATTCTCATAATTTGTTCTCATATTTATTTTTATGGATGCTTTGCACATGCTCACATTTATTTTGGACTTTACGTTTTTTGGCACTACGTTTCTATATTTAGTGTTGCCACTAAAGGAAAAGGTAAGTTGAACTTCCAAGTTGTTCATCTGACATGTAGTTTGAAGTACAAGCTGTTGCATTATGTTTACATGTCTTATTTCCACCATGTGGTGCTGACCACAATTCTGAGTTTACTAAGCTTTGTCATTTTGACATTTGTACCATGGTGACATTATTTTTCTCCTCTTGTTCATTTGGAAAATTTCAGGTTATGTCCAGGCTTGTGCATGACTGTATGATTGACTGCTTTATGGCATTATATCATTGCTTCATGTTGATATCCTTCTTTTATATTATTGTTGATGTCAAACTATTTCTTTCAATGAAGCATTGACAATTAGCTTTACTTGCATAGTCTTTTTATTTCAGAAAGTGTTAAGATGTTGAGTTCTAAACTTTTGACTACTATTCGTAATGCAAATCAGAAGGTTCCAAGATTATTTATTAGCAGAATTATTTGAAATTTTATGAAATCTAATATCTTCTTCTCAGGATGTGTCATTGGAGATTATGTCATTTTCTCAGCATGGGACCCTTGAGGTTTGTGTTCTTTCAGCAAATGGTGCCATATCGAATGTAACACCTCACCACACTGCTACTTCAGGGCATTGTAACATATATACTAGCCAGTGGAAGCTAATAACTTCAATGCAAAATAAGAATATTGTCTCAAGCTCATAATTGTCAAGTTTCTAGATATTATGAATCTATGATTGAATCGTGAGATCTGTCCACTTGCAGATGCATTATCAGTGTGCAATGTAGAATATTTAACTACAAATTATGTCAATAATTTTATAATATTTTAGTTACAAATGCAATAATTCCTTGATTTTTCCGTAGGGCGGTCGATTTGAGATATTATCGCTGTCAGGGCCATTCATCCAGATAATGGAAGCCAGCGTAGTCGAAGCAGAGGGCTCAGTGTTTCACTGGTCAGTCCTAATGGTCATTTCTTGGGTGGTGGTCTGGTGGATCTCATAGCAGCTTCACCAGTTCAGGTATCGTTTCCCCCTCATGCAGTGCTTATTGAAAACAGTACATATCCATTGCAATTTTACTTTGCCACAATTTTACTTTATCTTCTATCCGTTTTTCAAATAAAGTTATGTTTCATTTTTTTTTGCGAGGGGGTGACTTATATGGATTTTGAAATCACTGCATAATTTCTACTACCTTAGTCGTCTATTATACACTCAAGATATTGACACAAATTACCAATATTTGTGTGCGCTGGACCATGAAAATAACTTTTTAATTCAGAAATTTAGTTGAAGTAATTATGACAACCACCAGTTCCTTCATATGAATAACTGTCAACCCAATAGTTAGATTGAGCTTGATTTCCTTGTTAATAGTTTAATGTTCTAGACTACCTTTTTGGGTTTACTCCCAAGCACATTTGTTGTTTCATATAGGTAACGCGCCCGTGCCTTGCTATGGGAGTCAAAATAACTATATTGTGATACACATCATCGGAACACTAACACTCAAATACCATGTTAATTTATTACATAAATATTCATGTAAACTCATTAGAAACACAAAGAGTAAAAAATCGTGCGAAATGACCTCACAGTAATGCATCAATGAGTTGTAGGATACACATAAGTTTAAAATACTTTTGCTTGTGATGCGGGTAAGATAGTCTTGTACGCCTTTTGGAAGCCTCTTTCGATACACATTCCCCCTCCACCATAATATGTCTAAAGTTTTGCCGTAGTGACTTGTCATCCCATAAGCAGCATGTATACATAATTTTGTATACTATGGCATGTGATTTGTGTAGAAAGTACATATCAACATACTAAAATACTTATATAATTCATGAAACAACATTCAACCATTCATTGATAAATTCCATGACACACGAAGTAGTGAAATACTAATAAGTTTTCAAGACATTGTTTCAACACGCAGTAGGCTAATTTGATAAGAAATGAAGATCTCGATCAGCAAAGGGTGACTGCAAGACGATCCCATCACTTGATCAGTAAAGGGTGACTTCAAGAAGGTCGCATCACCTGTTTGCCCATTAGTTTCCTAAAAAGAATGAATACCATTTTTAAGCATAAAGTAATTCGTAATAATGGAAGGGGCAACAACAGTAGGCTGTAAACCAAAATTTCATTGCGAATCATAAAGTTATCAGAATGATAGTAAATAATTAACACAACTATAAAGACTTTGACAGTAGAAACAGAAACATTCAAAGCTGGTAGTGGAGTTACAAAAATTTCACCTACTGTCTTTTTGGCATTTTGTCATCTCTTAGCTGTAGCTTTTTCCTGTAGCTGTTGTCATAAAACGTTTGTCGGGGCCGCTGCCGTATGTACTTCATTATTGTTACCAGCTTTACTACTTGTAGTGCGAATGCCAACTTCCCTTGATATAGCACCGACTTTAAATTGGTCTAGGTTGCTTTGAGGCTTCTCCTGGGAACAAAAAAGTTGGACGGAAAAAATTAGGAACCATTTTTTTCAATTCATAAACAACCTGACATGAAGAGAGCACATTCTCTGTGTTTGGTTGTACTTCTTCAGTACTCATGTTTTTTGTAGCTGTCGCCACCTCTGCAGATGCAGTGACATTGTTGTTTGCCTGAACAGATGTTGTTGGTAGGACAATCTATGAAAAGATACAGACAATTAAATATAGAACATAAGGAATAAAGTTATTCTATAACTACCTTGACTAGTACCTGCTGAAATGGTGCCTGTCCATTTGCTGCTTGCATCATTGATAGGATCTCTTGCCTAAGCGCTACTTCATCAGGCTCCCTTGCCTTTTTTATTTCATCAATCTGTCATGCATGTTCTCTCCTTTCGGCTTCCCTATCAGCTTCCCATATTGACATTTGTTGTTGTAGCTGCCCAAATGATTCTAGGAGCTCGACGTGTTCCTGATGTTGTTGTTCCTCCTTACGAATTTGTTCATGGCGATCCGCATTCAGCAACTGCCTTCTAGTGGGGTTTTGTTTCCGGGTACCAATTACCATGTTGATTTGCACTCTGTTACTACCTTGTCTGCCTTCTGGAAAAACTTGTTCTTTTCCTTTTGGGTAACGAAGTTTTCCTCTGCATTTGATTCCGCCTCAGTAATAAGGCTGCTTGCTTTGTCCTAACATTTACAAGGCACAGATGGAGTTAGTTGAACAAGAAATTGCATGCATTCTATATTTGCATGGACTATTGTAATGTATGCACAAATTCATTGAGAACTCACATAGACATCCCTAGATTCTTGGTCTTTCCAATGCCCATCCTTTGTATGAGTTATAAACCAAAGTTCCATATCATTGGGCTCATGACCAGTTTCTGGGTCTCTCTAATATGCCAAGAACATAACAAATTAGTGATTCATCCTGCAAGAAAGCTTGTAGATGTGCTTCTCTAGTTATTACCTTCTCATAGCTGCACTGAGCATAAGGCTTAGAGCCTGACAAATGTCGGGTCCTTTGTTTGCCTCTAATCCCAGAATTTTTTGTGCTCTTTTCCTATAGAATGTCAAGATTTGAACAATAATCTTAATGACTCAGACATAGTCATTTTTAAAATTAGTATTGTTTAGTAATAGTAACAATGTGGAAAAAACCTGGAATTTTGCAGTCTTAAAATACTTCAACAGATAGTGCTATCAACAATATCTAATTCTTGAGGCTTATATAACATTCTCCATTGGTAGCTGTTGTATGCCTTGGCCGTAGCACTGAAAGTTGAACGTCATCCTTTGTAACGCTCCTTAGCAATGTCCCATATGATTCTCCTTGAATGACCATTATCCTCATTGTCCCACCTAGCCTGTTATATAATTACAAGAACAAGCAAATACACATGCAAATACTATGTGAGTTGTTACATTAGTTTATAATTCAAATGTATACAGAAGCAAAGATTATGATTACCAATATTTCATATGCTATTGACTCTTTTACATCTTCATGGATATTTTTCCACGTTTTCACTCCAATGAGTAGTGCCTTTTCCTTGTAAACATTACTATTTCATCAGTGAACGTGCGGTAGTTGTCACCTACCGGTCTTCTAAGTCTGTTGAAGTCAATTTTCATCTTTTGATTGTCTGCATTGATTCTCTTGGAGACTGCCTTCAAGCCTTTTAGGGAACCACATCCACTTTTCTTCCCATTTTTTGAGCCTATTCCATGGGAACTAAATGTAATAACAGACATTAAACGACATAATATGCGCATATAGGAACATAGAAAACTGAAACACAATTAATTCCTAATAAACACAACTTACTATTTTCTTACCCCTGTGTCCAACACCGAGCATGAGATGATGGCTGCACTGGAGGTGTTGGGTTGCTGTCTTGATTGTATTGTATATGAATGGTTGAATTCAAATATACATCTGCAGAACATTTTGTCTTGGTTGAGCTAGCATAATTTGAAGTCTGACAAAGAATGGTAATTTGTTTGACAATTAGGAGGGTGATATTACTGATGTCATCAAGTTTTCCTTCAACCCCCAACCATTCTTCGTATGTCTTGATTGTTCCTCCCTGTCTATATTTAGAAACTCTAAAAAGACACGATAATATCAGTCATGAGTGCATTCAAAATCCATGTATATTTTCAATAGGAAGTGATAAATCATTCTCAGTACTCATCTTGGTACGCGTGCTGCTAGCGGAAGGTGCCCGTATGTACATACGCTTGCTTTCACAGGTGTCCGGGACATCCCGTAAGACCTCGCGCTGGCGCCAATACTCTCAGTACTCATCAAAAGACATGGAACTGGGCCTACACATCAAGAACTTGGGGAACTAAAGGTGAAGATGAGAAATGAAGTAGGACTGTAAGGAATAAAGGCCAAAAGAGAGCAACTTGAACATGTGTTTGTATAGGCCATCACGATGTGAATGGGTAAACATGCAAAATAGGAAAATTTAGGGACCTAGCATGACCATAGGGTCGGATTTTGATAGGGCCACTCGGACTGATAGGGACATGAGAACAGCCTGGCGATGCACCAGATGCAAAATTAAAGAAGAGGACCGTCGAGATGGGTTGTATCATGGGATGGACTGTGGCATGGTGACATGCGTATATAGTTGAGAAAAGGTCTAAGATGACATGTTACATCCTTGGATGCGTAATATTAGAGAGGATGTTGAAGCATATCCGAGGAAAGAAGGAATAAAAGTCAAAGTTGCATGCAAGATGCTCGGGAAGACCATGAAGATGCCAACTACATATAGGCAGTCAAATGATATAGAGTGTAACCATAAGAGCCTCAGGAAAGGGAAGGGTGTTTGAAGGAAATAAATGGTAAAGAGGTGAATAGAGTCAACAAGAGATGTGTTTAAATGTTGAATTGTGGGAATCATGGATTTCAAAAAAGCGAAATAAATTGAAATAGAATATATATATGTTTGTACAGGCTGCAGGAGGATCAGTTGAAAGTCCTAAGACAACCAACCTGGAGTCCATCGAAGGCATGATGACCCAAATCCGATATGAAGAGCAATGAATTGTAGATGGGGAGCTCCCCCCTATATTGGCATGGAATGGGTCCACCGAGGGAAAAATTATAAATGTAGGTATGACACAATATTCCTAGGGTGTTTGAAAGAAAAACACACTATACCAAATACAAAAGATATTATATAGGTATCATATACTTGTCGGAAAGCCAAGATGGTAAAGAGTTGATAAGGAAGGAGCAAAGCAAGAAATGTGATTAGCTCAGTTGAAGGTTGATGAATGAATTTTTATTGATGATGGAAAATAATAAATTTGTTTATTAGGAATGTTGGAAACATAAGGATACGCAGTTTCATGGATGCGTGGGTAGAGAATGAAGTAATATATATGGGATGTGTGCAGCTGAATGTTTATCGGAGGGAGGGAGATTTTGCTTTGTTAAAAGTTGCAGGAGAATGCTCATTAGTGGGTACTTTGTGTGAGATCCTAATTGGCAAATAATTGGTACGCCGCTAGCAGAGAGGTCAAATGCTATGTCAAATATTTATAAGAGAATAAATGGGAGATTACTAGTTACCATGACATCCCATATACGAAGAGGTGAAGATTGTATCGGAAATATATGGTGAAAACCAAAAAAATAGAAATGGTGGATAAATTAGTAACTTATGGTGGATGGCCATATACTACGAAGGATTGAGAAAAGAACATCATACTTTCAGTCAGGCGATGAAGCACGGGGCATCGAGAGGGGAATTATATTTTATCGCATTCAAACAAAAGATAACGACACAAAGTACATACATCATGTTGGAAACATAGGAAGAAAACCATGTAGGGCCCAACAAAAATTACATTAGGTGCAAAGAGGAAGAAAGATATGAACTGAAATAAATTAAACAGGAGGTATAATATAAATTGAATGAAGGATACATGGTTTACAGAATAAAAATATATGTACATAAAACATATTTACAAATTCTCCTAATGTCAATCAAAGTATGCATGGACGTACAACATGAGAATGCTAATAGAAGAAAGGATGATGGTCAGATAGACGAGATCGGAGAAGGTCATGTGGCAGCGATGCAACCTTGTTCTCTGAATGAAAAGCGAGATAATACAAGATCTCAGCGCGCAACTCTTTGGAATTCTTGGAAAAGAATGGTTAGTACCCAATGACATATACTATAAGCATCTAGGAAAGGTAGGTCTTACAACCTCGAGGCTAGGCTTGAGTGAGCCATGGCCATCCCCATCATAGAATTCAAGGAACTTCATTGCATAAAACACACTGTCAGCTGGGGAGTTGTGTATGGGAAACTTGACTTTCACATGTCTCCAGTTCTTGAAGGATTTGAATTTGTGAGATGACGCGTTGGAAAGAGCATCATTAAGTCCCAGAATGATTTTTGTTCCCATATCAGAGTGATGCAATTCCCAGCTGTTGTCATCGTTGGACATATGATCCACTAAGTCAAGTACATCAATGCGTGATTGGCCAAAGTTAACACAATATATAGACCAATGGTGCTGGTGAAGAACAGGTAAAAGTATCTATGAAATGATGGAATGATGAGTACGTTACGGAGGAGTTGTACACGTCTGGCAGATGAAACAGAAATTATAACATATATAGGCGAATATGTCAAAACAAAAAATATAGTAATTGATTGGATTATAAATTAGAAACAAATAGATCAAAATAATCAAGCAATTGAACTTATTCAAGGACCTTTTCAGGTGAGGCAAAACTCACCGGCGAAACAAGAACTGAAATTGCATAGAGAAAAGGTTTGGAACGGTGCATAGTGATAGATTTTGTGAAATAAATGATAGATGCAATAAATCCATTGCACATGTGGCAAAAAAACAGAGCTACGAAGACTACTTAATTGTTAGAGATGAAAATAGCTGGGAACTACATGTACCATCTTTGTCTTCTTGAAGTCTGTAAAAGGGAGACAACGTTAGATTGCTGCAACAGCAGCAGTCTCACTATATCGGGGTTCAGAACAATCCCTTCTGATCCAGTCCACATTAAGAATCACCTATAGAAAAAGTGACATATAAATCACTATAATCATGAACCAAAGAAAAAAAAATGTATCTACTCCAACACAAGTAGGAGACAGGCATACCGAAAGATCTATATTTGTGCCATTCAAGTCTGATGAAATAATCATCATAGTTAATGCATTTAACAAACCCCCTCACGAATATGGAATTTCGCAAGGCATCATCGACAAAGGATTGTGCAATAAATGCACCAGCCAATGGAGTGTTACCGAACTAGATAATCGTTGTGCTGCAAAGATGTCATTCAGCTAATACGATAAATCCAAGGTTAGACAAAGAAGAATGTACATTTGGTAACCTTCGGAATGAATAGTCATTCGCACAAGTGCTCCTGCAAATTTTTGTTGCCTCCCGTTTGGGTGGGGGTTGTTAGACATAATCTCATTATTTACTATTTGTGTGAGTTGTCAGTCGTGTCAGGTGTGCGTGAATTAGTGATTAGTGCAGGCTGTGATCTGCATGTAGGTGCTTGCATGCAGAAGTTCCTTTTGACTTGGAGAGTGCCGAGTCAAGTGGTGGAGCCTTGGCATGAGAAGTGGTGATCTGCATGCTTGGGTTAGTTAGCGATATGTAGGTGGAAGTGACTTGCGTGTAATCAAGGGAGACAGGTGCTGGTTGAGTTGTGCGGCCAGTTCGCGTTCTTATCTTTTATCTAGATGTATTAGTGGTGATTAGCTTGTGGGTTGCTCGGGTCTCACTGCAAGACATGCTGGCCGTTGAGCCGTGGCCACTAGCTAGGTTGTGTGCGTGTGTGTTTAAATAGTAGGGCATGTAATCAGTTCTGAGTGTGCCGTGGTGAAGGGAATACAAGTGTG
>OAMR01000067.1:2580881-2609261 GCA_900205405.1 Echinochloa crus-galli
AGAAAATGAGAAAAAGCAAATAAAGGACTCATGAAAGTCCCAATAAAAAAAAAATCCCAAAAAGGGAGAAGAGAAAAATAAAGGGGTCACGAGGCTGAAGACCATTATGAACTCCTCATCCTTAGCTTGCAATCCGACTGAAGGGAAATGGTGAGACACTCCGGGAACCAATCTTCGGCTCGATAGAAATACCTGGTTTGATACGGCCACCACCTGAGAATTGACTTGGATGTGGAGAATGGACAGTATGCCTGCTGCCTTGTGGCCGGCTCCCACTGGCTGCTAGTCCACCATTAAGATCTTGGCGCACTGCCTCCAGCATGGCGATCGCCTGCCCTAATGCTGGTGTATTTGGCAGGGCCTTGATGATCTCAGTAGTGACAGCAAGGTTTTCTGGTGTTCCTTGAAGCACTGTCTGGTCCCCTACCTCAACAGTCTTGATCTGCACTTCTTCGGAGGGCTTGAAACTCATGTTGGTGGACTTCTTGGCTGGGACTTCAGAACCTTCTTCCTTCGACTTGTTGGCGAGGGCGAGGACCTCCATCATCTGGGTGGGTACTTGTGAGGCTGCGGCAAATTCAACGGCTTCTGCGTCACAGTCATGTGAAATCTTGAGGTCTCCTTTGACGGAAAGTACTCCTTTGGGAGCTGGCATCTTTAGGACGAGGTACACGTAGTGCGGGATCGCCATGAACTTGGCGAGGGCTGGACGCCCAAGGATCGCATGGTACTTGCCCACTAGTGTGCGAGAAGCTGCATGATTGCCACACACACCGCTGTGGATTTCTTCCAACAAAGCTCTGCCTTGATCTGCTGGAATACACTTCATCAGAACGTTACAGATGCCCCACGTCGATAAAGTGTGTTATTGACCACCACATAATTAGCGGCTCTGCGCGTAGTCGAGCTTGTTCTGGTTTCTTGTCTGGGACTTTGTGATCTCGTAAGTACTCATGAAAGGTTGCCTGCTCCGCCTTATATAGTCTGGGGAGCAGAGTTACAAGTCGGTTACAACATCCTAGTCGTATACAACCTGAAGCACTACAACAGAATACTTTGGGGAGCCTCCTACCAGCATACCACTAGTTTATCTAATCAACTACGCCGTCTTGTACCATAGCCGACTAGTTTAAAGTAGTCGGATCAAACATTCTTTATCGAGTAGTTTAATCCTTGGATGAGTGGTCCTAGGGATCCTGGTCCCACAGGATCCTAATTCCTAAGACACGGAGATGACAGATCCTTTTGCATCAATGAACATCAACAGAATGAGGAAATGAAGTAATGGAATAAATACAGACTTTGGTGAATGGGATGGTTTAGGTGGTAACGATACTCATAAAAACTTACATTATTGGATTGATTGTTATATTGGACCGAGCATGGCATGTGTACAGTATGTCTTGTGGAAGCATCCTCTTTAGCATGTATGACACCAAGAAGGCTATTGACGTTATCCATATTATGGTTGATGTCTGATGATGTAGAAGACACTTGTAAAATGTCTGAAAAGGGAAGATCTTGAAAACAACGTGACGTTAGCAAAAACCATCAATTTCTTTTATGGAAAAGGCACAAGAAATCTGGACGGTTATATTTGGATAATAAGCTATGACATAACGATGATCAACATGAATGTTTGTGGAATACAAGAGTTTTAAAAAATAAAATAAAGAAGCGATGAATGAGAATTCGAGAATATGATATATTATAGGACAAACAAAATAGATTGATAAGCAGATGCGTCATGGGTGTAGGAACACAATGATTAAATGGTCTGAATTGCAGACCTGTCACACTATGTAAATGCCATATGCATTGGTTAGATGAAAAGCATTGTGACCCTTTCAAGGAGATCTGCATAAGCGGCATATTTGATGTCAGATAATGTAAACTTTGCACAATGGGTGTCTGGACTGAGTCTTGGTAATTGGGTATATATAAAGTAGTTGTGACATGTAAAAAGGATAAAATGACATGGTTGCAAAGTAGATAATGCTAACCTGAGGCAGGGGGATTATGTGCATTGCCTTCCCCGCAAGCTTCTTGCTGAAAGGTAGTACTAAGTGGAGGAATTGGGGATTGAGCTGGGGGAGGATCTAAATTAATAAGGTCGAGTTTGAATAGCAAATTTTTTACACAGGCCGTGAAGATGCATTCATGTTATGTAATGCCATATACATCAATGCAGCATACCGGGGGAGTAGTAGTGTTCTTTGGAATATTCCCTAGTTATGTCATGTATGTTGCCAGTATTCGTCGTTGCACTAGTACCGGGCTCAACTACTAGATGTACACGTGCAATACGGTTTAGCAAAAAGAAAATAGAGGGTGCAAGTACATTATGAATAGAAAATCTGTTCACAGAAATGGTGATATATGAGGGAATGGACATGTATTACCGTGGTGAGCATCAGCATAGTCATTTTCTTCGTTTTGATTGTTCCTGCATGAAGACTCACCAATAATGTTAGGGTCAGACGAAGATCTCTATGTAGCAATAACCTCCTCTATAACAGGCCGGCACGTTTCAGCTAAAAGGAAAGACAATGTTGCTGAGAGATGATTGAATGTCATTTATGTTGTCAGTGAATGTTCGGCCAAACTAGTCAAACAATTCATGAAAGACATGCAAAGGACGTCCAGTAAGATAGTAAGATATTCCAGTGGCTGCGATATAAGATCGCGCATGAGAGGGATGCATAATGGAGGGACATCGGGTATCTCATCAAAACCAACAGCACCAACATCCACAGCATGGCGGAAGGTTCTGCTGCTACGCAAGGACTGCAGAAAATATAGTTTAATATAGGGATATGTACAATATAGTTTCGATGTAATGTAAGAGCATCTCCAGTAGAGGACCTAAACTGAGTTCCTATACCTAAAAACTACCTCGAGACCTAAAAAGAGCCAAAAAACGAGCTCCAACAGAGGACATATGTGGGTTGCTCTTTTAGGTCCGGACTTAAAATCCACCAATGGGGACTCAAATATATAAACCCAGCCAGAGTTGCCTTTCCCTTCCGTCCGCGTGCGGGAGAAGCCAACCGTCCGTCCTTTTCCCCGCACTTCCTTCTTCCGCTCCAGCGCCGCCCAATCCAACGTCATCGCTGCCCTCCCTACCTCCTCTCGAGCGCTGCCGCCGCCCTCCCTACCTCCAGCCGGCGGATCCACCATGGAAGGCCCAACTCCCGCCGCTCCCGCCGAGCTCCGCTAGGGCTGCTCTCCGCCTCACACTCCTCCACCGGCGAGCTCGGTCGCTGCTACAACGGGCAGGCACCGATAGCCTCCGTCCTGACAGACGGGCTCCTCCGTGCACCGGCCGCGAGCTCGGCCTCCATCGCGATGAGTAGGCTTCTGTGGCCCTCCGTCCTGACGGCCGGCGAGCTCGTCTTGTGTCGCGATGGGCAGACACCTGCATGCCGCCGCCCTCGAGACGACAAGCTCAGCCTCCTCCACGTGAGGGAGAGCAAGCTGATGACGAGCTGGGCACCACCGCACGTCGGTGCTGCTGCTCGGGAGTTGGGAGCCAGCAAGCTCCAGCATTGATGCGAGGAAAACGGATGCATCCGTGAGGGAAAGGATAAGGCTGATATTTTTGCATAAAAAACACCTCGAGAATATGTGTAATATTTATTCAATTCTATGCGTTTTGCATCTTTTACAGTAAACCCCTTAAAATAATCAGATATCTCTAGTTTATTTTAGGTCCCCAGTTTTACCAACTCTGCTGGAGAAGCCAACTCTGTGGTACCAATAATTTTCTCTCTCCTATACCTAAAATCAGTTTTAGGTCCCTAGTTTTACCAACTCTGCTGGAGATGCTCTAAGCAGCAACTAGAGTTTCAGAAGGCACGCTTTGAAATGGTTTGCAGAGCATCACAAAGACGCTCCATCATAGCGATAGTACACACACTTGTTAGCTTCGTTCACAACAAAGCCAACTGACGTTAAAGTTCTATTGAACTTCTAATGCCATTTCTTAGGAGCTTACTAAAGACCATATAAAAACTTGACTAACCTACATACCATTCCTTATTGACCCTCTACTACAAACCCGTCTGGCTGATCCATATAGATCTCCTCCAGCTCTCCGTTTAGGAAAGCTGTCTTAATGTCCATTTGGTGAACGATAAGACCATGGGAAGCTGCCAAGGAAAGTAGTACTCTAATAGTGGTCAATCGGGCAACTGGTGAGTAAGTATGAAAGAAGTCTTCTCCTTCTTTCTGAGTATACCTTTAACCACTGGCCTTGCCTTGTACTTTTCAATCGTACCATCAGACCTAAGCTTTTTCTTGAACACCCACTTGCATCCCACAGGTTTGCCATCCTCCTCAGGATTTTCCTCATGTGGTTGTTCATTGTGTCTATCAAAACAGCATGTTCTTTAGGTTCATTACTTATAGACAATTCGTGACTAGATGTGCTAACTACCTCTTTCATGGGAAAAATGTCCTAAAAAATGTAGCGTCTCTGGACTCCATAATTGTACCAACATGCATGTCAGGTACTCTAGACTTTACTATTAAAAATTTATGACCCGCACTGTGGAAAGCATTACCAAGAAAGACACAGTCTACAGTCTTAGGTCCTAGTTTATGCTTCTTGGTTATAGGCACATTAACTTTGGCCAAACATCCCCAAGTCCATAAATATGAAAGGGTTAGTCTCTTCTTTTCCCATTCCTCAAATGGTGTTATCTCTTTGTTCTTCATAGGAACACAATTTAGGACATGACATGCAGTTAATATAGCCTCACCCCACCATTCCTTGGAAAGTCTCGCTGTATGTAACATGGCATTAACCAAATCAGTTAGAGTGCGGTTCTTTCTTTCGGCTATCCCGTTTGACTGAGGTGAATAGGGAGGCGTCCTCTCATAAATTACTCCATGTTCCTCACAGAACGCAGTGAAAACATTAGAAAAGTACTCTCCAACACGATCAAACCTAACTCTTTTGATATTTCTCCCAAGTTGGTTTTCTACCTCAGCTTTATCTCTACCTAATTATAAAGCAAGGATTGTTTCTGCGGTACGTCATAAATTTACAATAAACCCCCTCATATTTTTGAAATTTAATTAGCGGTCCTTCCACCATGTATATCTGCCTCTTCCACCATGTATACAAAATAACCCTTAATATATGTATAAATCAACCCGTGCTCCTAATCCAATTCCCCTCAGCACCCTCCCGGACAAGGTGTTGTGCACCACGTCATGTCGTTCGTGCGGGCGTGGGAGGTGGCGCGCACCTGCGTGCTCTCGCGACGCTAACGCCACCTCTGGGCCTCCGCGCGCTGCGTTGACCTCCGCCGCCCGGTCAATGTCGTTGTGGCTCCTCCCCGGCTGTTGCTCCCCATGTAGTTCAAGCGCGACGAAGGATCCTGCCGGGATCTGGCCACAAACCCCAGGCGCCCTGAACCTGTCCCTGGTCCAGAACGACACCGGCCTGCTCCCGCCGCGGCGGTGGCGAGCACCTGGTGGTGCACCTTGAGGTCACGTACGATGCGCAATGCGACAACGCCGAGCTGTGCGTGCTCCACTCCGGCCTCGGCGGCACTGGTTGGGACTGAAGCAGCTGCCAAGCGTGCACCACAACGAGGAGGCCGGAGGCGAGTTGCCGCCGCGGTGCCGGGAGTTCGGGTCATCGACGCGGCCGTGTCCGTCGGCGGCCGGTTCATGTGCTGGGTTGAATACCTCGCTGGCTCGTGCTCTGCGACATGGTGGAGAACGAGAACCCAAGGCTACCGCCATAGTACATGCCGCTGCAGGAGAGGACGAGGCACTTCAACAGCGACTGGTCTCGCATGCAGTACTACCGGCGCCGGCATGGTGAGGTTCCTCATCGTCGCTCCACGTTGCTGCTGCGGCGGTGCCGGCAGGAGCTCGTGCGAGCACTCCGCCTCGCCTTCAACGTGACTGCTTGGATGATAAGCTTGAGGCCGGACGAAGGGGCCCATGGCATGGATGAGAACGGCGTGCTCGACGAAAGCTTGCAGCTTATGCTGCTTCAATGGCCAGCATCATGGGGATCCGGCGGCGTCAACCAAGTCAGCACCTCTCTGCTCCTCTTCTGTAGGTATGTAAAAGCAGCTGACAGGCACCGACAACAAATCCCCATCGAGCAACCAAATTCTCTGACCCCTCTGTGCACATCGTCACAGGAACGTATGTGTAGGCCATGTGCTTCAGCCTTCTGCTCGGTCATTGGCAACGGGCTGTTGCGTAGAAGCCGTGGTTGCACGATTGACACGCGGCCGCGAGCGGCAGAACGGACACGCAGTGCGTAGTGTCCACCGTAGTGGCTCCGTAGATTACCACTTGTGACGGCAAATTATATAGTTGATGTGATATTAGTGTTTTGATTGGGCAAGAACAAAAAATATATGAGTTTCAGAAAAAATAATATATTTAGTATTTTTCCGATTAGGTACTATATCATAATTTATAGTTTATATTACAATATTTTTATAAAATTGTATTTAGCATAATAGTATGATAATATGCATATATAGTCTTTGTCCGTAGCAACGCACGTGCACTTTACTAGTAGACTTTAAAATATTGCAACACTTTATCTTTAGACTTTAACAAATAAATATAGCAAAATCTAGTACATTCATCTATTGAAGTCATGAAATAGTTTTTACCACCTTTTGTCAACACACCATTCATCTTGCACAAATCGGAATGAATTAATTCTAGAGGTGCCAAGTATCTCGCACAAATCGCACTCATGATGGCACCACGAACAGGTTGTCGGCCGCCACGAAATCCTGCTCCTCTGCAGTGAACTGTTTGGGCTTCCACTGCGTGACATGCATGATGTTCATCGTTGTCAACCACAGTACAACCCTCTCACGCCAACGCTTGTAGTTCGAGCCATCAAATACATTTGGTTTGATTGATGCAGCAAAACCAGCTACCGAAAGCCTATTAATAACATAAGGTTTTTGAATTGTTAGAGAAGTAGGCAATTTTCTGTATATTTTAATTCCAGAAATTATCAACAAATTCATGACAATGGTGAGTGATCTTGTGAGAATAAAGCATATGCGAGTGTTCAAGTTAAATCTTGTCGGGGACAACAATAAGGGGTCCCCTACGAACGGCTAAACACCCTTAAAAAACGCAAAATAGGATATCACCCATAAAATCTCATGGGCCGACAAAACCCTCTGGGCACCACGGCCCGATACAGCCAGACGTGGCCTAGTGGCCGTCCGAACCAACCCCTCGAGGACGCGAAGGGATCGCACCCCGTCTCTGCCTCGCTAGAGGGTATCCGCTCCCTCGAGCGAACCCCGTCACGCTACCGCCTCGCTCGAGGCCTTCCTTCGGTCTCCCCAATCGACAGCGGCATTTAATGCCTACCCCATCCACCGGGCGCCAAAGTCAAAAGGCAACCTGCCGCTGACACCGTCAGGCACACAGTGCCGCCTACTCCAGGCGCTGTGCTGACACTCCGCCACTGTGCGGACTGGCACAGTTCATTCCACCGCACTGTGCCAACTGCCCCCGTCCTCTCCCCACTGCGAGGCCCTCGGACGGGCATGGGGCACCCTCGAACGTTGTACGGATGGCGACCAGGGGCGAACCCTGGGCAGGCGCACCACGCGGGCCACTCAGGCCTAGTCATCTCCGCCAGCTCCGGCCACAGTGCCACCAGCACCCGTCACTATGCGGACTCGGCGTGCCCTGTGCGGATTTGCAGGCGCCATTCCTCTCCACTGTTCTACTTTCCCTCGTCCTCTTCCCATAGCACGGCCCTCGAGCGGGCATGGGAGGTCCTCGAAGGGGCGTACGGGCAGCGACCGGGCCCGGACCTTGGTCGGATTCACCCGTACGGGTGACACGGGCCAGGTCAAATTTGCCAACTCTAGTCATTCCCTGATGGAACGAGCACGCCGACGCCTGTGCAAAACAGCGAACGCCATGCCGACGCCTGTACTGCCAACTCCCGTCCTTCCACCATGGCCAGACCTTCGAGCGGCAAGGCGACATCGTCGAATCAGCATGGGACAACGACCAAGCGCTGGCCAGGGGCCACGCCACCCCTCGAAGCCACACCAAGACAAGAACAGGAGCCGCCACAACGCCCGCAGGAGCTAGGACTCGCCATAAAACCCCGCCAGAGCCAAGGACGGCAGGACGCTCGGCACCATACTCTCCAGTGCGCGTCCCTGTAGCGTCCACCATGTTTGTACTTGTAAGCCCCTTCCCCTTGGCCTATAAAGGGGGGAGGCCGGCACCCGACCGAGGGGGCTTTCCTTCTTCACACTTTTACGCACACACACACACACAATATTCGCACTTCGCCTCAATCAAACCCCTCTCTGGGACTTGGAGACTCCTTCTCCTCTCCTGTCTCGCTTGTAGCCCCCCACCGCAAGCACCCCGGTGCAAGATAGTATAGTGCCATGAGCACGCTCTGCTGGACGTACGACCTCGCGGCCAGAACCAGGATAAACCCTTGTATCATCGTGCTAGCTCTTGCATCGACCATCGGAGGACAGGAACACAACGCATTCTGTGTGGTGTGAGGTTGGGCGACCAATCTCGGCATCGACAAATCTCAAATAAAACATGAACAACAAGCAAAACTAGAGATGGTTTAGTGTGTACCCAGGGGTGCAGCCGGAACCGGAGCCACCGGAATCGTAGTTACCAGTCATGATCGACTAGCCTGCTTGAAGTAGTCGATCTTCTTTGGTGCAGTGGCGAGTCGACGCAGTGGAGTCCCTCGAACGGCCATCGGGAAGTAGTCGTTCAGCATGCGAACACCGGGAAGTAGACGTTCAGCTTGATGAAGATGGCGTCAGAAAGTAGAGGAAGTAGTCGTTCTGGTCGACGAAGACGCCCACCAGGAAGTAGTCGTACCAGTTGAGAAAGACGGCCACCAGGAAGTAGTCGTTCACAGCAGCGAGTAGTCGTGCACTCGTATTCTCCCCAAAAATCTTATCGCCTGCCTATCCCGAGCAGGATCACAAGACAGGGAGGGTTCGGAGGCAGCTGCTCACGTAAGCAGTGTATGCGCAAGGCTTGAGTCGGGAATGCAAGAAAGCTACATAACAAATGAGGGAGAAGGGAGAGGTCTCCTGAAGAGGAGTACCAGAGAGGTCCTGGGAGTTCGTGTGTGTCTGCCTGGGAGGAGATGCCACCTCTTATAGATGCAAAGGAAGAAGGGGCGATGAACCTGGACGCTCACAGCAGCTAGCAATTGTCATTAGCATGCGCCAATTACTCTTAGCCATCAATTGTCAGTTACCAGTAACAGCTAAGACTCAATAACTGTCATCAGCAGCAAAACATTCACCCACCGCACATGCGGAGCGGCACGGTCACGACCCGACCATGGCCCAGCTCGGCGAGGTGAGCGCGCGTGCGTGTGGCACGCCTTTCTCCTTTTACCAGCTTCACAAGTGGTCCACAGCTGGTCTTCCATTTATGTTGGTTAGGATTTCCTTTGACCCTCCGTACGGGATTTAACTCCCTAGTATTTATTAGTGGACCTTCTACTTTTTTGATTGATTGAGACTAAAACGGTCCAAGGCCCAATTAATCCAACAATCCCCACCAAGAATTTCAAGGTACACAGGAAAATGCCCTAGACTCAAATGTTGTTTTGATATACCGGCCTCATGGCGGAGACTGTAAAGTTGAACATCCACCTGGGGCAAAAGCTACACTCATTCACAACTGACCAATGGACTATGCCTTGAATTGGCAGTTTTGTGCAAACAAGTTTGACTAGAGCCCCTTGCAAACAAGACTATTAGTTGTCGATGTCGTTCGCATTCTCTGCATGAACATTTGCCTCTTTCTTATTCCCAAGCCAAACAATCACAAACTAGACGAGAACCATTCCATACTGACACATACATTAAATTTTGATAATATAGAAATTGGTGTAAATGATGATAGGAAACATATAGCACGAGCTAGCAGGAAGTTTGGTGAATTTGCAGGTTTTACCTATTCTCAATGTCTCTTGCAGTAATTGGAATGTTCTCCTCCCCTTCGTGCATCACACACAACATGTTCCCCATGTAGTTAGCTGACATCCCACTCCTTTGCATATCATCCACAAACTCCATCTCCACTTGATCGTGTTGCTTGTAACACTCCATCTGATCTGTAACTGATGGTGTCTTGACGAGAGCGTGGTTATGGTCCAAAATGAGCTTATCTATTCTAACTTTCTAGAATACTCCATCTTCATCATACACATCCTTGAGCTTCATGTACGCTCTGCTAATTAGTCTTTTTTGACATCTTCTTCTGCACTTTCACTTTCCCCGGCTTGTAGAACTTCGGTTTCCCTTCGAAACAACAACATATCTCTCTCACGGTTGTCTTTGTTCTATTCCACCTCACACCAAATCCAGCCTTCTTCGCATATGCCTTGTAAAACTCATAAGCAGCCTCCTCATCAGGGAACGGCATCCCTTCTTCTGGAACCATCATCCACTTTAGGACCCTGCCAATTATAGACCAAGATCAGCCAATGGAAAACATGTATATCAAGAACCTCTAATTTCATACTTTCTTACGTGTCTGAATGTCAGATCCTCGTCAGGGGTCGCCATCTCTTTTGTAGTTAGTGTTGCCGGTGGTGTTCTTGGCAGCGCCCGGATGTTGTTGTCCCGAGTTGTCCTTCGTGTGTCGGCATCACGCCCGGAGCCAGAATCACCGGCATGGGCGTCGCTGCCTCTAGCGATCCGCATGGAAATCCCGAACTTGTTGCACCGGCAGCAAATGGCGTCGGTGTTGTAGTTTCTGTTTCTGGATGCCCAACACGAGCGCCCTCCGATTGCCCAGTCTAGATTCGTGATAGATCTCCGTTGGTGGATTGGCCAGAGCATTGGTCCCCCGTAGATATGCCATCCGCAGCGGCCAGCAGCATAGTTGTTGCAGTTTCCTCGTCGGAATCCATATAAATATGGCCCTCCGCAGAGGTTGCTCCATGGCCACTCGATGCCGGCCATCCAGATGCATCAACGGGGCATCCAAATCTATGGCGACACCTTTCATCCTTTCTCAGGGAACGGCTTTGGTGCGGTCATCCCATTTTTCTATTGACGAATTTCTGATGAGTTCAGCGTTATGGGGATGGGATGTTGGCTTTGGTGCAACCATCCGATTAAGTAGTTTTAGGGCCTGTTTGATAGAGCTCCATCGGATTCTAATTCTTTATGGGAGTTGATTCTATAAGAGTAACTATTCTGTAGCTGAAAGTGATTCTCTTTAATTCTCTAGCATAAACTCTCAAAATCAGGATGGAGAATCACTTCACAGAATCACGAGAACCTACTTTTTCAGCTCCCGGCCTCTTAGTTCATTTCATAGAATCACTTCACAGAATCAGTAGAGAATCACTTCTCTCGAGAAAATCGTTTGACAGAGCTCCTCCAGAATTCACCAGAAAATCAGCTCAGAAGAAAACCGTTTGGCAGAGCTCCTCCTGAATTCACCAGAGAATCAGATCTGGAAGCTCTGCCAAACGGGTAGTACGCATTGGCGTTACGCCGGTTATTAACCGGGGAGATAATGGACTTTAAACAAAATATCGTGGATTGGTCTCAAATAAAAAAATTGTAAGCACTTGTGTGCATCGCCAATATATATGTTATTTGTATGCATGGACATGGATACACACACAACGTGATGATGGACGGGATGTTCAGCTTAGAATGCTCGAGCATGTGTGAACAGTCAGTGGCATCGGTGGACAGTGAGAACAACGGTTTTGATTGATATGAATTAAGCAGCACAACTTATTATAGTAAAAAACAATTTGAAATTAAGCGAAACAAAAACATACTGGCATAAAACACATTTATTTTTCATACTGTCCTTTCTTTCACTGGTCTCCATTTCCTTGGGATGGGCATTTGGCACGCGTATGTCCTTGAAACCAACATATGTCACAATAATCGCCATCGTCAGGATCTTCAACATCGGCCAAAGCGCAATTGCACCAATGGCCGGGTAACATCATTCATATCATCATCGGTTGGGAACCGTCTGAGAATTTCATTTTTTTTATCTTCCAACAAAGGTGTACTAGAACCATTCATGCAGATAATTGCATCTTACGGAACCAAGGAGGATTTGCATTGTATATCGGTGGTCTTTTAGATTTCTGTGGTAAGCAAATACAAAATGATGTAACACATATTAGTAAAGAGCCATCAAAAGGCTATCGAGTTGAATATAGGACATACATCTACAAACCTTGGGTTCTTTGTAGGCAGCTTCCGTATCGTAGAACCAGTGTGCCTGCAGCTGGGAGATTAATGGTGCACGTGACGACATGACATATATTTATATTTATAGTATCGTAAGTTATTTGTACCTCGGATGCAGTGTTGCCATCATTGCAACAATAAGAGGATGGCTCAAAATTGTTTTTGCCTTCTCAGGGGAAATATTTTCAATAGGAAGTGTTGAATCATTCTTAGTTCTCATCTTGGCACGCGTGCTGCTGGTGAACTCGTAAGACCTCATGCTAGCGCCAATATTCCCCGAGTACTCATCTGAAGACATGGAACTGGGCTTAGGCATCAAGAACATGGGGAACTAAAGGTGGAGATGATAATGAAGTAGGACTATAAGGAATAAAGGCCAAAAGAGAGCAGCTTGAACATGTGTTTATATAGGCCATCACTATGTGAATGGGTAAACATGCAAAATAGCAAAATTTAGGGACCTAGCATGACCATAGGGTCGGATTTTGATAGGGTCACTCGGACTGATAGGGACATGAGAACAGTCTGGCGATGTATCAGATGAAAAATTAAAGAAAAGGACCATTGAGATGGGTTGAATCATGGGATGGACTGTGGCATGGTGACATGCGTATATAGTTGAGAAAAGGTCTAAGATGACTCCATCCTTGGATGCACAATATTAGAGAGGAAGTTGAAGCACATCCGAGGAAAGAAGGAATAAAAGTCAAAGTGGCATACAAGATGTTCGGGAAGACCATGAAGATGCCAACTACATATAGGCAGTCAAATGATATAGAGTGTAACCATAAGAGCCTCAGCCCTCAGGAAAGTGTAGTGAGGCGGTAAACTACTGGGGAATTGGTCAATCACATAGCTCAATGGAAAGGGAAGGGCGTTTGAAGGAAAGAAATGGTATAGAGGTGAAGAGAGTCGACAAGCGGAGCAACATCAAGGTGAGATGTGTTTAGATGTTGAATTGTGGGACTCATGGATTTCAAAAAAAAATAGAATATGTATGTTTGTACAGGTTGTAGGAGGATCAATTGGAAGTCCTAAGACAAGCTACCTCGAGTCCATCGAAGGCATGATGACCCAAATCTGATATGAAGAGCAATGCCTTGTAGATGGGGAGCTCCCCCCTATATTGGCATGGAATGGGTCCACCGAGGGAAAATTATAAATGTAGGTATGACGCAATATTTCTAGGGTGTATGAAAGAAAAACACACTATACAAAATACAAAAGATATTATATAGTATCATATACTTGTGCAGGCAACGGAAAGCCAAGATAGTGAAGAGGTGACAAGCAAGGAGCAAAACAAGAAACGTTGTCGGCGCAGTTGAAGGTTGATGAATGAATTTTTATTGATGATGGAAAATAATAAATTTGTTTATTAGGAATGTTGGAAACATAAGGATAGGCAGTTTCATGGATGTGTGGGTAGAGAATGAAGTAATATGGGATGTGTGCAGCTGAATGTTTATCTGAGGGAGGGAGATTTTGCTTTGTTAAAAGTTGCAGGAGAATGCTCAGTAGTGGGTACTTTGTGTGGGATCCTAAATGGCAAATAATTGGTACGCCGCTAGCAGAGAGGTCAAATGCTATGTCAAATATTTATAAGAGAATAAATGGGAGATTACTAGTTACCATGACAGCCTATATACGAAGAGGTGAAGATTGTATCAGAAATATATGGTGCAAACAAAAAAATGGAAATGGTTCACATCGGATGGTACAATAGACGTGAGATTATTTTAAAATATAAAACTAATGATAAATTAGTAAACTATGGTGGATGGCCATATAACTATGAAAGATTGAGAATGGGGCATCATACTTGGATTGAGGCGATGTAGCACGGGGCATCGACCGGGGAATTATACTTCATTGCATTCAGACAGAAGCTAATGACACCAAGTACATACATCATGTGGGAAATATAGGAAGTAAACCATGTAGGGCGCAACAAAAATTACATTAGGCGCAAAGTGAGAGAAAGATATGAATTGAAATAAATTAAACTGGAGGTATAATATATATTGAATGAAGGATACATGGTTCAGAGAATAAAAATATATGTACAAAAACATATTTACATATTCTCAGAATGCCAATTAATGTAGGCATGGATGTACAACATGAGAATGCTAATAGAAGAAAGGATGATGGTCGGATAGACAAAACTGGAGAAGGTCATGTGGCAGCGGTGCAACCTTGTTCTCTGTGCGCAACTCTTTGGAGCAATCCTGGAAGAAAATGGTTAGTACCCAATGACATATACTATAGGCATCTAGGAAAGGTAGGTCTTACAACCTCGAGGATAGTCTTGAGTGAGCCATGGCCATCCCCATCGTAGAATTCATGGAACTTCATTGCATAAAACGCACTGTCAGCTGGGGAGTTGTGTACGGGAACCTCGACTTTCACATGTCTTCAGTTCTTGAAGGATTTGAATTTGTGAGGTGCAGCCTTGGAAAGAGCATCATTAAGTCCCTGAATGATTTTTGTTCCCATACCAGAGTGATGCAATTCCCAGCTGTTGTCACCGTTGGAGATATGATCCATTGAGTCAAGTACATCAATGTGTGATTGGCCAAAGTTAGCGCAATATCCAGACTAATGGTGGTTGAAGAACATGTAAACGAATATGTGAAATGATGGAATGGTGAGTACGTTATGGAGGAACTGTACATGTCTGGCAGATGAAATGAAAATTATAACATATAGGCGAATATGTCAAAACAAAAAAAATGTAGTAATTGATTGGATTAGAAATTAGAAACAAATATATCAAAACAATCAAGCAATTGAACTTATTCAAGGATCATTTCAGGTGAGGCAAAACTAACTGGCGAAACAAGAACTAAAATTGCATAGAGAAAAGGTATGGAACAGTGCAGGTTTGTGAAATAAATGATTGATGCGGACTAAGAATGATGAAGGGAAACACACGGCTGAAGCTCGTAAGATAAAATGATGTCCCTTTGAGTTGATGTCAGCATCTTTAACGGCAGAACCATATATGTTTCAATGTCACCATCGCTACTCAATGAAAAGGAAGCCACGGAGAAGAGCATTCATGGAATCACACACCTCACATTTGATTTTATGACTACAGCACCGGTAAGGGCAATGACAACGCTAAGGCTTTGTGAGCGATACAACTCAACAAAACAATATAGTACTTGGCAATAAGAACAAACATTCAACAACAATGCTGCAAGAGGATTCACTAGATACAAATACTAGGTCAAAGCACCCGATGAGAGGAACAAAAACTTGTTTCTTTCCCTTTTAGAAAATTCAATTTCTATAGCTGTCTCATTCTCTTCTGACATATCTCCTTCAGCACGACCTGCTGAGCATTCTGAACCACACAGCGACCATGTTTTTGTTCAGTATTTTCCAAGCTTTCATTTAACTTGATGGTCAATTGAACACGTGAAGCTCCAATAAATATTAACTAGGTCCTTCTCCAGGGTACACCTTCTTGCCCACTCAGTACCCATATATTACCTGTAGGAACTATACTAGCTTTGTACATGCTAGTGCAATACAATCAATGTGATGATTGCTACATCGACTTACATTCCTCTTCGAGGGGGGCGATTTTGAATTTTCCTGATCCGCGTTTCACGGACCGGGCGATTCCGGGGCGACAGCCACAGTCTCCGGCTCTCGTCGGCACCTCGCCGGCGGGATTCGCCGGGTCTAGCTGAGGCCTCGTACTGCGCATTATGAAGAAGGCCTGGCGCGCATCAGCTTCAGGAATCCGTCGGGTCTCCCATGGCGCTGCTTTGATGGACGAGGACTGGACGCCGGTGGTGCCGCTGTTGGGTAACGATGGATGCTACGCTAGCACACACAAAACTCGTTCACCCATAAAAGGAACAGCAGCAGTTATAGATCACAGATTGTTACCACTAGACGCGCAGTTGCAGCGGAAGCCGTCTCGATGTAGACGAACGCGTCGAAGTGGCAGTGCAGTGCAGTTGCTTACGTCCGTCTGGTCCTGCACGTGAGGTTCGTCCTTGTGCTCCAAGCGCAGCACCTCCGAGGTATCCACACGTACGAGGATTGAAACGTCGCGCACCGGACTGCTAGGTCCGCGAGCACGATGGGGAGAAAAGCAACTATTGCTTGGAAGTCGTATCTTTCTCAGGAGGGGTTTGGTCTCTATTTATTTGGATGAAATTCTCCACGCCATATTCCATTAGCAATATGGGACTAATAAATAAAGCACCCCTTCCCCTGGTAATGGGCTTCACAACATTTGTGGCCCATTAAGACTAGTGGATCGAATCCAGTTGTCTCTTGGGCATATTCCCAACAATCTCCCACTTGCACTAGAGACAATCTCATAAGCAAGTTTTCAGTGTTCCAAACCTCTTAAGTGTGTGACCCTATGGGTTCACGTACACATAGACATGGTTCGAGTACTCCTACTCGTTCCAATAGTTGATAGCGGCCTCTAGCAAGACGTGTCAACTCCCATGAATACGTAAAGATCATATCAGACGAACCACCACAACATCACGTACAAGCTATTCCCTTTGCCTCACGATATTTGGTCTAACTCCAAGTAAGACCTCCCTTTCTCGAATCTGTGAGTCGGATCCTTCAAGAGGTTAACACTTAACCTAGCACGGCCATGCATTTCTTGATCCGATCACTCGAGGGGCCCAGAGATATCTCTCTCGTATAGAGAGGGGCAAATCCCATCTTGATTGACCATGCCTCACAGCATGCTTCTTGACAAACCCGAAAACCACCTTTATAACTACCCAGTTACGGTGCAGCGTTTGGTAGTCCCTAAGTAGGTCAATTCACATCTTGAGTACATACGACAATCTCAGGTCTAAGGACAAAACATACGCGTTGTGAAGAAGAGATAAACAAGTCTCAAACTGGGTCAGTCCAGCCCCATGTCATACATGTGCCCACATTATTAGTTTGACATCTCCATGTCCATGACTTGTGAAACATAGTCATCAACTAATACATGTGCTAATCAAATTAGGGACAATCCTTTTGAATAACCATACAAGTATTGAGTTTCACAGACAATTCACATAATTGCTAATCATATACAAGTTGCCTTTCATGGATATTCAATAAATAAACAATATGTCATAGATACAAAACATTGTCCACTCACACTGGAGCTAATCTAAATGATATCTAATACCCATAGCTCTCGTGTGTGATTCATGTTTAGGCCGTGGAAGAGCCTTTGTCAAAGGATCAGCAATATTCAAATCCGTATGTATTTTGCATATCTTTATCTCACCACGTCTAACGAACTCTCGAATGAGGTGAAACTTCCGCAGTACATGTTTGTTTTTCTGGTGATTCCTCGGCTCCTTAGCCTGTGCAATTGCCCCATTGTTGTCACAGTAGAGTTCCAATGGGCTAGATGCATTGGGAAACACACCAAGCTCAATGAGAAACTTCCTCATCCAAACACCTTCCTTCGCCGCTTCCGAAGCTGCGATGTACTCTGCTTCCGTTGTAGAATCAGCCACAGTATCTTGCTTAGAACTTTTCCAGCTCACAGCACCACCGTTTATTGTGAACACAAATCCTGATTGCGACTTTGAATCGTCTGGATCAGTTTGGAAACTAGCATCAGTGTAACCCTTTACAATGAGCTCTTCCTCACCTCCATAGACTAGGAACACATCTTTAGTCCTTCTAAAGTACTTAAGAATGTTTTTCACCGCTGTCCAGTGACTTTCACCTGGATTAGTCTGGTGTCTGCTCGTAACACTTAGAGCATATGAGACATCTGGACGAGTACTTATCATGGCGTACATGATGGATCCAATTGCTGAAGCATAAGGAACCTTACTCATGCGCTCCCGCTCATCAGTCGTCGTAGGACACTGAGTCTTGCTGAGGTGTATGCCATGTGACATAGGCAAGAACCCTTTCTTGGACTGTTCCATGCTGAACCGATTCAGCACCTTGTCAATATAAGTATCTTGACTTAATCCTATAAGCCTCCTTGATCTATCCCTATAGATCCTTATGCCCAGAATGTATGCAGCTTCCCCTAAGTCCTTCATAGAAAAACTATTTTTCAGCGAAGTCTTAACGGATTCTAGCATAGGAATATCATTCCCAATCAACAATATGTCATCCACATACAAGATTAGAAATACAACAGAGCTCCCACTTTCCTTCTTGTAAACACAAGCCTCTTCTTCATTCTGCCGGAAGTCAAACCCTTTGACTACCTCATCAAAACGAAGGTTCCAACTCCGAGATGCTTGCTTTAATCCATAGATTGATTTCTGAAGCTTGCAAATTTTTTCAGCATTAGTTGGATTGACAAAACCTTCTGGTTGTATCATGTATACATCCTCCTCTAGGTTCCCATTGAGGAAAGCTGTTTTGACATCCATTTGCCATATCTCATAATCGAAATACGCAGCTATTGCTAGAATGATCCGGATAGATTTAAGCATCGCTACTGGAGAGAATGTCTCGTCGTAGTCAACTCCTTGAACTTGTCGAAAACCTTTTGCAACAAGTCGTGCTTTATAGACGTTAACATTTCCGTCTACATCTCTCTTTCTCTTAAAGATCCATTTGCACTCGATGGGTCTCACACCATCAGGCGGGTCAACTAAGTTCCAAACTTGATTTTGCCCCATGGAATCTATCTCGGATCTCATGGCACTTTGCCATTTCTCGGAATCTGGGTCCATCATAGCTTCCGCATAGGTCCTAGGCTCATCATTGTCCATCAACAATATGTCGCGCTCTCCCGTAACTAGGAGATTCATTTTCTGTGTAGCGCGACGTGGCCTTTCCGACCTTCGTGGTTGTGGCGGTTCTTCTCTTACCACAGGTGCCTCAACTCGTTCTGCTACATCAGCATCACTCGTAAAGTCTTGCCTCATAGGCTCATCTCGAATTTCTTCAAGATACACCTTCTGTCTACTTTTCTCGCTGTTGAGAAACTCTTTCTCCAAGAAAACACCGTTCCTAGCGACAAACACTTTGCCCTCTGATCGGTTGTAGAAATAATATCCAATTGTTTCCTTTGGATATCCCACGAATATGCACTTGTCCGATTTTGGTGTAAGCTTGTCCGACTGAAGTCGCTTGACATATGCATCACAACTCCAAATTTTCAGAAAAGACAAACTGGGAGTCTTGCCAGTCCATATCTCATATGGTGTCTTCTCCACGGACTTAGATGGTACCCTATTTAGTGTGAAAGCTGCTGTTTCTAGAGCGTAACCCCAAAATGATAACGGTAGATCTGACTGGCTCATCATTGATCGCACCATGTCTAACAAGGTTCGATTACGTCGCTCGGACACACCGTTCCTCTGAGGTGTTCCAGGTGGCGTTAGCTGTGGAACAATTCCGCAACTCTTTAGATGAGTGCTAAACTCGTGGCTCAAATATTCGCCTCCACGATCTGATCGCAAGGCTTTAATTTTCTTACCACGCTGATTTTCAACTTCATTCTGAAACTCTTTGAACTTTTCAAAAGTCTCTGACTTGTGCTTCATTAAGTAGACATAGCCATATCTACTAAAATCATCAGTGAAAGTTATGAAGTACTGAAATCCACCTCGAGCTGTCGTGCTCATTGGTCCACATACATCAGTATGTATGAGTTCCAACAAGTCTTGCGCCCTCTCAGGAAAACCTGTGAAAGGTGCCTTGGTCATCTTGCCTAGCAAACAAGCTTCGCACGTCTCGTATGATTCAAAATCAAACGAAGTTAAAAGTCCATCAGAATGGAGCTTCTTCATGCGCTTCTCACTTATATGACCCAAACGACAATGCCACATATAGGTAGGATTCAAATCATTTAGCCGAGGCCTTTTAGCAATTATATTACATATAGGTGAATCATCAAGATTTAAAATGAACAACCCATTCACAATGGATGCAAGAGCCACAAACATGCCATTCTTTGAGATCACACAACCATTGTCTTTACTCGCGAATGTATAACCATCCTTCATCAAACATGAGGGAGATACAATGTTTCGACTCAAACTAGGAACAAAATAACAATTATTCAATTCCATGATAAATCCTGACGGAAGGTGGAGTTGCATCGTCCCGACGGTCAAAGCAGCAACTCTTGCATTATTGCCCACTCGGAAATCAACTTCGCCTCTTCCCATGCTTCTACTTCTTATTAGTCCCTGCATCGAATTGCAAATATGAGCAACCGATCCGGTATCAAATACCCAGGAATTAATAGAAGATTCAGCGAGAAAAATGTCTGTAATATTAATGTCAAGTGTACCTGATGCGGAAGTACTCTTACTACCGCCATTCTTTAGAAAAGCCAGGTACTTCTTGCAATTCCTCTTCCAGTGACCAATTTCCTTACAATAAAAGCACTCCTTCTTTTCTGCAGCTGGTCCAGACTCAGTCTGGGGCGTAGAGCTTGGCTGAGAGATCATATCTTTAGCCTTGCCCTTCTTTTTCTTCCAAGATTTGCCCTTCTTCTTGAAGTTAGGCCTGTTTTGGATGGCCATCACATGGCTGCTGCTAGCGCTTTTCTTGATGTCAGCCTCTGCTGTCTTGAGCATGCCACACAACTCATTCAATCCCTTCTCCGCCCCATGCATATGGTAGTTCGAAATGAAGTTCCCAAAGCTAGGCGGAAGTGATGCTAGAATAAAATCAGTGGCTAACTCTGGGCCAAGTGGGAAGCCTAGCTTCTCCAACCTCTGTGAGTAACCAACCATCTTGATCACATGTGGCCCTACAGCTGCGCCTTCTGCTAGCTTGGTTTCCACAAAGGCCTTTGAGACATTGAACCTTTCAGTCCTGGCCTGAGTTTGGAACATGTCCTTAAGCGCCTCGATCATATCGTGCGCCTCATGGTTTGTCTCAAACTGCATCTGCAGCTCGGGTTCCATGCAAGCAAGCATAAGGCAGCTCACTTCAAGATTGACATCACATGCCTTCTTGTAAGCATTTTTCTCAGCAAGGGTTGCGTTATCATCAGGCTCAACTGGTAATGGGATGTCTAGAACATCTTCCTTTTTCTCAGCCCTGAGAACAATTCTAAGGTTTCGGATCCAATCCGCATAATTTGTTCCATTCAACTTATCCTTCTCAAGGATCGAACGCAAAGAAAACGGTGTGCTAGGTGCCATTGATCTACAACAGAAAATAATGCAAAAATACTAAGACAATATATCTATGACAGAGCAAAATACATTAAACAATTTAACGGAATTTACTCCCACTAAAATCAATATCCCTCCATTGATACTTAGTGATTCAGGATCCACAACTAACAAGTCGACTAGTGAGCTTTAGCATCACCGCTAGAAGACATGGTAGATCGGTAAGCAACTCTTGCTAATCATATCATATATGACTCCTGTTGTTGGTTGACATCTCTATGTCTCGGCGTCCAACCTTTATGTCCCAAGGTCCTTAACCGTTAAGATGACCTTGTTTAAGTTAACCAACCCTTTATGCGAGTAAGTATCCGATACAAACCCATCTAGTCAAGGAAAACTAGTGGCACCCTAATTTCATAGACCCACCACTAATTGTACAAGACGTGTGATGGTGCAAGATTTAGTTGGGAGGACATTTAGAACTTAAACAATTTTTGAGGGATCGTTTTTCAAAATTTTAATTTCGCCGGACTGTCCGACGTTCCCTGCGGACCGTCCACCGCTTCCTTGCGGACTGTCCGACCTGTTTTGGCGGACCGTCCGACCCTCTGGAACGTTGGAAAAACGCTTCTGTCAAAATTCCGACCGAATTTACGGACCGTCCGCCGCTCTTTCGCGGACCGTCCGCCGTTCTTGCTCCCGGCAATTTACCTAAATTCGATCCGACCAATCACATTGATCTATATTTCACCATGCCTGGGTTTACGTGTATCACTTAACTCCGGTGGCGGAATTCCGACCGGTAGGAGTAATTCGTTACACTACCATCATAGTGGATCCAGTCAACACTGTCGTATATCGACATGCGACGCGGTCATTGATCTAAGTTCGATTCGACCAATCCAATTGATCTATATCTCACCATGCCTGGGTTTACATGTATCACTTAACTCCGATGGCGGAATTCCGACCGGTAGGAGTAATTCGTTACACTACCATCATAGTGGATCCAGTCAACACTGTCGTATATCGACATGCGACGCGGTCATTGATCTAAGTTCGATTCGACCAATCCAATTGATCTATATCTCACCATGCCTGGGTTTACATGTATCACTTAACTCCGATGGCGGAATTCCGACCGGTAGGAGTAATTCGTTACACTACCATCATAGTGGATCCAGTCAACACTGTCGTATATCGACATGCGACGCGGTCATTGATCTAAGTTCGATTCGACCAATCCAATTGATCTATATCTCACCATGCCTGGGTTTACATGTATCACTTAACTCCGATGGCGGAATTCCGACCGGTAGGAGTAATTCGTTACACTACCATCATAGTGGATCCAGTCAACACTGTCGTATATCGACATGCGACGCGGTCATTGATCTAAGTTCGATTCGACCAATCCAATTGATCTATATCTCACCATGCCTGGGTTTACATGTATCACTTAACTCCGATGGCGGAATTCCGACCGGTAGGAGTAATTCGTTACACTACCATCATAGTGGATCCAGTCAACACTGTCGTATATCGACATGCGACGCGGTCATTGATCTAAGTTCGATTCGACCAATCCAATTGATCTATATCTCACCATGCCTGGGTTTACATGTATCACTTAACTCCGATGGCGGAATTCCGACCGGTAGGAGTAATTCGTTACACTACCATCATAGTGGATCCAGTCAACACTGTCGTATATCGACATGCGACGCGGTCATTGATCTAAGTTCGATTCGACCAATCCAATTGATCTATATCTCACCATGCCTGGGTTTACATGTATCACTTAACTCCGATGGCGGAATTCCGACCGGTAGGAGTAATTCGTTACACTACCATCATAGTGGATCCAGTCAACACTGTCGTATATCGACATGCGACGCGGTCATTGATCTAAGTTCGATTCGACCAATCCAATTGATCTATATCTCACCATGCCTGGGTTTACATGTATCACTTAACTCCGATGGCGGAATTCCGACCGGTAGGAGTAATTCGTTACACTACCATCATAGTGGATCCAGTCAACACTGTCGTATATCGACATGCGACGCGGTCATTGATCTAAGTTCGATTCGACCAATCCAATTGATCTATATCTCACCATGCCTGGGTTTACATGTATCACTTAACTCCGATGGCGGAATTCCGACCGGTAGGAGTAATTCGTTACACTACCATCATAGTGGATCCAGTCAACACTGTCGTATATCGACATGCGACGCGGTCATTGATCTAAGTTCGATTCGACCAATCCAATTGATCTATATCTCACCATGCCTGGGTTTACATGTATCACTTAACTCCGATGGCGGAATTCCGACCGGTAGGAGTAATTCGTTACACTACCATCATAGTGGATCCAGTCAACACTGTCGTATATCGACATGCGACGCGGTCATTGATCTAAGTTCGATTCGACCAATCCAATTGATCTATATCTCACCATGCCTGGGTTTACATGTATCACTTAACTCCGATGGCGGAATTCCGACCGGTAGGAGTAATTCGTTACACTACCATCATAGTGGATCCAGTCAACACTGTCGTATATCGACATGCGACGCGGTCATTGATCTAAGTTCGATTCGACCAATCCAATTGATCTATATCTCACCATGCCTGGGTTTACATGTATCACTTAACTCCGATGGCGGAATTCCGACCGGTAGGAGTAATTCGTTACACTACCATCATAGTGGATCCAGTCAACACTGTCGTATATCGACATGCGACGCGGTCATTGATCTAAGTTCGATTCGACCAATCCAATTGATCTATATCTCACCATGCCTGGGTTTACATGTATCACTTAACTCCGATGGCGGAATTCCGACCGGTAGGAGTAATTCGTTACACTACCATCATAGTGGATCCAGTCAACACTGTCGTATATCGACATGCGACGCGGTCATTGATCTAAGTTCGATTCGACCAATCCAATTGATCTATATCTCACCATGCCTGGGTTTACATGTATCACTTAACTCCGATGGCGGAATTCCGACCGGTAGGAGTAATTCGTTACACTACCATCATAGTGGATCCAGTCAACACTGTCGTATATCGACATGCGACGCGGTCATTGATCTAAGTTCGATTCGACCAATCCAATTGATCTATATCTCACCATGCCTGGGTTTACATGTATCACTTAACTCCGATGGCGGAATTCCGACCGGTAGGAGTAATTCGTTACACTACCATCATAGTGGATCCAGTCAACACTGTCGTATATCGACATGCGACGCGGTCATTGATCTAAGTTCGATTCGACCAATCCAATTGATCTATATCTCACCATGCCTGGGTTTACATGTATCACTTAACTCCGATGGCGGAATTCCGACCGGTAGGAGTAATTCGTTACACTACCATCATAGTGGAGATCAGCGAAAATCGTCTCAAATTACTCTAAGCGCATTCTTTACAGATCAATTACGAGACAGAGTGATCACGCCCTCGCATTCCACTGGGAAACTCAAATTGTGGGCTCCTGGTTATGGGCGAGAGCCTTGGTGGGCCATACTCTCCAATCGGCCCACTAGACCGACGGCATCCACTCTGGCTAGGATTCCTGCGCCATCACCAAGGGTTTTGTCGACTACGACTCCCGGTGGTGTTGGGCGTCGATCCTTTGCTGAAGTGGTTAGGGTTTCTGGGGTGGCCTTCGCCGGAGCTGCTGCGAAGGCGATGCACAACCATCCGAGAGCTCCCTACGGGCGCCGTCCACCTGGACGGAATGATCGAGGAGATAGTCGTTGGAATGCTGGGCGGGAGCACCAGGGCCGTGGACCGGCTGGCCGGGGGGACGGCCGTGGCCGTAACCTGGCCGGCCGTGGCGACCCTGGCCGCGGCCAGGATGGTCGTGGCCAGATCGGCCGCGGTGATGGCCCTGGTCGTGGCCCGGCCAATGACGGACGCGGCCCAATCGGACGTGGCGACAGCGGTGGTCTTGGCGCTGCAGGCCGAGGCGGTGGTGGCCAAGGTGGGGGCAACCAGGGCGGTGCTGCTCATGGACGTGGTCAGACTGCGGATGGCAGTGGCCAAGGTGGTCCTAGCCGAGGGCGTGGAGAAGGTGGAGGATGGAATGGTGCTGCTGGTCGGGGGACATGGCAACCCGTGCAAAACCCTGTACCTGAGCAGCAACCAGAGTCTAGTGCACAAGGGGTGGCAAGGCAACAAGGAGCTGAGCAGACACTGAAGAAGAAAAGAGCATTTTGCTTTCGATGTAAGTGCAACGGGCATGTCAATGATGAATGCCGGGCAGATCTCGATTGTGTTATATGCAATAAGAAAAATTCCCACTTGTCTGCCAAATGTCACATCCTGAAGTGGCCAAGGGACAACACAACCATTCACGGATCAGTCAAAAAAGAGCTAGCATTTGTACAGATAAATGAAGTGGATTACAAATTGGAGACGCCAGATCCGGCTCCAACTGGGTTGGTGACTGTGGATGGTCCATCAATCACAGCAGAAGCCCTACAGACAGAGATTGCCAGAATTACTCGATTGGAGTGGAGCTGGGAGGCTTTGCCACATGGTGAGAACTCCTTTCTAGTGGCCTTTCCCAATGAAGAGATGCTACGGAGTATGGTTGACATCGGATATCAGCTAAAGAATCATGGTGTCACTATTACAGTGTCTGAGTGGAAGATTGATCAGGACATTGCTCCAGCATATCAGCTAGATGAAGTCTGGGTACACATTACAAATGTTCCGCATAAGCATAGACATTTTCTGGTGTTTTGGGCTTTGAGAAAGGAAATTGGAAGCACAAGAGAGGTAGATATGCTGACGTATAGAATGAAAGGTATTATCAGGGTGAAGGTTGCAATTATTGATAAAAGCTTCCTACCTATTACTACTGATGTGGTATTTGGCAACGTTGGTTATCTTATCACATACACTCTGGAAGATAATGATTTTGTGCCAGCCGTTCCACCCCCTGATGCTCCTGATTTTATGGATCATGATGGTTCTGGGTCGGACAAAGGCAACGGGGAAGATGATAAAGCACCTTCTGCTGCAAAGAAATTGAGAGGTGATAGTGTGCAAAGTAAGTCCACCAACAGCGAATCAGAAAAACAGGCAGGGAATGGTCCTGTTCCAATGCAGATGGCATTCACTCCATTGGGGACAAAAAGACCTTACCCGGTATGGAAACCGCTGATCACGATGAAAAAGGGGGAAAAATTGCCACCAATCGCAGTGACTCCACCAAGGGGGGGGGTTCGCAACGATGGCAAGAATAAATGTAAGGTTCTTGATCAAAGATCACCTCCATGTCGATCCAATTTATATAACAGAATCTCACGTTGTGAAATTGGATTTTCAGGTACAAGTCCGGTGATTGCAGCAGCTCATGGTGTAGATCGGGGGACCGGAGGCTCGCTGACTAAGGTTGGCCAGGCTGTTGGGCCGCAGGCCACGGCTAGCCAGGCTGCAATCGGCGCTGGCCAGGCAGCAGCCGCCGCTGTTGGGCGGCTGGCCGCGGCAGGCCAGGTTTCAGCAGCCGATGGCCATTCAGGAGAGAAGTCAGACGGTGCTGGCCGAGGCGCAGCCATCACTGGCCAGGCCGTGGCCGCCACTGGCCAGGCAGACGGGCCGCTGGCCGTGGCTGGCCAGGCCGAAGCCGCGGCTGGCCAGGCCATAGCCGCGCTGGCTGCAATGGCCGCTGGTCAGGCTGGGCATGATACAGATGTAATGGGTCAGGAGGGAGCAACAGCCGGGACAGAAGGACTGCTGGCCGCAGCTGGCCAGATAGCGACCACCGCTGGCCAGGAGCTGCTGGCCGTGGCTGGCCAGGTCGTGGCTACCGATGGCCAGGCTGACGGGCTGATGGCTGTGGCTGGCCAGGTTGAAGCCGCGGCCACCGTGGCCAGCCAGGCGGGAGCTACGGCTGGAGAAGGGACGCTGGCCACAGCTGGCCAGGCCGCGGTCGCCACTGGCCAGGTAGACGGGCCGCTGGCCGTGGCTGGCCGGGCCGAAGCCGCGGCTGGCCAGGCCATAGCCGGGCCGAGGAAGGCTGCATTGGCCTTTGGCCAGGCTGGGCATGATTCAGCTGTAATGGGTCAGGCCGCAGGGGCTACTGGTCAGATTGACAGCGATGGGGATGAAGGTCAAACAAACTTGTCTACCCATGGTAAATCATCTACCTCATCCTCGATTCGATTCTTTCATGACAATGATATCTCTTATCAGTGTAATTCACCACAATCTGCTTTGGTTTCAGATGGCCCATTGACGCCAAGTCCTTTAACTCCTAGAAGTGGGACGGCTTTGGGATCGATCAAATCTCAGATGGTTTTCCTGCTGAATTTTACCAGCAATTCTAGGACACGATTAAAGAAGACTTGTTGAATATGTTCCATGAGTTATACAACGGGGGTATACCACTGTTCAGTCTTAATTTTGGAGTAATCACACTGTTACCCAAGATCAGTGAGGCCAACAAAATTCAGCAATATAGACCCATCTGTTTACTCAATGTTAGTTTTAAAATATTCACTAAAGTGGCAACAACAAGGCTTAATACAGTGGCAGACCATATTATCAGCCCAACTCAGACCGCTTTTATGCGCGGGCGGAATATTCTCGAAGGGGTCATCACACTGCATGAAACCGTTCACGAGATACATAGGAAAAATCTCAATGGAGTCATATCTTTCCAAAGATCGCTGTATCTCAAATTTAAATTCTATTGGAGTGTCACTAGGCAGGAATACGGATGCAATCAATATTTCGTATAGTGCACTAAATAAAATAGAAATAAATAAAACAGTGGTCCAACCGAAGGTAGGAAGCCTAGGAAAAGCAAATGACTTAACAAATCCCTTTGACTTTAGTGATGGAGAAGATCTTGATGACAACAATGATCTTCTATCGCACTTAGTTAAAGACCTAATAGATGTGGATTTAGATGACCTAGACCTGGACACGAAAATTTGTGATTTACAGGTTTCGGGTCGTAAAACTAAATCCGCATCCAAAAAGAATAAGGGTCG
>OAMR01000067.1:2613641-2627888 GCA_900205405.1 Echinochloa crus-galli
TAGGCATTGCACTTGGGAGATGTGTATAAGAGACAGGTTTTGGAGCGGGCTATGAAACGTGCAGCGGCTAGGAACCTAGATGGCATTCCAGCATCGTAATCATCAGCAACTCCGAAACAGCCTAGCAGTGGTAAGCTTTCCAAAGATCGCTGTATCTCTAATTTAAATTCTATTGGAGTGTCACTAGGCAGGAATACGGATGCAATCAATATTTCGTATAGTGCACTAAATAAAATAGAAATAAATAAAACAGTGGTCCAACCGAAGGTAGGAAGCCTAGGAAAAGCAAATGACTTAACAAATCCCTTTGACTTTAGTGATGGAGAAGATCTTGATGACAACAATGATCTTCTATCGCACTTAGTTAAATATCTAACAGATGTGGATTTAGATGACCTAGATCTGGATACGAAAATTTGTGATTTACAGGTGTCGGGTCGTAAAACTAAATCTGCATCAAAAAATAATAAGGGTCGAGTCAAGCAACAAAAACAAAAAAATATTTTGTCTCAATGAAAGGTTTTTACTGGAATAGCAGAGGTCTGGCGGACTTGGCTAAATACCGGTATATTTCAGAGGCAATTAGAGAGTACAATCTAGACTTTGTGGCAATCATGGAAACGGGTCGGCAAGATATGACGAGAGCCAATCTTAATCGGTTATCTGGTAATGCATGTTCCGCATAAGCATAGACATTTTCTGGTGTTTTGGGCTTTGGGAAAGGAAATTGGAAGCACAAGAGAGGTAGATATGCTGACGTATAGAATGAAAGGTATTATCAGGGTGAAGGTTGCAATTATTGATAAAAGCTTCCTACCTATTACTACTGATGTGGTATTTGGCAACGTTGGTTATCTTATCACATACACTCTGGAAGATAATGATTTTGTGCCAGCTGTCCCCCCCCCCTGATGCTCCTGATTTTATGGATCATGATGGTCCTGGGTCGGACAAAGGCAACGGGGAAGATGATAAAGCACCTTCTGCTGCAAAGAAATTGAGAGGTGATAGTGTGCAAAGTAAGTCCACCAACAGCGAATCAGAAAAACAGGCAGGGAATGGTCCTGTTCCAATGCAGATGGCATTCACTCCATTGGGGACAAAAAGACCTTACCCGGTATGGAAACCGCTGATCACGATGAAAAAGGGGGAAAAATTGCCACCAATCGCAGTGACTCCACCAAGGGGGGGGGTTCGCAACGATGGCAAGAATAAATGTAAGGTTCTTGATCAAAGATCACCTCCATGTCGATCCAATTATATAACAGAATCTCACGTTGTGAAATTGGATTTTCAGGTACAAGTCCGGTGATTGCAGCAGCTCATGGTGTAGATCGGGGGACCGGAGGCTCGCTGACTAAGGTTGGCCAGGCTGTTGGGCCGCAGGCCACGGCTAGCCAGGCTGCAATCGGCGCTGGCCAGGCAGCAGCCGCCGCTGTTGGGCGGCTGGCCGCGGCAGGCCAGGTTTCAGCAGCCGATGGCCATTCAGGAGAGAAGTCAGACGGTGCTGGCCGAGGCGCAGCCATCACTGGCCAGGCCGTGGCCGCTACTGGCCAGGCAGACGGGCCGCTGGCCGTGGCTGGCCAGGCCGAAGCCGCGGCTGGCCAGGCCATAGCCGGGCCGAGGAAGGCTGCATTGGCCTTTGGCCAGGCTGGGCATGATTCAGCTGTAATGGGTCAGGCCGCAGGGGCTACTGGTCAGATTGACAGCGATGGGGATGAAGGTCAAACAAACTTGTCTACCCATGGTAAATCATCTACCTCATCCTTGATTCGATTCCTTCATGACAATGATATCTCTGATCAATGTAATTCACCACAATCTGCTTTGGTTTCAGATGGCCCATTGACGCCAAGTCCTTTAACTCCTAGAAGTGGGACGGCTTTGGGATCGATCAAATCAGGTTTGGAATTTAATACTCCTACCAATGGCTCTGTTAACATTGACGGCAAACGTCGAAGTGCAAGATCTAATTACACTATGTCTATGAATGGTTTGCCGATTGCAGATGAATTGGTTTTGGAGCGGGCTATGAAACGTGCAGCGGCTAGGAACCTAGATGGCATTTCAGCATCGCAATCATCAGCAACTCCGAAACAGCCTAGCAGTGGTAAGCTTTCCAAAGATCGCTGTATCTCTAATTTAAATTCTATTGGAGTGTCACTAGGCAGGAATACGGATGCAATCAATATTTCGTATAGTGCACTAAATAAAATAGAAATAAATAAAACAGTGGTCCAACCGAAGGTAGGAAGCCTAGGAAAAGCAAATGACTTAACAAATCCCTTTGACTTTAGTGATGGAGAAGATCTTGATGACAACAATGATCTTCTATCGCACTTAGTTAAAGAGCGTTCGGGTCCCTGTCGCTGGCGGGGCGGATAACCAAGATGGAGGACACGGTGTCGCTGCGCCCGGGCTTCAACACCTGCTGGGTCGACGGCTCGCCGATGCACTTCTTCGGCGTCTTCGACGGCCACGGCGGCTTCCATGTACGTATACATCCACTGCTTGTGTGTACATATTACTCTCCGAGAGCTAAATCCTATGAGTCAAGATCTACCTTTAGTTACCACTCGATCACCGGTATGGGAGTAAAGACGTACTTTTACCTAATTAACTAATCCAGATGACATTTTTTTTACCCATTCTGCGTCATCATATATTCATATGAGCAGTAAGAAACATTGTTATTCACCTGTTTACTATTATTCAGGTATAAACCATTTGTACTGCTACTGTAATTGGTCCATTTTGAATTTTACTGCAACCAGAAAAACAATGTGAAAAAGTTGAAGTACCTACTAGCAGTCATGAAAGAATATAATATGTGCCAAATTAAACCTGCAACCCACCAAATTTTGCTAGTCATCTTTGGCTTAGTGCTAGTTGCTGCCGATTACGTACCACGTGCACATTTCCACCTGGCCACATTAATCCTTGGTCCATCCCAAATCCGGCAACGATCCACGTATTTGTCGTCTTTGGTTATTTATTAATTCCCTGTTCACTCCTACTGTACAGTCCTACTACACATCGTCCTGGCCAACTGCGGCGACTCCTTTGTGTGTGAAATAATTGACTGTGTGAATCTAGCCACATGTTAAGGCACTGCCTCATTTGACTATGTGTTTTATTTTCAGATACGATCCATCCATCCTTGTCTTCTTTGTCAGCTCAAGAAGGAGGCAGCACAGAAGTACAACAAGGCCTTGCAAGACCTCGATGAAGCTAGGAAGGCAAACAAGGAATTGGAAATGTGGCTAAGTGAGGCCGGAAAGAAGCAAGAACAGTTGGAATTTTCTCTCGGGGAAGAAAAGGAAAAGGCAGCAAATCTCAAAGCAGAAGTGGATTATCTGACCTCCGAACTCGAGCGCAAGAGATCAAAGAAGAAAGAACTCAAAGCAAAACTCAAAGAAGCAGAAGAGAAGAAAAGAGTTCTTAAAAATGCACTTATCGATGCGCCGGTTTTTTCTCGTTGGCAGTTTAGTCATAGGATTGACTGTTAGTGATGTACCAGTTTTTTTCTGTTTTATTCTTTGTTGGGGCTGTGTGCTATAATGGCAGAGGCCGGGATTCGTTTTCAGGTGAATGTATCACCTCGATGTATTCAACTGAAAATCAATAAAGTATCCCCTTTCCAAAAAAATTAACTAGGTCCTTCTGATCAAGCCCTATAGGTCTAGCCACTACAGAAATCCCGCGTATGCCGAGTGCTTGCACCTTTGCCGAGTGTTTTTTTACGGACACTCGGCAAAAAACGTATTTGTCGAGTGCAAAATAAAAAACACTCAGCAAAAAAAATACACTTGGCACAAAGGGGTTTGCCGAGTTTCAAATAAAAAACACTCGGCAAAAGAGTTGTTTGTCGAGTGTCTAATAAAAAACACTAGACAAACACCTCTTTGCCGAGTGTTTTCTATTTGACACTCGACGAAGATCGATATCATAGATGTGTTAAGTGTTTTTATACTAGAAGAGGAAAAAATATTTTTTTTACCGAATCTTTGCTGAGTGTTTACCGAGTCTTTGCTGAGTATCAAAAAAAAATACACTCGGCAAAGAGGTCTTTGCCGAGTGTGTTTTTTTCGACACTCCGCAAAGACTCGGCAAAAGAATATTTTTAAATTTTAAAAAAAACAAAACTATTAAATGCATGTTGTTTGCCGAGTGTCAACAAAAAATACACTCGGCAAAGAAGCTCTTTGCCGAGTGTATTATAATTGACATTCAGCAAAGAGTTTGTTTACCAAGTGTATTTTCATTGACACTCGTCAAAGATGTGAGTCCAAATGATATTCAAATTCTAAAACAAGCAAATTAAGTCTAAATATCATGAAATTTGTCATGAAGTGATTGTGTCACATATAGAGGCTCTGATAAAAACTTGAGAACATTTCGCACATTTTTTCATAACGATGTCTACAAAATTGAAACATCTCACAAGAAGTGTATTGTAATTGTATGTGAAAGAGTTGGTGGATGTGGATGTATGTTTTGAATACAAATTTTTTTATATGACCTCATATGAAAAAGCTCTTTATACGAAAGTCGTGCACGACCAAATATAAAACTTTGTAGTTGACAACTTTTGTATGTGAGATTGTTTAATAACCTAAAAATATTATTATCAGTTATCAAATTTGAAATTTGAACTTTGAAATTTCAATGATCTCGCATGTTAATGAGTTTATATCAAAGTTGTACATATTCATGAAATATAAAACTTTGTAGTTAATAACATTTCAATTTGAGATTATTTGGTACTTTAAAATATTCTTATAATGTACTTAAATTTTTTAAATTTCCAAATGACCTCGGATGTAAATATGTTCTCTACCAAAGTCGTATGTCTCGACAAGATTTAAAAGTCTCTAATTTATCACTTTTTAATTTGAGATTGTTTAATACTTTAAAATCTCTTAATAATGTATATAATTTGAAATCTTGAATTTTTAAAATTTTCAAATGACCTCAGATGTAAATTTGTTCTGTGTCAAAGTTGTAGACCTCGAAAAGATCAAGAAGTTTGTAGTTTACAACTTTTTCATTTGAAGTTGTTTAGCCATCCCAAATTACGTTACAAGTGCACTGAGAAAACACAAGCGCCATGTCAGCGATCCATACCTTTGAAATCGTGGCCTCGTGCTGGTCCAAAATCCAAGCACCCGGATCCCCCTCTCTCCCATACAAATAAAAAATCTATCTCACCTCTCTCTCTCATCTCTCTCTTCTCTCTTCCTCAGCTCCTGGGCCGGCGCGGCGGCCCCGGCGCGGCGCGGGCGGCCAGCCCCGGTGTGGGAGGCAAACAAGATCTCACAAATTGTCCACTAAACAAAATCAGAATCTCGTCAAGTTAAATTGTCCACTGAATAAAAAGTGAATCGCATCTGCTTAAAATAGAGTGTGCATCAAGAGAAGCAAAAATGTGAATGTCAGTTAAAAGTGTGTTATTCATTTTTTTCTTGCAAAAAATAAAACAAGAAATGTTTAGAGGGGTGCAATATTGGACAGAAGTACCAGGGGAAAACACACATACAAAGGGGGGAATAAGCTGAGGCATGTATATGACCATGTATAAACTTTGCAAACAACCAAGAGCAACAAACAGCTCAACACAAAAGACCTATTGTCTGATTTACGTTTTTCATTCCGTCGGTTGGTGTTGCATCATATAAAAGAACAGTCACAAAAAAAATAGAGAACATTACATGGCCATATAGGGAAATGTATAGAAGATTTTTCAACTCTATTCTATATTATTTTATGAACAAATTTGAAGAAGGCGGGAACGAATTACGCTCTAGTCAGACCAAACACAAAACAATGTAATCTAATCACACCGTAAACCGTTAACACCCGAAAATGGCCCAACCAAACAGCTTCCGGGATGCAAGTGGGTACTCAATGATGTTTTTTAGTCAGCTACCTTCCAAATTAATTACATGAGATGTCATTCTAGTTCAATTTTTTAAATTTTAGGTCGATCCAGTGACCCAAGTTTTTGGATCCTTGCATCCCTACCATCGGGGAAATTGTTTTCCCATTTCCTTGTAGGTCTTTTTTATTGTTCTGTCGATTTTGTCATACTCAGGGGAATTCGATTTCCTGTAGTGTGTCGCCTTATATTGTGTACTGCACTATATGTAGAATAATTTCCTCCATATATCTTTTCTTGCTAGGTGAACTCCCTGCGCGTTGCTGCGGGATATTTTGCATAAATTTATATGATTATTTAGTATATTTGTGAAGTTAAATTAGTTTTCGAGGCTCCTTTGTAAAAAATACAACTACTATATATCACATGTTTCATCGAGGAGCTTTTTTTGCACAATCCCGCCTAACCTTATGTTCTTCCCAACCAAGGCCGGTGGTGCTCGACAGAGGTCGAGCGCGCGGCGGTGCGTGGCGGCAGACTCTATGCATTATTGGCTTCCACATCTGAAGTTTCCTTTGGCTTCTCCTCACCATCTTGACGACTGCTTACATCCTTTTCATATATATATTATGTGTTTCCTTTGGTTACCCATCATCTTCATGGCTACTGTATCTCCTGCTTCATTTGGCTTCTCCACTGCATCTCCGGGTTTATATCTATTCTCCCCGTCCCCGTCTACTAGCTGAGGTGTTTCCTTTGGCTCAACTGTTGCTTCTGTACTACTACTGTCCTTTACAGCCGCATCCGGTGTTTCCTTTGGTTCCACTGTTTCTTCAGTACTACTATTCATCTTTACAGTCATATTTGGTGTTTCTCATGGCTTCTCTACTGCATCTGCTTGGTTTCTCGCATTCATTGCATCTGAATCTGGCAATTCCTTCACCTTCTCTTATATACTTCATGGCTGCTTGTGTTCACATCGATGTCTGGCATTTCTGCTGTCTTCTTCACTACACTCCCTTGGTTTGTTGCTCCAGTTTCCTTTGGTTCTGGCACATGGTTACTTTGAAGAATGCTTGCATGGATCTCTCTTTCAGTTGTCCCAGTAATCCTCTGTGACTGGAACAGTCTTCTTGATTATTCCAACTGTAACATACTTTTCTGTGCAAGGCCCCGGATTTCAAAAGGGCCTAACCCCGAAATGTCACTGGTTGAATCACTTGGCTCAAATGACATCTTTGCCAAAGCCCTACTTGCGTCTCTGCCTGTGAACAATGCATATGGGCCACCAGGTCCATAAAACATCTTGCAAAAGGGAGATGAAACTGTAAGATGAAGGAAAATGTTGCAACCTGGGGTATGTACTCAGGGGAACTAATGGTCAAGATATGAACAGTCTCAGAATACTGCACAGAACCTAGTAATTTGATGCTATTTTTTGGTCATCCAACCATTCCCGTGCTATTAGATAAGCTGACCCTTTCTGATGAATCTTCTGAAAGACAAAATGATGTCGGTTTTTCTCTGCAAGGCCAGACCATTTGATTAGACCAGGAATCCCTGGAATTGTCTAAGCTCAGATAGCTGTAGTTCCATCTGACAATGCAAGCTCTCAAAAGCTGAAAATGCCATGCGTAATTCAAGCACACTCTCGTTCACATGCGAATCAGCATCTAGAAACCACAAGCGTGTTCCTAACCTGACCAAAATATTTTACTCGTCAGTATTTACCTATCAGGCGGCGGACCGAGCGGCGCGCGGTGCCCAGGGCGACGGCGATGAGGGCTGGGTGGAGGCAGCGGCGTCCGTGCGCGGAGGCGGTGCTCGAGGGGTGGGCGAAGCGGATGGGCTTCACGGCGGGGCCCGCGCGATGGCGTGCGGCCGCGGCAGCGTGAGCGCTCCGAGACCTGGGTCAGGGCGTGGCCGCGGCCCGCGTCCCGCTCCCCGTCGCCATGGCCGCGGTGCTCTAGGCGAAGATCACGTCCTCCCCCAGCTCCGCCGCTGTCGCGTGGAAGGGAGGGGAGGTCGTGCTGCTCTGGCGGCTGGAGGCCACCTCGCACGTGCCGGCGAGGCTGCTGCTCACCGTGGTCTCCGCGCCGTCCACGCCCGCACCGCCGGCCGTCGAGGCCGCCGTCCGCGCGCCCCGCGATGTGGATGAGATCGGCACGGGACGGAGGGCCGGAGGCGATTTATGGAGGCGGGAGAAGGTGAGGCTGCGGAGCAGTGGGAAGCGAGGTAGCTGCGGGGCGTCGGGTGGAAGTGGGTGGGAGGTGAGAAGGCGAGGCGGCGGCAGCGCGAGGCCCGTCGGGTGGAAGGCGAGGGGGTGACGCGGGTGGGGGACCGGGGAAGGCGAGGCGAGCGGGCTTGGCGGGGTAGGTGCGTTTTGATGGTGCTGACGTTAGCGGATGACATGGCAAGATGTGGGTTGGAAGAAATCAGGCAGTAGGGAGCCAAAATATAGTTTTGTACGATGATTGGAGTCATTTTTTTGGCGCAGTGCACTAGTGCTGAAGGTAAATGAAGCCCATAAGTCCCAATAGTTTTACAGTCGAGGACTGAATGAAATGGCCCAGATGACCAGAACGTTAGCAAGATCAACAGGACATCATTCTACTAGCTAATACCAGTCTTCCTCTACATTCTGAAATTCTGCACGCATACTGCAGTTCATTAATTTAACAGTGCTCCCACCATAATATTCCACAATAAGAAAATAAGATACTATCAAAATATTGAACCAAACCTTGCTATGGTCATCAGTTGAATTGAAAGTAAATAAGTAATAGGCCAATTCCAAAACTAAACTAATAAGTAGTATATTCATATAAGGTGAGACTCACATATATACTGAAGCAAGGGAATCTAGTATGTCCTACACTCTTACACCAAGTCTTCATGTTACTAAGTTCATCCAAGATTCCAAAATTTCATTATCAGTAAATAAAATCCCCAGCAATTTTAAGGAAACCATGTTCCTCCCTACGAAGGAAAATTGCATATATAAAAGACTAAGGCCCTGTTTGGATACAAAGTATTTTTGAAGTTTTAGAAGAATACTACGGTTTTGTAAAATACTTTGGTATCAAAAAGCTGTGAGGTGTTTGGACGCTACAGACTTTGTAGTTTTCAAAACCATGGTATTGACAAAACTGTAGTCTTTTTGGAGTTTTAAAAACTCCACTCTATACCTCTTTTTCCTAAACCATGGTTTTGCACCCTTATGGCCTCTAAAACTACAGTTTCTTAATACTATGGTTTCTCGATACCACAACATCCAAACAGGGCCTAACCGGTCACTATTTTTTTGGGTGTGGGGGGTATTATTTCACTTGCCTGAAACATATATAATGACGACAAATTCATGCTTAAATTCGGCTTTCCAGTTATTGGAGCTTGTAAAATCCTATCATGATTAAGAACCACTGTACCGCACATGAATGAATCCCCACCCCCTGTGAAATCAAATATATATGACCAAAAGAGAAAACATGGAGCTTAACACGAGTAGTGCACGCACCTATTGTTGGGTTATTCCATGCTCCATCCACACAGCCCATCACTGTCCAGCACAACTGTAGTAGTGAGCAGTCGATAACCCTCTCGTTTCGTCAGGTTAAATGACTTGTTTTTCTGTTTTAGAGGATGGGAGTTGGTTGGAATTCAAGAGATGCGAGTTTTTTTTTTGAAACGAAGATATGTGAGATTTGTTCTTGGGCGGTATTATTGGCCTCCACAAACAAGGATGCCTCAAAGTAAACTCTTATGGAAATTAAAGCTGCCTTTAAAGATAAAAATTTTTCTCTGGTTCCTTAAAAAGGGATAACGCTTACTAAGGATAATCTAATTAAAAGGAACTGGAAAGGAAATGAAAATTGTTGTTTCTGTAGTTGTAAAGAGACTATAAACCATCTCCTCTTTGACTATTTTATAGCTAGATTCATATGGAGAATAGTGGAAATAACCGTTGGCTTGAAACCACCACGAAATACACATCATATGTTTGGCACGTGGTTAAATGGTTTTTGATAAGATGACAAAAGAAAAATTTCTAGTAGCTGTAGGCACCATGTGCTGGGTCATATGGTTAAGCCGAAATGATATAGTCTTTGACAAATCATGTTTATATTCTCCGTTGCAGGTCCTTTTCAGGGGTACTCACTGGATACGGTCATGGGCTATCCTCCAGAAGGAGGAAAAAAGAAGCTCCATAAGAACGGCGTGTCGCCATTTGGAGGCCTTATCCATGGAAGTCTTCAGCAGGCATGGGTGGAGGTTTAGCAATAGATTAAGCTTTTAATGCGGTTGTTTGCTTAGTCTTCATTTATCATCATATATAAGAACTGTCACAAAAAAAACTAGGGAACATTAAACATAGCCACATGGGGAAATGCGTAGAAGATTTTTCAACTCTATCCTATAATATTTTATGAACAAATTTGAAGAAGAGACTATTTTTCCATTGGAGATCAAGATAAAAAAATAGTACACTAGGTGCATAAACTAGCTGAAAACATATCTCGGGAGTACATAATACCAAACATCACATCAGCAAGGCTATCTAGATTGTATGTGGTGGATCTGTATGAAACAGTAATACAATTGGATAATATAACGCTGAGGGCTGATGAAGAATTATTTGAGAATTCAACGGGAGCAGTTCAGGCCAATATATTCAGATTTCTTGCTCGGATGGAAGCCCTACCCCCCTGATAATGTATATATAGGTCCTTGCTAGTTAACGCATTAATTTTACCAATGTTTTTGCTGAGCAACTAATGTTTTGCTATCTGAAGTTTCTGATTCGAAACATGAAACATAAAAAAATTGTTGGACTTCTCTGGGAATCGGAATTACATGAAGTGAGATGAAATTATTGCATAATAAGCGTCTACATTTGGATTCAGATATGATAGATGTATGTGGGTTCAATTTGACATAATTCATCATCAACTGCAAAAAACTCAGACTGGGATAGATAATGACATACAGCAGGGAATAGTAAATTAAACTTACGACTTTACACACAAGCATATAACGACATATAATTAACGAGAATTAATTAAAAGGCTGTTTCTATGGTAGCAGTCACACCCTGTAAATGTTATGCTCTGTGTACCACACCACAGAGATATATAGGAATGAAACAACATTTATATTGAACGTTTAATTTATAAATTTTTTGGCAAATAATACGATGTACCTGCCGACAGGTAAAGGGGGTTTTGAATGTAATTGAGCTGCCATCATATCAGCTCTCCTATTTCTTCTTCTTTTGCATGCATCCTTTTGTTAAGATATGTCTCCCAACTTCTCCTTAATTTTATGTATAGTTTCCTCGATATATACACATATATGAATCGATTGCCAATGGCACAAGTACAGTATCACACAAAATCTAGTTTAACAGTACTTCGTATATATATAGTACATAGTAACATATGTGTGTCTATATATGATTGTATTTACACCAAGAAATCACTGTGCAGTTTAGTATTAAAAAAGGTAGATATATATATATGCATATAATTGCATCATTTTCAAATTCTCATAGCAGTTGAACAGTAAATTTGGATATGCACCAATTAATAAGGTGATCCTATAACAATGAAAAGTGAGAGATCTAGGAACTGGTCACATTGCTAGCATATCACACCAATTCAAGCAGCCGTCACTAATTACTAGAGGCAATTGACAACCAAGAATGTTCTTTTCTTTGATGGGAATCTCTGATATTATGCATTTGCAGGGGCACGTACTGGAAATTTTTGGGCCATGTTTTGTGAAGGATTACAGATATGCTGGCCAACCCAACCCTGGCCAGTACTCTGATCCCAAAAGCCATGAAATCATAAACGAATCATCTTCATTTTCTTATGACTTATAATTGAAGAGATTTAAAATCTGTTTTTTTATGGTAGAAGTAGTAGACACCCTTATAAATTGTACGTTTCTAAATTAAAAGAAGATAGGAAACAACATTTAAACTGAAAAGTGAATTTATGATTTTTTGGGCAAACAATACAATATATCTGGTTTATGTTGATATATGGGTGAAACACGGGTTGAATAATGTAACTGCGCAACCAGTACTATCATTTACTCATATACATATCATCAGGGCTCCTAATATTTTTATAGGTATCGCTCAATTTTGTGCATGCATAATTTCGGTAAGAGACTCTCCCAACTTAGTTCTCCTTAATTTTATATACAGTTTCATTCCTAGAAATACACATGTGTGAATTGATTGCTGATGGCACAAATACTATCAAGCAAAATTTTGTTGCACAGTACTTATAGTACGCAGATGCAGTAATATATGGATTATGTCTATACGATTATATTTACGCCAAGAGATCACTGATGTGGTAAGTCAAAAAAGTTACAGATATGCGTGCAATTCTATCATTTTCGTATTCTCTCATCCATTGAATAGATTTAATTGGATTAAGGTACCGATTATTAATGATAACTATCCTATTGGACAAGTGAAGAGATCTGAAGGATCTAGGAAACGATTACGTACATGGCTAGCATATCCACCAATTCAAGCTGCCATCACTTTACCAGAGGCAAGAATGCTGTTTGTTCTAATGGAATCTACTCTGCATTTCTGGATATCTACATGTTCCAGAAGAATGCAGCGGGGCATTGGAGATTCTTTGGCCATAATTTTGTATAGAAGGATTTCTGATGTGTTGGGTGTATGCGTGGTCAAGCCATCCAAGAATCCAACCCGCACTACCGGAAACCGGCGGTTTGCCGTGTGCGGCAAAGCCTTTGCCGTGTGCTGCACACGGCAAACAGCGGCCGGCAAAGCCGGGCTTTGCCGTGGGTCAAATGTCGGGCACGCGGCAAAGCCTTTGCCGTAGATGTGTATAAGAGACAGCGATGATCATAGGTCTTGGTTATTTGTGATAAGTTGGACGTACCGAGTGGATGACTCCATATTTGATAATGTGGTGTGTTGAAAAGACTCTTGGGCACATGGCAAAGGACCTGTTCCAGGTGCCACGTGTGGTCTTTGCCGTGTGCCAGACCACTGGCACACGGCAAAGTGACCATACAGGGCCCTTTTTTTTTCCTTTTGGACGTAAATGGGACCCCAAAACAGCACAAAATCATCACAAGCAATAATATATCACAATAACCATCACATGCATACATTATATCATCCATTACCATCGCCATACATATCACAGGCAGTTATAATCCACAAATGCATAAAAAGTGCATAAACCGACATAGTACAAGTCCATACAAGTCCACAAACTAGTCCAAATGCAAATAACGTCCTACAAGTCGAGCTGATACATCCAAGTCCACAAACAACTCACTCGGCCGGTGGTGGCGGTGGCGGTCGCGGTGGCGGCTGCGACGACTCTCCCTGGGCCCCAGACACCCACTGTCCCGGCCCCATAGCCATCCACGGAGGCTGCGACCACGGCCCCGGCACACTAGGCACCCACCCAGGCGACGGAGGCCACGTACAAGTCTGGACCGGAGGGTACTGAGGCGACGCTTCTCCCGCTCCTGCAACTGGCCCCTCACACGATGCCGCCGATTGATTCTGCATATAGTTCGAAATTATTTCATGTATTAAGCTAACACCTAAGTTCATAGTCATTGTACTACCCTAGGTCACTACTACACTCTATGTTATCGTTCTAATTGCAAAGTAAAAGGAAAGTAGAGGCTCAAGTGACTCACAGGAGTATGCGAAGCACCCCGTGGAGGTAAAGCTGGTGGGCTGTAAGCTGGCGGCGGTTGACCCATCTGCCGTCCCATACCAGTGATGTACGCCCAGGCATCATCTAGTTTCTTGCGCTCGGCCTCCTGCTGGCATCGAACCTCCTCCAACAAGTTCGCCTTCTCTTGGTCCCACTTCCTCTGCTGCTCCTCCTCCCGAGCTCTGAATCTTGCCTCCATTTGGGCCTGTAATATTTGATCAAATGTTAGAATACAAAACAAACATATGAAAAGATCAATGACGATTGAAAATAAAATAACCTGGAGTGCCTCCATTTGGGTCGTGACGGCGTCTGGCCGTGTGCGTATGGCCGGGCTTGAGCTGGTGCTCTGAGCTCGAATCTGAGAGAGACTAGGAGTGCTGCTCCTGTCAACAAGGGGGTCGGCAACCCAGTAGCGGCCATGCTTCTTGCCTCCTCCCACCCTCATGACGACTTCTCCGTCAATGGGCTGGGTGACCGGATCGAAATCTGGCCCATGGACCTCCCTCGCCATCGCGCTGTAGTCACTGAGACGGCTGTGGACGGTCGGGTTGATGTAGGCCTCCGGCGGATCTTTCGGGTTGAAGGTGACGTCGGACGTCGCCTTGCCCTTATGGGCCAAAGCCCAAGCCTGGAGCT
>OAMR01000067.1:2679467-2689663 GCA_900205405.1 Echinochloa crus-galli
TAGAGGGAACCTGTCTCTTATACACATCTAGATGTGTATAAGAGACAGGGGCCGTACCGGTGCCGGACCCAGTGGGGTCGCCGCCCTGAACGAGGAAGTTCTTGATGACGCGGTGGAAGAGGGTGCCGTCGTAGTAGCCCTCGAGGCAGAGCTGCACGAAGTTGCGCGCCGCCTTGGGTGCCTCCTTGGGCCACAGCTCGATGTCGAGCGGGCCGGCCGTCGTCTGCACCACCACCTTGCCCTTCGTCGGGGGCTCGAGGACGTACACCGACGACATCCTGCCTGCCTCCCCTTTGTCGCCTCCGGCAGCCGCCGCCGCCGCCTCGTCGCTCTACCTAGCTCCCGGGCTCGGCCTCCGGCCGGTCGAGCTCCCTCCCCTTTGGTACGGGTCGGTCGGGCAGTCCGGTTCGCCCTGGTTCGTGGTTGGGTCGGATCGGATCAGGCGGTTCGATTTCGAGCGGGAAAGCGGGATTCAACGAAGCTTGTTTACGTGCCGTGAAAACGCATGAAATGGTTATACGCTTTCTGTTACGGGTTGCAGATTACCCCGATTCGGGTGGCAAAAGAGGTAGATTCTTTACGGCATCGAATCGTCCCATGTCCCAACGACAAAATAGCACCCCAATAAAAGTCCCAACGATATATTCGTGTTGAAATCCAATTCCATATCACAATACTCATACTATATGGTTCTAAAATCACCTCCATACACCACATTTGTTAGATTTTATCAATGCTCTTATATATATGCTTAAATAGTTATATGCATTTGGATAATACAAATATACAATATATGATTTCGAATATTTTTGGCATTTAATGGTAGTTGAGTTTGCAACCGATGCAATAATTATTAGGGGTGGACGGCGAGCCAGCTCGGCTCGTTTTGGCTCGGCTCGTTCTGGCTCGTTAGTTAAACGAGCCAGCTCGGCTCGGCTCGTTAAGGAAACGAGTAAAAATGCTGGCTCGGCTTGTCTCGTTAAGCTCGTGAGCTAGAGATAAATTTAAATTTATCACAACAATATATATAAAATAAAATATCATAGTAATTATATGATCTTAATAATTTCAAAATCTACTTTACCATACTATAATAATATAATATAATCATAACATCGTCTAGAATCACATAAATAGTATATATATATTATAATTATTTAATAAATTACTCTCTAGTCTATTAAGCTTTCTATCTCGTTTGGTTCGCGAGCTGGCTCGAGCTAGCTCGTTAACGAGACGAGCAAAAACAGCTGCTCGGCTCGTTAAAAAATACATCGAGCCGAGCCAGCTCACGAGTTTCGAGCTTTTGGTCCAGCCCTAATAATTATGTTGAATATTTCAGTTGTACTAGCTGAAACTCTTGTTGGACCATGCTTTTCTTAGGTTTCCTTTCCGGACTAAAAAGGGCGAAACGCTACTGTGCGCTCTTCGAGTGGCTCACGACACAGGCTAGAACGGCTACAATATCACATTCTTGAAGACCAAATAGTTTGTATTGTATCACGATATAAATGGCAAGTGTTGTGAACTAAATAGTCAAGAAAATTATTCTTACATTCAATGAATTAAAAATATGTGTGCTAATAAACATCATGGCACAGTGACTGGCTGGATGCCTGGATGCTATTCCAAAAAGTGTGAGGTTTACACATAAGACTAGTGTCGTCTTATATCTATAGCAAAAGGCAAGTTCCCAGTACGTACTTAAACCTAATCACAAGAAGCATTTACTTGGAAATAGTTTCGATATCAAGCTCAAGGTTATATAGGGCACGTTTGGTTGGGAGGCCACACTTCACCACGCCACCAGGGTGGCAGCCAAGCAAGAGAATGATGCTATTTGGTTGAGGCTTAAAATAAGGCCATGGCAGCTTTTTCCCTCATCATTTTCGCCGCAGGTGAGGCGGTCATTTCGGGCGCCACAACCACCGTGGCAGAGTGTGGCTGAAAAGCAAACACGCCCATATTCTCATCTATAACTCTGTACCGGTAAACTTCTCTAACTCTGTTCCAAATAGGAGAAAAAACTTCTCTAACAAGTCTCAATGTTAAATAGGTTGTGATTTCTAAGATGCAACCAAGTTCGAGGCGGTAGCTTGTGGCCCTGGCTTCACTTTCAAAATCCGGTGTTTATTGGATACAAGGGTAAATGAGTAATCATGTAGTCATGATCCACACAAATAACAATTTACATCTCACTACCGGCCATTTGGCAACCGGGAGGCCGGGTCACAGCTCAGATTAAATTTGTCCATCCATTTGGAGGATACAGTAATATGCATATCTTTTCGGCTTGAGCATTTTTGAATCGTAGTACCTGTCAGCATCTACGCATACAGAAATCGTGGTCCCTGTGTTCCCGGCCGGATTTGCCGTCGCCGTCACCAATCGCTGCATTTCTTGAGGACGATCGCGACGCTAACCACCCCCGATCCACCGGGCCAACTTGTCATTTTTAGCTAGCGCGACGACCAGCCAGCATCCCCCGCGGCGTCAGCTTCCTGTCACGCTGACGAGTAGTAGTACAGTACAGACGTAGCGACGCCCGCGCCCGGTCGTCGCCGGGACGCGTCTTTCGCTGAATCGCTGTACGAGCGCGACGCTGACGGCACGTGGATCGGCCAGCCGCCCAGCCGGGACCCCGCCGGAGGACGGCAACGGGAGGATCAGCAGAGTTGCAGGTGTTATAGACGGCTTTAATTTGGGCGTTTTCCCATCTGGTAAGCCGTCAAAGGCATATAGATTGCGTTTGGTTGGATTTGGATTGGGTCGTGCCATCTACTTCACATTTGACGATTTGGCAGAGAACGATTTGGATTTGGCTGCGCTGACCAAGCATGCATTTGCAAATTTGGTTTGCGCCGAATTTTCAGCAACAGGCTCAAGTACGTGCTTATCGCTCGAAAATCCGCGAGCCTGCATCGGATCGGAGGCTGGTCACGGCCTGACGCTGAGAAAGCATGAAAGCATCAGCATCAATAATCGTCCAGAGACAGGCGGCTGCCTCGGAGGTTCCGAAAAACGTTGATGATCCGTCGATCCAGCCTTTGCCGACGTGCCGTAAAGAGATGGCAAAAGCACGGGGGCTCGGAAGTCAGAGCTAAGCTAACCCGACGATTTGACCAGGAAGCACTACGCATCCTTCCTATCACGACGTGCGTGGCGCGGCTTTTTCCTTCCTTCTCCTGCCCTCCCTTCGACCACGTAACAGTCGGCGGCACAATAGGTGTGGTGGTGTTGTGTACGCATTCTACCTGATCGAACAAATTTCGTGGCTTGATTCAAGGAGAGTCGTTATTTTCAAAAAAAAAATCAAGGAGAGTGGTCGTACGTACCTACCTACCGTGGCCACGCCCGGTTTCTCTTTGTTCTTGTGCTTTTGACTTTTGTCAGTTGACAATTATACTCCTACCATGCATGTGCGCCTGGTTTGACTCGTACTGGAGGGAGAGTCCCCTCTCGCTGTTCATACGTGCTTGGCTCCATCTTTTTGCCTTTCTGACCCCTTCAAACTAGTAGAGAACACACTCTAATTCTTTTCTTTATAATAACACCGCTACCACCGCTTAGACAGTTGGCACAAAAGAAAATGAGAATTCCGTATGTTCTATGCGCTCCGATCCAAGGTTGTTAATCGGCACTTTTGTGCTTTATAAGACCACTTTTTTGTTGTCTCGAAGAAATCTTTCCAGGAAAGATTTAATGATCCTTTTGGATCAAAGGCAAATTAGAGGAATTGGTAGACGCTAGCGGACTAGAGTGTGCTGTTAAACTAGCTAATCTCTCTGTCCCATATTATAGATCATCAATTAAGTTTTTTTCTAAATACATATCTTTTCAACTAAATATACACCACGGCTATTTTAAATTTATGTATTTTAAAAAATAAAATAATTTGGAATGGAAGTAGTAGTCACTCTAGATCTTTTTTCAACACTAGTACCATCACTGCTACGAGACGATCTTGATATTTTGTAGGGTACACTGAAATGCCTATTGATTTCTGCAATTTTCGTCTTCCTTTTAGATCGTTTATTTACACTTTCAAATCCTACCAAAAATAGTTTGTTCAGCTAAACATTAAATGGATCTGTCTACGTGTCGCTCAGGTGTTTCTAAGGAAACCAGCACCCGAGCAATCGGAAGGCAAAAAACACCCGAAAATCAGGAAACCAAAAATCGAGTGTTTGGGAACACTCTGTCACACGAATTTTTTGACCATTGATCCGCATCTAATGGTTGCGCTGATCCTTTTATACCACCCAAAAAATCACACTCGATTATACCACCCAAAAAATCGAGCACTACAAAGGGAGCCAGCACTCGATTCTAAAGTCATTAGATCAACATCTGACGATGGAGAATAGAAATCAGAAAAGTTCTCTGAACTACATAATTTTTCAATCATGAGATGTGTATCAGAGTTCAAATAACCAATGATTTGTTATTAGAATCACAGACATCTAAAATCTTATTATCAGATACACACAACAACATATTAACAAAACAACACATAAAAAGATCAACATATTATTTTATAGTCAGTCAGATAACAAATAAAGTGGGCCCTACTAAAACCCGGAAAATGAAAATAAAAATTAGTCAACGCATCAAGAGATTAACAAGTTAAAGATATACAAAAGCAAATAAGCAGATTAACAGATTATTTTCTACAGTCAGTCAAATACAAATGAATTAGGGTGCTACTGAAACCCCAAAAAATGCAAATTAAAAAATACAAATGTCAAATACATGTAAAGGTAATGTAAAAGACAATAGAAATAGTACTGTCAATTAGAAGCTAATTGACATTTAAAAGATATCCAAATATAAATTTATAAAAATTACATAACTAACCTATAAAATTGACAGTATAAATAGTACTGTCAGTTGCAAACTATTGTACTGTCAATTTAAAATTTTCATACTGTCACAATTTAAATATGATTACATTTAAATCAAAGTATATTGTTCACCTTACTTTGAAACATACCGACGTAAGCAAATTAACTACAAACTATAGTAAAACAAACCAAATCAAATCACAACTACTCTAACGCATAGATTATTGAACTAGTACCGCGAATCACAGACCCTACATACTAAAACAAATCGAACTGAGCACTGAGCATCGAGCATCAGAAGAAATTCCACGAACGAAATCGACTAGAATCAAACGGAAACAAATCAACCAACAAAATCAAAGGGGGCGAAGCGAGGGAATGAACAGAAGTTATTGCACCTCTCAGATCCTTCAGAATCGCCACAGAAATGAGGAGAACGAGCTAAAATGGAGAAGCGGAGAAAAGGTGAGGGGAGAAAAAGCTGGTTAAAAAAACACACCATGAACAAATAAGCAACAGTCGCCCACCGAATAAAATGAAAGAGGCGCTGACATATGGGGCCCACGAAAATAAGAAAAACAAAAAAACAGTACAAATAAACATGACAGACAAACATAGGCAAATAAGAATGGAAGATTCAAAACTAACATATACAAATATTTCTATAGTAGTCAGATAACAAATAAAGTGGGCCCTACTAAAACCCGAAAAATGAAAATAATAATTAGTCAACACATCAACAGATTAGCAAATTAAAGATATACAAAAGCAAATAAACACTAAGTCAAATACAAATGAATTAGGGTGCTATTGAACCCCCCCTTCAAAAAAAAAGGCGTACCAGTGTGAAAGCTCCCACACAAAGTGGGGTCTGGGGAAGAGAATTCATAAACAGCCTTACCCTGGCAAAATTCTTTTAAAATTATGCAAAGAGGCTGGTTCGAACCCAGGACCTCCGGACCACAAGTGGAGAGTCTCTACCACTGCGCCAGGTCCGCCTTTCACTGAAACCCCAAATATGCAAATTAAAAAATACAAATGTCAAATACATGTAAAGGTAATGCAAAAGACAATAGAAATAGTACTGTTAATTAGAAGCTAATTTATATTTAAAAGATATTCAAATACAAATTTATTACAATTACATAACTAACCTATAAAATTGACAGTACAAATAGTACTGTCAATTAGAAGCTATTATACTGTCAATTTAAAATTTTCATAATGTCACATTCTAATTTAAATAAGATTACATTTAAATCAAAGTGTATTGTTCGCAATACTTTAAAACATATCGGCATAAGCAAATTAACTATAAACTATAGTAAAACAAACCAAATCAGATCACAACTACTCTAACGCATAGATTACTGAACCAATAACGCAAATCGCAAACTCTAAGTACTAAAACAAATCAAATCAAAATGAGCGCTGAGCATCAGAAGAAAATCCACGAACAAAATCGACCAGAACCAAACGGAAACAAATCAACCAACAAAATCGAAGGGAGCGAAGCGAGGGAACGAATAGAAATTTCTACACCTCTTAGATCCTTCAGAATCGCCACAGAAATGAGGAGCACGACCTGAAATGGAGAAGCGGAGAAAAGGCGAGGTGAGAAAAAGCTGGTTCAAACAAAATCACGCAGGGATCAGATAAGCAACGGTCATTCACCGAACAAATTGAAACATGCGCTGACATATGGGGCCCACGGAAATAAGAAAAACAAAAAACAGTACAAATAAACATGACAGACAACAAATTAAGTATAATACAATAACATGACAGACAAACATAGGTAAATAATAATGGAAGAATCAAAACTAACATATACAGATATTTCTATAGTCAGTCAAATAATAAATTAGTTGGGCCTTCACCAAACTCTAGAGACATTTTTGGAACTGAAATACGTGTTGACCGATTGAGGCAGCATGATGCCGTGGCGCGTGGAGGGAAGAGCAAACATGAGTGCCTTTTAACCACTCTGATAGCAATGGAAAGAAAAAAAAGTAACTGGCGGTCAAAAAAATTAAAAATAAAAGAGGCTGACAAAAGAGGTCCACAACACATATAAATCAACGACCCACCGACAGCCAATCCCACAGCAAACAGTGACACTGACAACCGGGATCCACAAACCATTTAAATAGAAAAAACAAAAACAGCCAACCTAAATCCAACGACAAGGAGGAAGCACGAGGAGATAACGGACGGTGCAAAATCCGAGTGACGAAGCCGCGAGTAACACTCGAGCAACGTTTAGCTTTATCCTAAATAAACTAATATGGCTATGGGTTTGCTTTTGCCTTCTGTTCGGTTGACCTTTTTGAAGCGTGTCAGTCTCCCATGTCCCAGGCCGTGTTTAGTTCCCAAATAGGGGTGGAGAATTTGTGAGTTTGGGTCTCTTCATAGTCATTGCGTCATTATAGCATTTCGTTTGTATGTATAAAAAATTGTCCAAAAATTGATTAATTAGGTTCAAAATGTTCGTCTCGCAGAGTACAACAAAGCTGTGCAATTAGTTTTTGATTTCATCTACATCTAGTACTCCATTCATGTTATGACATTTTGATATGATGGAGAATCTTCTTTTTCATAGTGAATTTGGGGGTTGCTTTTTTTGAACTTAAACAGGGCCCAGCAATGTGATCATGCTGGCATCCCTGACGTGGAATGCAGTGAAATAAGCCCACGTACCCACTCTTCCTTCCCCCCACCTACCCGGTAGGTAAGTAGGGGACTTTGTACTTCGAGTCCTCTCTTGCTGTTCATACTGGATGCCAGTATGCCACTTTCTTTTCTCTCTTTTGACAAGAAAGAAAAACTATATACCGGTGGTGCGCTAACACCGCTGACATTTCTTTTCTTACTTAATACAAAGATGCGCATGCATATTCGATAAAAGAATGCACCCTACCGGTGCGTGGCCTAGGTGTGTTTAGTTCCAAAAATTGGTAGGAAAAGTTTGGTAAAAATGTCACATCTGACATTGTAGCGCACTGTAGCACTTTTCGTTTGTTTGTAGTAAACATTGTCTTACCATAGCCTAACTAGGCTCAAAAGATTCGTCTCGTGTACATCAAAACCATGTAATTAGTTTTTTATTTACCCACGTTTAGTGTTCCATGCACGAGGAGAGATTTGATGTGATAGGTGAATAGTGAAGTTTGGAGAGAATTTTGAAAAGTTTGGTGATTTGATGGGTTACTAAACACAGCCAAGAAAGAAAAACTATATATGCGCTCCAAGCAGGTTGTGAGCTGGTTCAAATGTCCTCTACCTCACCGTCACCGGTAGACATGCATGCGCTGGCCACCTTTTGGTTTAACTTTTACAATTTCCAATTTCGCATTTGAACCAGCTCACAACTTGCTGTGTACTCCAAAAATCTGGAGTGGAATTTTTGGAGAAACTCAGGCATGGAGCACAATATTTTGGAAATTTCTTTTATGTTAAAATTTCTACAGTATGCTTGTGTTTTGGGTCTTTCTCCTTTCAAACCCCTACGCCTACGGTATGCTCGTGTTTCGCATCAACCATTTCTGCACTTGCAATCGTGCCCGTTCCTATCCCTTCGATTGGTCATCCAATCATATTCTGGAATTCATATAACTGAATCGACGTGTTTAAGCAGTAACTAAACATCAAAATGGTGCGTATGAATAAATATTGTTGTCGCCTGGTACATACCACTATTTTCTGAGAATTTATATTGCTAACAGTACATTTCTTTTTTATGAGAACGATGAAGATATTTTCTTGTCCTGTTGTAGCTCTAGCAACAAAGGCGGTGTTCACATCCCTTCAAATCCAAAACTTCCCCAAACTTTCTCTCTCTAAACTTCACTATTCACTATCACATCAAATCTCTCTCCCCATGCATGGAGCATTAAATGTAGGTAAATAAAAAAACTAAGTACATGGTTTTGATGTACACGACGAGACGAATCTTTTGAGCCTAGTTAGGTCATGGTACGACAATCAAATAATATCAAATTTCTCTCCCCATGCATGGAGCATTAAATGTAGGTAAATAAAAAAACTAAGTACATGGTTTTGATGTACACGACGAGACGAATCTTTTGAGCCTAGATCATGGTAGGACAATGATTATCACAAACAAACAAAAAGTGCTACGGTGTTATTTTCACCCAAATTCGCATTCTCTCTTCAGGAAAGTGAACACCGGCAAAAAGAAACTACCAGTTTAGCCCATACGGAACATTCGTCCACGCAGATGTTTTGGTGCCTCTTGCAGGACGGCAGCGGTGAGGGTGGAGCGTTCATACCCGCCCATACCCCGTACACGTACGAGTACGATCTTTTTTCCCCGGGCACGTTAGCCGAGGCCCCGCACCATTTGTCGCCGTGGCCTGCGGCGCGCGAGTCGTCGCAGACGAGAGAGCGTGCGGCGCCGCCATCGATCGAGACGCCACCACCCACCGCCTATGGCCGCGGCCGGGTCGGTTCGGGCGGGCAAGTCGGCGAGGAAGGGACGGGACGCGACACCACCGCCGCACCGCGTCCCCCTCGGGTTCCCGTCGCCCTCGCCCTCGCGCTCGTCCTCACCCGCGCCCCACCCACTTGCGGTTTTGTTTCTGTCCTCCCACTCCCACCCCCACAGTCCCACCCTTCCGTTGGCGCTGTCTCGCGCGTACGCGAACCGGGCCACGACACGACACGCCCACGCCAGCTCTTCTCGGCATGCGGAACATGCCCATGCGCCTCCCCTCCCCATTCCATTGACCGCGCACCGCCGAGGGGTGGTCTGGTGTGCCCCCCTTGGTCCACGCGGTGTCGTGCCGCGCCAGCCTACCCACCACCACCCTCGTCTTCCGTCTCCTACCCCACCTGCCTGCGCGAAACCGCGTAATCCCGCGCCGCGGCACGCGCCCCCACGCATGCTGTCAGAGCGGACGCAGCAGCCCGCAGGTCGGTCTCCCCTTCCTTCCTCCCTCCGCTTTCCGGCTTGTCCAAAAAGCAAAGCCCCGCCGCGTTCACACCGCACCGAGCGAGGTTGCTCATCCCACCGGACCACCGATCAAAAGGGGACCTATTTATGTCCGCCCCCTTTCACACCAGTCTCCCTCCGTCCCCAAATCGCCACGCTGCTGCTCCCGCGCCAATCGCAGCGAGAGACTTCCCTCCGCCCCCATTTCGCTACCTCTCGATCGCACGGCACGGCCTGCCTTTGACGCGCACCCACCACCGCCACCTGCTTTGTGAATTCGTGGAGGCGAGACGTATATGAGATCCCCATCCAACGGCCGCCCCCCAACCAGCGGTGGGGGTGGAGCAGCAGCATTAAATGTAGGTAAATAAAAAAACTAAGTACATGGTTTTGATGTA
>OAMR01000067.1:2689718-2709198 GCA_900205405.1 Echinochloa crus-galli
TCCTCCGCCGCCGCGGCGTCCGCGTCCGCGACGGGCTCCCCGACGCGCGCCGCCGCGGGCGCCGGGCACCACCAGCGGCGGCTCTGGGTCAAGGACCGGTCCCGCGCGTGGTGGGACAAGTGCAACAGCCCCGACTACCCGGAGGAGGAGTTCCGGCGCGCCTTCCGGATGGGCCGCGAGACCTTCGACATGATCTGCGACGCGCTGGGCTCCGCCGTCGCCAAGGAGGACACCATGCTCCGCGCCGCCATCCCCGTCCGCCAGCGCGTCGCCGTCTGCGTCTGGCGCCTCGCCACGGGCGAGCCCCTCCGCCTCGTCTCCAAGCGCTTCGGCCTGGGCATCTCCACCTGCCACAAGCTGGTCCTCGAGGTGTGCGCCGCCATCAAGTCGGTGCTCATGCCGCGGTTCCTGCAGTGGCCCGACGAGGCCGCGGCGGCGCGGTCCAAGGCCGAGTTCGAGCGCACCTCGGGGGTCCCCGGCGTCATCGGCGCCATGTACACCACCCACATCCCCATCATCGCGCCCAAGATCTCCGTCGCCGCCTACTTCAACCGCCGCCACACGGAGCGCAACCAGAAGACGTCCTACTCCATCACGCTGCAGGGCGTGGTGGGGCCCGACGGCGCCTTCACCGACGTGTGCATCGGCTGGCCGGGGTCCATGCCCGACGACCAGGTCCTGGAGAAGTCGATGCTCCACCAGCGCGCGGCGGCGGGGATGATGCACGAGTCGTGGCTGGTGGGAGGCGCCAGCTACCCGCTCATGGACTGGGTGCTGGTGCCGTACACGCACCCCAACCTGACGTGGACGCAGCACGCCTTCAACGAGAAGGTCGGGGAGCTCCGGCGGGTGGCCGTGGAGGCGTTCGCGAGGCTCAAGGCGCGGTGGGCGTGCCTGCAGAAGCGGACGGAGGTGAAGCTGCAGGACCTGCCCGTGGTGCTGGGCGCCTGCTGCGTGCTGCACAACATCTGCGAGCTCCGCGGCGAGGAGGTGGACCCGGCGATCCGGTGCGAGCTGGTGGACGACGAGACCACGCCGGAGAACCCCGTGCGCTCGGAGGCGGCCAAGCGCGCCAGGGACGGCATCGCGCACAACCTGCTCCACCGCGGCTTCGGCGGCACAACATTCTTCTGAACTGATTCATCACCATCTGATCTGGTTTCTGTTGCTTTCTCTTCTTCTCTGTTGGTACAATACAAAATTGAAAGAAAGAACTAGCGATTCTTTTAGCCGGTAGCCTAGAAGAAAGATTTTTGTAGGATTATTGATGCTTATTGCTGTAGTAGCTACTAGTAGCAAGCAGTTGGGTGAGTCTGAGTCGATTGATTGATCTATCTAGATGCGAAGCAACCAACCCAACACAAAGGCGGTGTAATTAACTTAAGGGATGCGATGTAAAAACATCTTGTGGAGTATTTTTTTTAAAAAAATAACATCTTGTGGAAAATTTGGGGGCAGATGTTGCCCCAAATTTTCCTGAATATGTTGCGATATATATACATACAGTTCAATTTGCAGAAAAAGAAGATAGAAAGATGATTAGACTGAATAGCCTTTCCGTTGTGTATCCTGTGTTCCGCGATTTGGTTTCAGCATGCTGCGCGGCTTCTCCATTGCAGCTTGTGGCTTGGTTGGAGGACGGGGTGCAGGGCAAATGTGGTTGATTGCACGCCTCGTCTTGCAGCAAATGTGGATTCTACTTGACCATTATGGTGCGATGTGATTTACTTGTGGTACAGGGCCTCCAGTCCTAATCCTTCTTATCAGAGTCACTTACACACTTAATTAGGCGTTAGTGTTTGTACTAGCATAACCGTTGATCAGTACCTTTCCTCACTTCAGGAGTCCTTCAGAACCTAACTCCTCTCAGAGGCACACGATGGTGGATGTGAAAAAAAAAAGGTCTGATGAACCGGATGGCACAGGACATGTCTCCCGTGCTTTGCCGTTGCAGCATGGAAGCCCTAGACCAAAATTTTGACATCGTCTTGCATTCGGTTTGTACGATCGTTGTGGGTCGGAGGTTCGAGTTCTTCACAATCTTGCCTGATCGATGTCAAAAGAGCCACTTCAGATCTCCGAACAGCCGGGTTGTTCTTTCCACTTCCCAGCATACAACCAGTTGCGCCTCCGTAGGCATGGCTGCATCCATTGCCTTTGCCTCGTTGATCCACATTTCCGGAACCTGAACGAGACATTCTGTCATTTGCTGATCTGGGCATTTGCCTCCACGGAAAAGCTTCTGCACCGGAACCTTTGCTGATAGGCAGGACGGCAAGCCAATAAATGAAGACGGCCGTCAGTTCCGGATGAAGCAGCTCGCGCCGGGCTTGGGCAGTTTCGTCGTGTTCGTTTTGCTGGTGACTGGCGCTGTTTTTTTCTGAGAGAAAAACACTGCTGGCTGGTTGGTGGTTGGTGGCTGGTGCTGGTTTTCGTTGAAAGAAAAACACTGTTGGCTCGCTGGAAACAATCCAAACGAACAGAGCCAGGGTTCAGACGACAAGTCGCCGAGGAGCATGACCCCCTTGGTCAATTCTGCAGGAGTACGTAGCTCAACTCCCATAGGTACAGTAGAATACTGTACAGTTGTACACATGCCGCGTGTGAGGCGCGACCTGGGCTGGGCCCCATTGTTATCACCACCGATTTTCCGGCCTTGCAGACCGATGGGCGCAGGCTTGTTGGATTGGATTGGATGCTTGCGCCGCGCCCACACCTCATGGGTCGGCCGGGCTGACTGCTACCTGCCTGCCGGCTGTCAAGGGGACGGCGCACCGCACGACGACTTGCTGCGCGCCGCCACCGCCACGGACAGACATTGACGCTGGATGCCACGATCGCGACTCCGTGGTCTGTCTCGCAGAGAAGCTCTGCCTGCCAATCTCCGTAACAAGGTGCTGTAGGACAGCTTCGTAAGTATAGCCGTATAGGAGGTGCTCCCTATACTCCGTACGGAGTATGCTAAACACTCGGTGATCAGTCTTCTGACCACGCTGACATAGTGACATACTGAAAGAGTTTCAGTTGTTCGTCCATCCACCTGTGATCATCCTGTGTTTAGCAAGAAGAGAGGATAGAGCAGATAGTCGCCACATCCACCTTTGGTGGGGAGACGTGTCGCCCTGCTTTATCCAAACGCCGACCATTGGATTATGAAAAGACTAATAATAGCGACAAGGCGTTCGCTCGAGTCTTCTACGTAGAGTATCTGCGGTCTGCCAATTAGCACGACGGAAGACGGGCCCTGTTAGTTCAAAAACTCTCCCTCCAAAATTCATTATTCACCCATCACATCAAATCTCTCTCCTCATGCATGGAACACTAAATATAGATAAATAAAAAAACTAATTGCATAGTTTTGATGTACACGACGAGACGAATCTTTTGAGCCTAGTTAGATCATATTAGAACATTGTTTACCATAAACAAACGAAAAGTGCTACAGTGATTTTTTCACCCTTAAGAAACTAAACACAGCCACGGTTCCAAACCTCCTAGTGCGCTCTTTAAACTGGCAATTGTTGCGATTCTTCTTCTTCTGAATCGCCACTGTACTGACCAGAATCAACTGCAAAATGATCCAGTATGGGATTTACAGCACCCTTTCTGCTCTGTACAGGCCCTTCTGTCCGTTGCTAGTGCTGCTACTGAATGTACGAGCCTCATTTAGATCCAAAAGTTTCTAAAAAGTTACTTCCAAATATACTATGTAAAACGAAGATTTCTCATCACATCAAAATGTCATAACATGCATGTAGTACTAAATGTAGATAAAATCAAAAACTAATTACAGAGTTTTGTTATACTCTGCGAGATGAACATTTTGAGTCTAATTAATAAATTTTTGGACAATTTTTTACATAAACAAACGAAATGCTATATTTCCCGGGGTGTCAGACCGGCCAGCTGCAGTCCCGAATCCGTGGTGCGGATTCTGGAACTAAACAAGGCCTAAATTCCACTTCCAAATTTACTATGCAAAAAAAAGATTCTTCATCACATCAAAATGTCATAACATGTATGGAATACTAAATGTAGATGAAATCAAAACAAATTACACAGTTTTGTTGTGCTCTGCGAGACGAACATTTTGAGCCTAATTAATCAATTTTTGGACAATTTTTCACAAATACAAATGAAATGCTACAGTGATGCAATGATTACGAAGTGACATCATACTCCCAAATTCACCTTCCCGGTTCTAACATTTAAACAAGGCCTAAATACAGTCTGCTAGTCACCTCTCCAACATTTCGATCGCTTGTTACCTGTGCCGCTGCAGTACATTCTTTGACCGCGTTTAGATCCGGATTCGGTACCTCTCCCATAAATGCGTACTGTAGCGTTTCGTTTGTATGTGCGAAAAATTATCCAAAAATTTATTAATTAGGCTTAAAATGTTCGTCTCGCATAGTACAATAAAACTATGTAATTAGTTTTTTATTTCATCTACATTTAATACTCCATGCATACTATGATATTTTGATGTGATGGGAATCTTCTTTTTGCATAGTGAATTTGGGTGTGTGAATTTGAGAACTAAGAGCAACTCCAACAGACTAGCTAAATTCTACTCTGTATATTTCTATTTAGCTAGCCATTTAGCTAAGATACACTCTTTAAATTACAGCCAATTCCAACAGTCTAGCCAGATCATCATTCATATTATATACAACATTGATGGACCCCGCACGTCATCCTCAGTGCGTCTTCTTCCTCCATCCTACGCGAGCTCCACCTCCCCCTCGGCGCTGCGCTCCTCGCCTCCCCGCCTCGCCGCTGAGCCTCCCCACCGCCGTGCGCCTCCTCGCCGCCGCGCATGGCCATCCCGCCTTCCCGCCTCGGGCCGCCAGGCCTCTCACCGCCGTGCGTCGCACCGGTGCCTGGCCTCCGACGACGACGACGACGATACCCGCGCCACACATCCCCTTCATCGGCGCCCTCAAGAACCGCACGTCCGCACCTCCCTCGCCGCTGAGATGTGCCGGGTGCTCTCCGCGGGGCACAAGCTCGCGCTGATGTATGCGGCGGCGAGGGCGCGCGGGCGGGATGGCGCGCGGGAGGGTGAGGGTCGAGGGATGGCGAGTCGAGGCTGCTCGGCAAAGATTCCGAGCCGAGGGAAGGCGATGGCGAGCGAGATAAAGAGGGGAGGAAAATAGCGACTCTGTTGGATCCGTATTTTGGGTCGTTTTTTCTTTTTTTACCGAGTCCACCAGTCTACGGAGGCTGTTGGAGTTGCTATAAGCAGGGCCTTTGAGCATAAACTGGGGGCGCCTCTGCACGGTGTACTGCTCATGTCCGGCAAGCAGCAGGATCTGGATCTCCTTCCCCCTTTTGAGTTCGAGTGGCGGTGACAGATTTTGCCGTCGGTTGGTGGTGGACTGGTGGAGCTGCAAAAGGAGCCGGCCAGGAGATTCCTGACGGATGCTTCCCGGAAAAAGGAGGCTCCGGCAGCCTAATGACCTTGCAGTCGGATTAAGAATCTAAGATCCACACCATATTATACTGGCTTAGCTGTTCTGGGCTTCTGGCTAGAAGCCACTGGTGGACTTCATGATTGCTACTAGCACATTAGATTATGAAGATTGGGTCATGATACTCGTTTTATCACGCTACTAGTTGGTACAGTATGCTGCAGGCTTGTTAGAGTAGTGCAGCAACATTTTCGTTGCCTTACGACTGGTGGGGCCACTGATGCAGTGACCCCTGTCTTTGGTATGACTCCGTATACTACTATAGTACTCGTACCGGTACATGTGATGCACTACAGGTTCCGGTACCAAAACCAGTGGCTCGATCTGGGCCTCTCAAAGTCTGAGCACCGGCAGCCCAGAATGAGCACCGGACAAAGGACGGGAGCACTAGGACTGTGCGTTGCCGTGCCGAGGCCAGAGACGGGAGCACACGGCGCGACGCAAAGCACGGGCACGGCAGCTCGCGCGCGTCGCATCGATGCGGACTCACCCACCCCGACCTTCGCGGCTACGGCGCTACACTGCTAGCTGTGTACCACTGTACCGTGCCTTGGCGTGGGCGTATCCGCCGGCGGATCGGCGAAGCGCGGCGCATGGGTCCGAGTGTCGCCGTCCGGTGGCGTACGGCTCGCCGCGCGGAGGCCGCACACCGGCCTTTCGAGCGTATCCGCGCCAAATCTGGGGCGGAGTGGGGGAACCCGACCCGAACCGCCCTCGGCGCGCGAGCATTCCCCGGACGGTAGACGGGCTGATAGATTTGGGGCACGTTTGGTTGGCCGCCAGCCCGCCACAGCTTTATGCCAAACTGTGGCGGCGCCACACCTTCTTACGTGCTGCTTGGTTAGCTATTAGGGCAAGTACAACAGTACAGACAACTACTGTCTATTTGTAACATAGAGACAGCTAAACAGACAGCTTTATACAATGAGTTATCTGTTTGGCTATCTGTAAAATAATTAATTCATCATTTGACCCATAAATCATGGTAATCTTATACATATTTGATCTTTGTAGCCATCTTGTTGCTTAGAAGGGAGAACGCATAACATATTCAGATAATTCTCATGAGTCTTTTTTAAAGAAACATAAGTACAACATATTGTTAGATCAGCACCCAAATGATCATTCACAATACTATCCAGCAAAATACCAGCAAGCAGTTTCGATTATCAGAACCCCTTAGTGAGATACAACACCTGCAATATTTGGAGCAAAGGTGGATAAACTTGATCTTTGTATGCTATTTTATGACTTGTTTGAGAGAATACACCGTGAATCCAAATTAGTAAATAAATTCTTAACACAAATACAGTAGAATTTGTATCAATAGATATGCACGTTGCACTAACAAACAAATACTCTGAACCTCTATTGCTATGCTTCCTCATAGTCCTTGTGGTGGCAGCAAGCCAGCAATCAACGAATCAACGACACTGATCTTGTAATATCCTGGGCAAGAAAATACACGTTTGCACATTGTAACTTAAAATGTCAAGAATCACTCATAAACCGTAATTAGCATGTAGAGCTGAGGTTTAGAAACAAATAAGGTCACAACCATCCAATTTCATTCAAGTTCAGAGTGCTACGAGATTCAGAGCCGCTGCTCAGATGTCAGAACATGAGAGGAAATTGCTGCAAGGCATATCAACGAACACATGGTGAGCATATGCGTTGGCGGACGACAGCAGGTGAGCAAGCAACCATGAAGCTGAACCCACCCAAATCATCATAAATTACACCAGAAGCGTCCAAGTCGAAGAGCAAATTCAAGACAGAAAGGGCAAGCGGCGAGGCAAGCAGTACGCCGAACTGCACGAGCTCCCCATTGACCGCCTCGGCCGACAAGTACGGCCATATCGCCTCTCCTTCCCAATCCACTGTGCACGGCAGCATCGACGATCCGGACCCCTAGCAGCAGATGGGTTCGTTTGCCTGCGTGAGGCGGCGGGAGTCTCCGCAGGTGTTCTGAGCCTTGAGAAGCTCTTGCGCCGCCGCCGACGACGCCTGTTTCTCCTACTGCATGGTGGCCGTCGCCGCTTCTAATAAAGGGGTAGGATTTGAGGGCGGAGGAACGACGAAGTTGGAGGGGATTTGGGCGCGCTTCTTTATCGGTAAAGAGAGAAGCCTCCTGCGCGCGTCCTCCGCACATCGGATCCGCGTCGCCGTCGACCACCCGCAGCCAGTCGTACAACGCGCCCCATGACCCGTCGACTCGCCTCGGAGCACGGGCCGCTGCCGTAGATGAACGAGACGACGGCGGCTCTCTCTTTCTTCGTTTAATGACTGCCACCTCGGATGATTACACATGAATCAACGCAAAACGACGGCAGCTGGCTCGCCGTTGTACTTGCCCTTAGACTACGGCAGCCACGGCGATTTGCAGTTGATTTTGGTGCCGCAGGTGTCGCGTCGAAATTTGCAGCCGCAACTTCGGCGGCGTCATATAGGGCACGTTTGCTTCACGGCCACAACCAGCCACGCCACATATGTGGCGCCGCCGCAGCTTAGGTGTTGGTTTTGGGCGCCACAGTTTGTGGCGAGAAACCACCGACAGAAAGCTGCCACCGCTACAATATCGTCAGGAACCAAACACTGACTCAAAAATTTGTGGCGATGCCTCATTTGTGGCTTGGCTAGTTATGGCTGTAAACCAAACATGCCCTATAACGTGGTGATGTCTGGCGGACATCCAAACACGCTCTTGGTGTCGATCCCGATCCCATACTAGGAGTGGGGGTAGCGGACTGCAGCGGAGGCTACTTTTGTTTGCGCCATGCATCGGAACAAAGCAGATCCTGTCGCAGGCACACCGGAGATACGGTTTTTTTCTTTGATCAAAACTACCTACGTACGGGGCTCGAGGCTTCGGTTACTAGTGTACTGTTTCACAACACGGTTATCTAGATAAAAACTAGGTAGCTAGAGCCCAAAAAACCATAAAACTCTTTTTTTTCTTTCATATACCACGTCAGCACGTTTAAACCGACTAGCCTCAGGGGTAACAGAGTTTGGACATACCCGGTGAATGAAAATTTTCACGAGTGCAGTTGCAATAATGGCAAGTACCAAAGGTCGTTGTGGCTATAAAAATATGTCACCATCTTGTAAGTCATTTAACGTCTTTTCTCACATGGAAGTTCATGACTACGGAGTACACTTTAAGAGGAGAACAAAGATTGAGCACCAGAGATTTACATGTTTCTTAATTAAAGAAGAAAACATTATTAGCGCATGTTATCCAATTCAAGCGATGAGATTCTCCGCATAATATTCTTGATTATTGGCGTCACCTAGATAGTTTGTTGGTGTTGGTTTTTGGTGGAAGATCATAATACTCCATTTTGAATCCACCAACCGGGAATGAAAACGGATTATCACTAGAATTCTAGATATCGTTTAGTCCTCGTCGCATGGATTAAGGGGGAGCTAAATGCTTGCGTGGATGCTCCAACGTACAAGAACACTAGTAAGTACAAAGAAAAAAGTACAAGAACTAGTGAGGTGCCGATTCTCTTCAATTCTTTTGGAAAAAGATCGAGCTTCCAGAGCTCACTGTTTACTTTGCACATTTGGTTTGTATCATTTATATTAGGGATGAAGATAGCTGACACTAAATAAATGATTCATATCTGAATTTGACTATTCAAGATTCGATTCGTATTTCAATCCGGATAATTAAAGATGGATATTTTATATTATATGAGATGTATATCCACACATCTAAGAGATTACTCTATAGTCTATATACATATAGTTGATAAAGTTGACTTACTACTTACATTGTCAAAAGTGTTTTGATGTGCGACATTACTAGGTATCATCTAAGAACTTTCTTTACTGTGTACTTATCACCAAGGCTTTAATTATATCTATTGTTTTGTTTTCACATGTATGGGTACAATATTGTACCTTCAATGCGGAAGCACTCGGAGTCTATCTGAAAGGTGTTGGATTAATTGGGCCTTGGGCCTTTTTAGTCTTAATCAAAAGAATTAAAGGTCCACTAATAAATGCTAGGGAGTTAAATCCCGGATTGAGAGTCAACGAGAATCCTAACCAACTTAAAGGGTGGACCAAAGGTGGACCGCTTGTGAAGTTGGTAAAGGGAGAAGGGCGTGCCACGCGCGCGTGCGCTCGTTTGCCGAGCCGAGCCGAGCCGCTCCGCGTGTGCTGTGTGATGACCGTTTTGCCAGTCAAGATTTAAACGTTACAGCCATCATGTGAGAGTGTGAGACTAGTAACTGCCACGACTACCTTTGGCAGACACACCTTGAACTCTCTCTCGCATTCCCAACGCAAGCTTTGCGTGCACTCTACTTGCGTGAGCAGTTGCCTCCGAACCCCGTCCGCCTGAGATCCTGCTCGGGATAGGCGGCCGATAAGGTTTTTGGGGAGCGTACGAGTACGCGCCTGCTCGCTGGTGGCCACTTCCTCAACCTCTGAACGACCACTTCGACTACTTCCCGGCGTCCATCTTCACCAAGCGAACGACTACTTCCAGTACTTCGTCTACTTCCTGGTGGCCACTTCCTCAACCCCTGAACGACCACTTCGACTACTTCCCGGTGTCCATCTTCACCAAGCGAACGACTACTTCCAGGAGGCCGTTCGAGGGACTGCACTGCTGCAAGTCGTCACTGCATCGAATCAGATCGGCTACTTCAAGCAGGCCAGTCGAGGATGTCAACTCCTCCAGCTGGTAACGGCGCATCCAGTACCTCCAATACTGGTCCCGCCTCGGGGTATACACTGAACTCGATTCAGTTCTGTTTTCGGTTTCTCATGTTGTTCCTGTTAATTAGGAGATTTAACTTGAACACTAGCACATGCTTTGCTATCACTGGATCACTCACTTATGTCATGAATTTGTTGCTAATTTCTGGAATTAAAATATACCGAATATTGCCTAAATTTCTAACAACCCAAAAACCTTATCTTGATAATAGGCTTTCGGTAGTTGGTTTTGCCGCGTCCATAAAACCAAATGTATTTGATGGCTCGAATTACAAGCGTTGGCGGCAGAGGGTCACGTTGTGGCTGACAGCTATGAACATCATGCATGTCATACAGGGGAAGCCCGAACAGTTCACTCCAGAGGAGGAGCGAGCTTTCGTGCCAGCCGATAACCTGTTTAGAGGTGCCATCTTGAGTGTTCTTGCCAAAAGCATTGTAGACACGTACCTTTTGCTGCCGACTGGCAAAGAAATCTGGGATGCGCTTGAGGCTAAGTTTGGGGTCTCTGATGCTGGTGGCGAGCTGTATGTCATGGATCAGCTCTATGATTACAAGATGGTTGAAGACCGTCATGTGGTAGAGCAGGCCCATGAGATTCAGGCACTGGCTAGAGAACTTGAGAACTATAGCAAGGATGCACCATGTAGGTTGCCTGACAAGTTTGTGGCTGGAGGTATTATCTCCAAGGAATATCTCCAAGTTACCACCTTCTTGGAAGGACTTTGCAACCTCTCTGAAACACAAGAGGCAGGAGTTTACTGTCGCCGATCTCATCGGCACTCTTGATGTGGAAGAGAAGGCGAGGGCAAAAGACCAACGTGGTAAAGGGATTGCTGGATCTTCTAATGCCAACTTGGTGCAAAAGAAGAACTTCAATGCATCCAACAAAAAGAAGAACAAGCCGCAACAAAACCAGACAAAGACTAATCAAACAACTCAGTTTAAGAAGAAGAAGAAACCGCTCTGAAGCTTACTTCGGGAAAGACCGTTCGACTGAAGAACGTGCAGCATGTCCCCACCATAAAAAAGAACTTAGTCAGCGGGTCTCTTCTTGTTGTTAGTGAGACTGGTGGAACGTCAGTGTACGGTAATCTTTTACCTACAGTTCTTTCAGTATGTCATTCACCCGATTGGTGGATTGACACTGGTGCTAATATTCATGTTTGTGTTGACATTTCCTTGTTTTCTACTTACCAGGCAGGCGGGACTTCCTCCTTGTTGATGGGGAACGGATCGCATGCGCGTGTTCTTGGTGCTGGTTCGGTCGATCTGAAGCTTACTTCGGGAAAGACCGTTAAACTGAAGAACGTGCAGCATGTCCCCACCCTAGTTATTTGAACCGGACCGGTGATCGAACCGTTCACGCTCTCGGTTCGATGGTTCACTGGCTTGATCCGGTTGGACCGCCGGTTTGAACGGTCTAAATAAGATTGTTTTTAGTACAAAACACAAGCACCAAAGTGGTGCGGTGGTAGGGAGCTCAGCGCCTGGGATGCAGATCCTGGGTTCGAAACTCCATCCCGCGCCTATTTTTTCAATTTCTTTGCCCCCTCCCACCTGTACGCCCCCGCCAGTTCGGCCTCCCACCGGTTTCCTCCGGTTCAGCAGCGGGTTTTACCCGGTTTTATACTGGTTTCTTGATAAAAATCGGTGGTTCAGCCGGTTTTCACCGGTTCACATGCACAGCCGATCTTTTACCTGGACCGGACCGGCGGGGTCTCCAGTTTTCGGTTTTTCTGGTCGAACTGCCGGTCTGGTCCGGTTCAAATAACTAGGGTCCCCACCATCAAGAAGAACTTAGTCAGTGGGTCTCTACTGTGTAGAGACGGGTTTAAATTAGTCTTTGAATCCAATAAATGTGTAATTTCTAAATTTGGAAGTTTTATTGGAAAATGTGATGATAGCGGAGGCTTGTTCCGCTTTTCTTTGTCAGATGATTGTAATAAAGTTGTGAACCAAGTCTCAAATATTAATGATGAGTCTAATGTTTGACATTCGCGACTTTGTCATGTTAACTTTGGTATTGGTTGTATGATGCGACTTGCAAAATTGAGTTTAATTCCGAATTTCACCTTAGTCAAAAATTCCAAGTGCCATGTGTGCCATGTTGAGCACTCCTCATGTGACTTGGCTCTTGCTTGCTCTTGCTCGTTGCCTTTTGTGCTTGAGAATAGTTCTTCAAGTTGAGCCCAAACGAGATGAGCATCAACTTGAATCATCTCACCTTTTAGGATGAGACTCTTCACTTCCTTGCTCAAGACACTAAACAAGAAGTTAGCGACACGAGCGTTGAGTTGAAGACAATCCATCTCCTCTTGTGTCATATTGGACATGTCGTTCCAATCAACATTTGGAGGATGAATTCCCTCAACTACAACCTGCTCAATAAAAGGACCCATGGTCCTAACAATATCAAGTACATGAGCAGACCAAGTAGCATAATTAGAGCCGTCACTAACTAGTGGCTCGACGGTTACCTCACATGAAGTTGACATCTTTCCTCACGGCGGTTAAGCTTGGATGTGAGGCCAAGCTCTGATACCAATTGAAAGGACCGTGATGTCACCTAGAGGGGGGGTGAATAGGTGTCTCTGCAAATTTCCAACACTTAAAACAAATTGTCAGTTCAACTCTGGATACTCCGAGGGTATGCCGGATACTCCGAGGTTAGGACCGGAGACTCCGCAACACCTCCGGATACTCCGGATCAAATTTTGCTGGAAAAATGACTAAGTCAGAACCAAAACCGGTCAGACCAGTTTGGAAAACCGGTCTGACCGGTTTCTGACTGAGAAACACAAGAATGTAAATTAACCCCCTTTTCGACCTCTAGCACAAAAGCAACTTGATGTAGTGCTTGTGTAGATGATTTCTAGCAGGTCCAACTAGTCCCTGCACACAAGATAAGCACAACCAAGTAGATCGAAGCGGAAGCAAATATATGTGCTAGAAGGGAAATTGTGAGGCAAACCAAATTGGAGACGCAGCGAATTGTTTCCCGAAGTTCGGATTCGCTGTTTGCCCAAAGGCTGCCCAAAAGCACAGCGAACCCTACGTCTCCGTTGAGGAAGCCCCTAGTGACCCAAAGGTCGAGCTATCTCCTCGGTTCCACTAACTTGATCTTTTCCCCGAAGGAGGCAAGACAACACCTGCACAAACAATCCGTGGCACACCACAACCTTGGTGGCTCACCGGCGACGCCTAGCCGTCTAGGAGGCTTCACCTCCAAGAGTAACAAATGCTTCAATGAGTTGCTAAACCTCAACCGCAAGTGCTCAAGCTATGGATTCACTCCTCACTGATTTGGCTAGCTCTCTAGCTCTCTATTGCTCACTCACAATCCCTCTCTCAACCCAATCCAAGGATATGAACAAATTCAACCAACTCTCACAAAGAGAGGCTTGGGGAGAGCTTGCTGGTGCTTGAAGTGCTTCTGGACGCCCAAGGGTTTACATGGGATCACATACACTTGTTTGCGTTTATACCAATATAAATCAATGGAGTGCATATTCTTATCAACAATTATATGACATGAATATCCATAAGAATAATCCCCTGCTCATTTACTTAAACAAACAAGTTAGATCATTAATCATGTTGCCATACAAATCACCAAAACACTTAAGTGCCTAGATACACTTTCAGTCTCCCCCTTTTTGGTGATTGATGACAACATGATTAAAGCTTACAAAAGATATAAAATTTAAAGCTCTAAACATTTGAGATATAACATGAGCTCCCCCTTAGTATGTGCTATGAGTGGAATATCAAAAATTTGGCCTCACATGCCAAATGCACATACCAAGAAAGAAACGAGAGCTCCCCCTATATCTCAGCATCCAACAAGTGCAACAAATGTGTGTGACAATATAAAATAACCCGTGATGCATGATGATGATGATGATGATGATGATGATGATGATGATGATGATGATGATGATGATGATGATGATGATGATGATGATGATGATGATGATGATGATGATGATGATGATGATGATGATGATGATGATGATGATGATGATGATGATGATGATGATGATGATGATGATGATGATGATGATGATGATGATGATGATGATGATGATGATGATGATGATGATGATGATGATGATGATGATGATGATGATGATGATGATGATGATGATGATGATGATGATGATGATGATGATGATGATGATGATGATGATGATGATGATGATGATGATGATGATGATGATGATGATGATGATGATGATGATGATGATGATGATGATGATGATGATGATGATGATGATGATGATGATGATGATGATGATGATGATGATGATGATGATGATGATGATGATGATGATGATGATGATGATGATGATGATGATGATGATGATGATGATGATGATGATGATGATGATGATGATGATGATGATGATGATGATGATGATGATGATGATGATGATGATGATGATGATGATGATGATGATGATGATGATGATGATGATGATGATGATGATGATGATGATGATGATGATGATGATGATGATGATGATGATGATGATGATGATGATGATGATGATGATGATGATGATGATGATGATGATGATGATGATGATGATGATGATGATGATGATGATGATGATGATGACAAGCCAACAAAAGGTCTTGCCGGGATTGCCATGAAGGAAGCTCCATCATTCTTCTCCAAGCCTGATTGCCTCATGGCAAAAAGTACTTCAAAGGTAACAATGGATGAAGAAGAAAGTGATAGTGATTGTTATGATGATAATGATGATAATGCTATTACATATGAATATCTTCTTAGTTTGGTTATAAAATCCGATGATAAATTGCGAAGGGGAGAATCTAGGAGTGCTTGGAGGCGGCAGCCATAGAGCTAGCCCTCGAGATTCAGGATATTACAGCAATGGAGACCCATACAGTGGTACGATGGGCATCAGGAATTCTCAGCGAGAGAGTTGTGTTCCCAAATCCCAAGTGCCGCTGTCGCAGCCGCCGGCGGCACGATTGCTGCCGGGACCAGTTTCTTATGTGCTAAAGAGATTTTCGGATACAAAAATTCAGTAAATTTGTGACATCTCTATCCAGAACCTATTATGCTTCGATGGTAAACCTTTTTTGAACTGAACTACGGCAGGCGAAACGCCGACCTGAACTTTATATTAGACATGCAAAAGGTAATGGCATACAAAGATTTGTGAAAGGTAGGAAGGAAAGGGAGAGAAGCCCTCTGCTAGCCTATTACAACTTGAATTTGCTCGCTCCAGGAACGTAGAGATAAAGCATGGGTGCTGTTCTTTGCTCGATGAGGTCGGGCTGTAGCTGAGTGGTGTCAAACTGCTGCGGTAGCTGCTCCCCATGCTGCTGCTGCTGCTGCTCTGCTGCTCCTGTGTCTTCTGGTGGGTCTGCTCGTGGATATGGAACCCTGATCTTCTTTGGTATAGGTACACGAAGTCTCCCATGAGATACATCACAATAAAAAGAAATGTTCGTGACCTTCTCGATAACCCTCATGAGGTAAGGTGCATAACCACAAAGCTTCTGAAGGCATCTAGGCCCCTAATTGTGTTTTGGTAATTAATGACAACACTTGTGGACTAACAACTTTATGTGAGAATATGAGAACAGGTTAGTCCCAAGAGTTGCAACGAGCTTCAAATATTGATGTGTGGATAGCATGTGTGCTATGGATCATGGGAAGCTCAAGGCAAAGGTAAATGATAGGGCTTTTATTTTTGCCCGGTCATGAGGCTTTTATTTTTGACCGGTCATGAGGTGATTAGAGGATGAAATATGACCGGGTTGATAGGCTAGATAGCCGTACTATCAAGAGGGATCAATCGTGTTGGTTCAATGAAATATTAGTGTCACAATGGTCTTTGAATTGCATGTAGTGCATTTAGAATATGTGGTGACTAACTTGGGTATGGGCTCTTTGCAAATCTTCTGGTAATCAGCCAAGTCGTGGCTGGGCGGACGGTCCGCGCGAAATTCGTGTTAAAAAGAAAAAGATAAATCCTGTGAAAAATCCGAACGGACTGGTCCGAACGGACCGGGACGGTCCGCGGCCTCGTCGCGGACGGTCCGCAGGGTGCTGACATGTGGGGCCACGTGCGCTGACTTGGTGTGCTGAGCGGCAAGGCTTGGCGGACGGTCCGCGTCCTCTTCGCGGACGGTCCGAATTAAATCACACAGAGACGTTTCCCGGGGTTCCAGAAGGGAAGACCGTCCGGCCTTGCCTGGCGGACGGTCCGTGGTGCTCGCGGACGGTCCGCGCGGTCTTGGCGGACGGTCCGCCGGACCTCAACGGTCACTCTCTGACACACGTTTGACTGCGCGTTATAGCCGTTGTAATTTGAACGCGGACGGTCCGCGTGGACCTGGCGGACGGTCCGCCGTGCACGTTTCTGAACGGGTTTTTCCCCAACGGCTAGTTTTGAGGAGAGGGCTATATATACTCACCCCCCACGGGCATGAGGGGTCTCTTGGCACTTTGAAAAGCTGATAACACATTCTAGAGCCCTTGTTCTCCTCTCTCTCACTCACTTGCTTTGAGGTTGCATTTCTTGGTGAGATTGAGAGCTTCTAGTGCATTGCATCAAGGATTTGATCATTGTGGCACTAGGATTTCATTGAGCTCGTGGTTGATTTGTTACTCTTGGAGGTTGCCGCCTCCTAGACGGCTTGGAGCTCGTGTTTCCACCGAGCACTTCAAGAAGATTGTGAAGTTGCCGTGGAAGATTGGTGTGAGAGGTCTTTGTGCTCACCTCGCCGGAGTGGTGAAGAGCAACTCTAGTGGAATCGAGATTTGGAGCGGTTCTTTGGTTCTAACCGGCTTAAGGATCAAGAGAGTCTTGATAGAGAAGCGGTTGAACATTGAATCCATCTCAACGTGGATTAGGGGTGACCGGCAAGTCATCGATACCACGGGATAAGTTCTTGTGTCTCCTTGTCCTTGTAGCTTGCTTATTTAGTTTGCTTACTTACCTTGAGCAAGTTTATTTCATAGAGTATTGATCTACTTTCTTGTCACCCTAGGTTGCAAAACATCAACATAGGCATAGAAATAGCTAGAGATTTAATTCTCATTGTGGTTCTAATTAAATTTCCCTAGTGTTGTGCTTGAAGTTTTGAAACCGCCTATTCACCCCCCCTCTAGTCGGTAATCCTAGCCGAATTAAATCACATAGAGACGTTTCCCGGGGTTCCAGAGGGGAAGACCGTCCGGCCTTGCCTGGCGGACGGTCCGTGGTGCTCGCGGACGGTCCGCGGGGTCTTGGCGGACGGTCCGCGAAATTCATGTTAAAAAGAAAAAGATAAATCCTGTGAAAAATCTGAACGAACTGGTCCGAACGGATCGCGGACGGTCCGCGGCCTCGTCGCGGACGGTCCGCAGGGTGCTGACATGTGGGGCCACGTGCGCTGACTTGGTGTGCTGAGCGGCAAGGCTTGGCGGACGGTCCGCGTCCTCTTCGCGGACGGTCCGAATTAAATCACACAGAGACGTTTCCCGGGGTTCCAGAAGGGAAGACCGTCCGGCCTTGCCTGGCGGACGGTCCGTGGTGCTCGCGGACGGTCCGCGCGGTCTTGGCGGACGGTCCGCCGGACCTCAACGGTCACTTCTGACACACGTTTGACTGCGCGTTATAGCCGTTGTAATTTGAACGCGGACGGTCCGCGTGGACCTGGCGGACGGTCCGCCGTGCACGTTTCTGAACGGGTTTTTCCCCAACGGCTAGTTTTGAGGAGAGGGCTATATATACTCACCCCCCACGGGCATGAGGGGTCTCTTGGCACTTTGAAAAGCTGATAACACATTCTAGAGCCCTTGTTCTCCTCTCTCTCACTCACTTGCTTTGAGGTTGCATTTCTTGGTGAGATTGAGAGCTTCTAGTGCATTGCATCAAGGATTTGATCATTGTGGCACTAGGATTTCATTGAGCCTGTGGTTGATTTGTTACTCTTGGAGGTTGCCGCCTCCTAGACGGCTTGGAGCTCGTGTTTCCACCGAGCACTTCAAGAAGATTGTGAAGTTGCCGTGGAAGATTGGTGTGAGAGGTCGTTGTGCTCACCTCGCCGGAGTGGTGAAGAGCAACTCTAGTGGAATCGAGATTTGGAGCGGTTCTTTGGTTCTAACCGGCTTAAAGATCAAGAGAGTCTTCATAGAGAAGCGGTTGAACATTGAATCCATCTCAACGTGGATTAGGGGTGACCGGCAAGTCATCGATACCACGGGATAAGTTCTTGTGTCTCCTTGTGCTTGTAGCTTGCTTATTTAGTTTGCTTACTTACCTTGAGCAAGTTTATTTCATAGAGTATTGATCTACTTTCTTGTCACCCTAGGTTGCAAAACATCAACATAGGCATAGAAATAGCTAGAGATTTAATTCTCATTGTGGTTCTAATTAAATTTCCCTAGTGTTGTGCTTGAAGTTTTGAAACCGCCTATTCACCCCCCCCCTCTAGTCGGTAATCCTAGATCATACACTTGCCGACGTCAATCTGGACTCGTACAAGATCGAGGAGGTAAGAAATCGCTGCTCCACTGGTGTTTTTCTTACTTCTTTCCTCCAAAGTTTTCTTTTCTTCATGCGTCTTTTCCTCCTGCAGAGGTGATTGGAGGGAGCCGGGGTGGAGCTGCAAATAGGAGGAACTTCAGGCAACTCACCACTACCTGATTACCTCCGCATAAGCTACGTGCATGTTTATATCTGCCTGTTTCTTAGAGCGTTCAGAAGTACTGAATTGTTTGAACAATGGCGAATATCAAGGATTTGATCATTCTGGCACTAGGATTTCATTGAGCTCGTGGTTGATTTGTTACTCTTGGAGGTTGCCGCCTCCTAGACGGCTTGGAGCTCGTGGTTCCTTGAGCACTTCAAGAAGATTGTGAAGTTGCCGTGGAAATTGATTGTGAGAGGTTCTTGTGCTCACCTTGCCGGAGCGGTGAAGAGCAACTTTAGTGGAATCGAGATTTGGAGCGGTTCATTGGTTCTAAACGGCTTAAAGATCAAGAGAGTCTTGATAGAGAAGCGGTTGAACATTGAATCCATCTCAACGTGGATTAGGGGTGACCGGCAAGTCATCGATACCACAGGATAAGTTCTTGTGTCGCTTGTTGATCGCCAGACACAGCTTGAAACCTCTTTTGATATATTCAACACGGCTTTCACAGACTTTAGTGGGCATTTCTACAACATCTATCCGCGGCAGCCATCTTATCCTCCTCCTCCACCACAGCAGGATGACTAGTCCTTTTGGTACTTGATGCCAAA
>OAMR01000067.1:2730669-2777941 GCA_900205405.1 Echinochloa crus-galli
GAGGCGTCGGTGGCGGGGAGCCCGTGCTCGGTGGCCAGCGACTGCAGCAGCGTGGCGAGCGCCGACTTCGAGGGGATTGGCCTGGGTTTCTTCGGCGCGGCGGACGGTGGCCCGAGCCCGATGGTGTTCGAGGACTCGGCGGCGTCGGCGGCCACGGTCGAGGCCGAGGCCAGGGTCGCGGCTGGCGGGAGGAGCGTCTTCGCCGTCGACTGCGTGCCGCTCTGGGGGTACACATCCATATGCGGCCGCAGGCCGGAGATGGAGGATGCTGTTGCAACGGAGCCGCGATTCTTCGACGTGCCGTTGTGGATGCTCACCGGCAATGCCGTGGTCGATGGGCTGGATCCCATGACGTTCCGCCTACCAGCACATTTCTTTGGTGTGTATGATGGCCACGGTGGCGCACAGGTATGCTTACAGTTCATTAATGACTTCCTATTAAGAGCCTACTCCAATTTTGCTTTCCCAAGTCGGAACTGTATGCTCAGAATGGAACAGTTTGTTGTTGGTACACCTACACTGAGTGCATTTTGCTCAATTCCTTTCTAGGTTGCAAATTACTGTCGGGAACACCTCCATGTCGCGCTGGTGGAGCATCTGAGCAGGATAGAAGGGACCGTGTGTGCAGCTAACTTGGGAGAAGTCGAGTTCAAGAAACAGTGGGAAAAAGCCTTTGTGGATTGTTTCGCTAGAGTGGACGATGAGGTTGGGGGCAAGGCGAGCAGAGGAGGTGGTGGCACAAGCACAAGTGATGCTACGGCGACGCTTGTGCCAGAACCTGTGGCACCTGAGACCGTCGGTTCAACGGCAGTGGTCGCTGTCATATGCTCCTCGCATATCATTGTCGCCAATTGTGGTGATTCACGGGCAGTGCTCTGCCGTGGCAAGCAGCCCGTGCCTCTGTCGGTGGATCATAAAGTAAGCTCTCCTGCGAGGATGCTTTTGTTTTCATGAGCTTTTAGTTCACATGTCAATTGGATGTTGATTGCTTTGCTACCTTTGTGCTTCAGCCTAACAGGGAAGATGAGTATTCAAGGATTGAGGCAGAGGGTGGCAAGGTCATACAATGGAATGGTTATCGAGTTTTTGGTGTTCTTGCAATGTCGCGATCAATTGGTACGCCTGTTCTTACTCTCCAGCACACTGCCTTACTGATATAATAGAAGTCACCTTGCTTTACTGTGCAGTGGAATGATTTGGAAATTGGAAGTAATTTTTTTAATGAACTACTGCATGATGTACTAGTTTACCAACATTTCCGAACCACTAGGAAATGTGCTGGTTACTATTAATGTTGTTAACTTGTGATTTTACAATCCTTGCATAGCGTCTGGTCTCTGGTCCACAGTAGCACGTTCAACTGTTCTGATTGAACATGCTACTCTGTTATCAGTTTTGGACAAACTAGCAGTTTAAGATGATAAGCTCTCTGGCAAAACACGATGGTTCTGTGGGAGCTGATTTGTTTTTGTTACTTCTTGACAAACATTTCCAGTTTTTGATTGAGCCACGATTTTTGTTTACTAAGTAGCAAGGAACAGATTGTTCACGTCAATGCTACTCCAAATTGTATATTACTTGAATTTTGTACTCTTCAGGCTCTCGTATGTTGTACTTTAAGCTTGTAAGTTCCAAGCACTGCAAGTTCTTAAATACAAGGAAGCCATGAAGTGGATAGCGGCCTTTGTTATGATATAGCCCATGGACTGAATTCAGATTCGGTTGAAATAGTCATCATGACTTGAGTATCGATAGAGAGGATCTTGTTGTGAAAGTCCTGTCTGCAAAGTTGCTTATGCCCAGAAAATTCTGATTCTGACTCCACTTATTTGATTCTGACTCCAAGAAAGGTCAGGGTCCTAACATGGTTGAACCCAGTCGCTGTTGTTAAATTATGGTAGCACTATGGCAGATAAAGGATTACTTATCTTGACTCATCATAGCACGAATTTTGCCAGCACTTGATTGAAGGTCACCGAGTCTTCAATAGTTACTGTATGACTTTGGTATGCCCCTTTGTATGCTCACCTGTGGAGTAGATAGGTGATAGGTACGCCCTATACTCTTGATCCCATGTCTATGCTCAAACTGTTGGCTCGTGGAAACAAGGAAGCTAGGATCCATTTCTTTTGTCCAATAAGAAAATAAGTCTCCTTTTGGGTGTTCGTGTATTAGGGAGCAGCAGGAGGAATTGGTACACTATATGATCAAATAAGAGTGACGGAAAACCTAGGAGTTTAGCTATCCTTTTGAAGAACATTCTTTCTACCTTGGATGCTTGTTATTCACCATCTTGGTACTTTGTAATTTGAATCTGTGAGGGCACCTCCAACAAGGCCACTATAAGAATGTTTTCTGCTGAAAGTTCTCCAAAGTTTTGATGTATGTATGCATATGGATTTGTCACTAACTTGCTGTTTTAGATGTACATATTTGTTTTACGGTAGCGTGCAATCTTTATGTTAGTTTTAGAATTTCTCTCCAGTTACCTGCATTGAACCTTTGGCTTATTGTGAAATCGAACATGTATGATGCTAGGTTCTTCTGTTCATCAGCGATGACTGCAGATGGATTTTCTTGCTATTGATTATGTTATGCTAAGTGGACTATACTTGTGCCCCCCTTTTTTTTATTTTCAAATCTACTTGTAGAATAACTGAATACTCTACTCTTGTATGCTAGTTTTGTTACTATATATAGATTTTTTTTTTAACTTTAAACAAGAATCCACGGTACAGGAACATGTAGGATATAATCTGAACTTTGGCTTCTACATGTGTTGCAGGTGACAGATATCTGAAGCCATGGATAATTCCAGTCCCAGAGGTGACAATAGTTCCTCGGGCGAAGGATGATGAGTGCCTTATTCTTGCTAGTGATGGCCTCTGGGACGTAATGTCAAACGAAGAGGTATGTGATGTTGCCCGCAAGCGGATACTTCTGTGGCACAAGAAGAATGGCACAAGCTCATCATCAGCCCCGCGGATTGGTGATTCCGCAGACCCAGCTGCTCAAGCAGCTGCGGAATGCCTGTCGAAGCTTGCTCTCCAGAAGGGAAGCAAAGACAACATTACTGTCGTTGTAGTTGACCTCAAAGTGCAGCGTAAGTTCAAGAGCAAAACCTAACCATGCATGACTCGATGAACAACTACAGCAACAACTTGCTAGGAACCTATAGATTTGGAGAATCCAAATTTGGTCAGTTTAGTTCACCGCCTTAGTACATTACTTAGCCCAGTTCTTTCTTTTCTCATTTCTTTAGCCATTTGGGCTGCTTAAGGGCTGTATTCCCCCGTATATGGTACAGATTGCAAAATCCTAGCCAGGTATTATGTTTCCTGCTCATGGAGATGGTCCTGTTTTCCATTCTTCTTTTTTCGTTGCCCTGAATTATTTTTGTCAACTGGGCGTTTATGTATCTGGCAATGTATATCTAAGCTTGTATGGTCCAAAAGAAACAAGTGTTATAAAGGATTATGTATCCTACCTGCCTGAATTTGTGAAATCTATCAATTGCATTAGCTGGTAGTACTGATTGTATCCTAAATCTGGATCTGAGTGGATGGATGCCTGAATCCTGCTAATGAGATTGTCCCACGGTGAGTGTCTTTTGAGCCACAGTTGCTCCAAATCTTTTGACAACCAGAGTTGGAGAAATCGTCTAAATCTTTATTACTTCCATTGTTAAAAAGTGCAGAGTTCTTAGTACTGTACCTTTTCGATTGGATTTCACATTCGTTTTAGATGGTGATGAATTGAAACTTATCAAACGAAGTTAGCTCGTTTCAGATAGTGACTGAAATTTATCAAACGAAGTTATAGTCGCGTCGAACAACCTGATTCTACTGTCGTGCGTGGCTGTATATACCTGATTCTACCTACCGTCGTGCGTGGGTGTACATAGTTATTCGTTTGCATCCGTAGGCAGAATGCACGCGTGCACATAGTGCTCCTTTTGGCATTAAACGTCATGCCGTCATTGCATCCCAAGAACAATACTCCTTCACCTTTGACCGTTTGTCTTATTTAAAAAATTATAAAAATATTATTTATTTTGTTATGAAATATTTTATCATCATATATATTTTAAATATATCATAATGGTTTTTATATTATCATAATTTTTTAATAAAACGAGCGGTCAAAAGTGATGTACAAAAATTGAAAAATACTTATATTGTGGGACGGAGGGAGTACAACATGTTACGGCAGTAGGTGCTGAGCTGCTCAATTCGAAGAGGTAAACGTGTTCAGCAAGTACGTAGATCTATACGCTGTAGAAGCCACATTAAAATTTGTAAATCAGCGTGAGTACAGTTCATCAGCCAAATCCTTACATTAAGTTTCACCAGAAAAATTACAATCCCGATGTCGCAAATCCAACTCTACAGAGCTCTTGTATTTACCTATTCCACGGATGCACAAAATTCGAGTATGTCATAAGGTCTATACTACAACGAATTCACTTTGAATGGCTTGTAGGGAGGAGCAGAAAGAAGCTGTAGTACTCGCTTGAATGGGCAGATACGGGATACAAGCATCTCTTGATCCAGAATCGACCAGTCTGATTTTCATATGTTCTCCAGTCAAATGGGGCATGGCTTCCTTTGTATATTGCATTCACCATATCTTGTTTTTGAGCCAAAACAGCATCAATACTACCCCGATCACAATTGCAACAGGAGCATACTTCCGAATCAAGGCCTGGTATTTGAAACGTTGCACGTCAAAGAAATGAAACGTCAAAACAGACTTCTAGCTCTGGTGCTCCACTAACAATGAACTATGCTGACCAAAATCTAAAAGATACCATGTTACTAGCTATAGGCTGCAATAAAACAAACTTATTCCAATTTTAAACCACAGTATGCCAACAAGAATTTTATTTTATCTTAGTAAAAGTGCTCCACTAACAATGAACTAAGCTGATGAAAATCTAAACAGATACCATGTTACTAACTATAGGCTGCAATAAATAAACTTAATCCAATGTTAAACCACAGTATGCCAACAAGAACTTTATTTTATCTTAGTAAAAGAAGAGTAAATTATGGTTAGTGGAATACTTCTACGCAAACAACCTGACTGAAGTAAAATTGTGTCAGGTGCTGTTCAAGAAAAAAAATAAAAAGCACTATACGGATCAGATGGAGAGTGCTCAACTAAGTTCAACAGGCAAGTGTATAAGCAATGAATTGTATGCAATTGTAAATATGGATTACCTGCCGATTGAGGTCCTTTGCCTTATCAGCATATATTCTAGTGTCAGATGTCAATCTACTTGACATTTCACTGACCTCTGCACATAATGTAAAATTGTTATTAATAATACAGCCAACCTTATGTAATGCAATGAAAAGGTGAAAACAAGTAGGGACCATCAGAAAATGGCAGTTCAAATTGCAATGTTTCATTCAGTCTAATAAGAAAACAAAAAAGAAGGTTAATGCCTTTAGAAAGAATGATAGAGGGAACATCTACAAAAGGAAAAAGAAGTAAAGGCCAATTTAAGAAAAGGCACCTTGGTTGGATAAAGTAAATTTTAGATTAATGTCACAGACAAGTACCAGTTACATGCAAATAATTAAACATTCGAAAGATGTCTTACGGTCTAGCTTTTCACCAACACCAAGAACCTCTTGAACATTGCGGGTCATAATTTGGTGCACCTCATAGAGCTCATCATTCAATTTTGCAAGGTTCCTTTGAGTTCTTGTATCCAAATACAGTTTCTTAGTCTTCTGTATGAATGTATCTAAACAAGAAATGACACATGCTATCAAGCAGTGCAATCTGAAGTAAGAATGAAACCAATGCTGGTGAGTGAACTCAGGAACCATACCAAACTTGATAAAAGCATACGGCCTTGCAGCAGTTTCTATTTGATTGCCATTGACCCTCTCAAATTCATTTTTTAGATCTTCTAGGTACTGGAATGCAAGTTTCTTCGGATAAGAGCGGTCACACATAGTCAGATAACATACTCGGCCTTCAATGATGTAGCTATACATTCAAATTAAGGGGCACCAAGAATTTAACAAAGCACTAGAACAAGAGAGAAACGGACAAACATGATTACCAGGGTGCTGATTGGTGTCTTTCTATTAACAGAAACAACAAATAATGAAATTAGAAGTTCCAATAAGTCACTAAAGAGGTAATGGTCTATGCAAGGAGCCTTGTTAATATAGCCAATTTTGGAGCAGTTGCAGGGTAATCACATAGATCCGTTTGACATAAGGGGGGTCTTTTTTAATGTCTAAAGGCAGTAAATTTTCCAGTGATGTTTATGCTGATATATTGGTCATCACTCATCAGAACTATATAGATGCAATGTGCAGTGAGATGTGCATTGGATAAATCATATATCGCTTCCATGAACACGCAAAAGCAAGCCACAACCAGAATACAAAGAGGACCATAAATGGCTCAAGGATACTGGAAATAGTAGGTTCCTGTCTCGATTGACATTCGGGAAGCTTCATGATGCCCTTTTGACAAGTTCTTGAAAATAAGTTTAGCTTGCTGCTTGTAGAAATCAGCATCCTTCTGATCTCGCCCATCATCCAACCCTTCTGCCAGTGGAAGGCCATCAGTGACACGCGCTATCATGGTCAGCTTCACCATTCTGTCAAGAAGGCCAGAACCACAAACAAAACAGAGTAGAAAATCTACAAAAGGTGCAACAAAAATAGGAAAATGGTACTTCAGAAGCAGATCCACTTCAACTAATTGAACTAATTGTTTATGCTCCTCCACATCACATGTTAAATTTTCTGGTAATAATGTGTCAGCAGCCAACAGTAACAATAGACGATGTAAAGTTGCGGTTGAATTATCCATGCAAACTTGGTTACTTTATATTGGAAAAGGCAATTACTGTGGAAAAATATGGTTCCTTTATTGAATTCTACAAAAATAAGTTACTTGGCAACATTGTTGATATGGACATATTCCAAAATGATAACTCCGGAATTCATATAGAACAGTTTGGTTGCTACAGTACATAAGCATAGCCAAAAATCTAAGAAATTCCAGAGCGTAAGTGTTGCTAATAAATTTGTTCACAGATCCAAGAAAGATGTGCGGGAGATCCTCCACACTATTAGCTTTTTATATTAAAAAACAAACCAACCAGATCTTGAAATAACAAGTTTGTAAGACTGATGAAAATAAATTAGAAACCATCTTGGGTGTGGAGGAAGCTGCTGATTACCCGGGATTCACAGATGAATCCAACAAATTTACACAACAAGTAAACGGATCAAGAAACCATAGATCTAAGAAGCGGAGAAGGGATGAGATTAGACTTGCCTCGTGGTTAAATCGGTTCTGAGTTTGATGGCGTTGTTGAATCCGTTCTGGGTTTGACGGCGGAGGATGCTGAGGGGCCGTAGCAAGACGAAGAAGAGCCGAACGGGAGCCCTACCTCGATCTCGTCTGCGCCCTCTCGCCCTGGACTCGTCGACTCTTCCTGAGTTCTGACCGACGCCGTGCGACAAACCAACACGATGAAGGCGATGAAGGAGGCTGAGCCCTTTTGCTAGAATCCATGGGCTGTATAGCCCGTATAGCCAGATCCAACCGACCAACCCCCCTGCACTTACCAAGAAGAGCCCACGAAGGGCCGAAACATACGAGCCCATTAGTTTGCTGTACCTTACGGCAATCGCGTTGGTACAGGCATACAGCCCATTTCCAGGCCTAAAAATAATGTGTAACAGACTCCTTTTTGGTTAGAAAAGGTCCTTTCAAGGTCCTCATGTGTTGTCGTAGTCTGACTTTCATCCCTCGTGTATAAAATCGGGTATTACTCACCCCTCTTCTCAAAAAACCGGTTATTTTTTATCCCTTAGCTGTTTTGATGGTGGTTTTAAAGGACCTAAATTGAACTATATTGATATTTAAGGGGTCAAATATAATTTACCAAAAAAATTATACAAATAATTTCTTAAAAAACTATCCAACTATTTTTTCTATCCTAGAATCTACTTTATTTTTAGAAATCTCATATAAAAAATATTTTACCTTGAAAAAATGGAACCAAGTGCGATTCTTGTCTAAAATCATACATCCTTTGGTGCCTAGCTTGGAGTTATTATCTTATAGTTGTCTACACTAATATGTTTATAGATAGGATCAAGTGACACTTGTGTTGTCATCAAATGACAAAACATCATTTGTCTTTCTAAATAGCCGATGTCATCAATTTTGACTAACTATAATAGATAAGCAGAGCATCTTCTCGCAAATAAACACACAAAAGGTCATAGAAAATTTAAAAATTCCAGGCTATTTGCTATAATATAGAGTATGATTGGCCTTATAAAAAATATAGAGTATGATTTTAGGAGAAAAAGAGAACAAGCTATATATTTTTCATTGATAAAACAATTTTTTATGATTTTTTCTAATATTAGATTAGATTTTAATATTTTGTCTTAGAAAATATTTGGATAATGGTTGGAGAAATTATTTGTATATTTTTTGTTAACTGTATTTGGCCCCTGAACTAGCATAGTCTAGTTTAGGTCGCTCGAGGCTGATGTGGTGCCACATACGATGGTTGATGCGTCACGACGTCAACCAAAACCAACATTAAAATAGCTAGAGGACCAAAAATAATAGTTTCTTGAGTTGAGGGATGAGTAATGCGAGTACTTGGTTTTCTACATAGAGAATGAAAATCAGACTAGTTTGATACACAAGGGACCTCAAGAGGACTTTTTCCTTTTTGGTTTTATTAAACTTTCATATGAGTGATGACATTTGCATTGTTGGCAACATATGGTAGTCTGGTAGATGACTTTTGCTCCGTTCACTTACAGTTCTTTAGTGTGCAATTCAAATGTAATATCTCAAACTATTGTCAGGTGTGCCGACTATTGTCTTATGCATATACATATATAACCCGTCGATGTTCTGTCTAGCTACCAAAATAGATTCAACTAATCAGCATCTACAAGCAAAGTCTACTCTATCCAAACTCCCACGTCTCCTATGTCAAGGTTCCAGATATTGTTTGGCAGCATAGAGAATATATGATCAGGAAACTATATAACTGGACAGCTTTTGAGTTCCATATGATAGACTTAAGTTTAAAGTTTTAAACCTTTCTGATATATGCAATGTTTGCAATACATGGAAGACTCATTCATTCAGCATAAATAAGCACACACAGGACCGAGGGAAAAAAAAACACAGTAATCAGTCACTAGTAAGGCCAGGCAAAAAAGATCCAACTGTATACGATGATTATAATTCTGGAAACATAGAAGGTAGCACTTGAAACTCATAACTTGAAGTGTTAACGCAAATCATCACAATAAGGTGGGCAAAAGCATCATGAAGATAAGAGGCATATGTATTTGTTGTCCCTTGGCAAGAGAAGGAAATACATACAAATCACATGCAAAATGTATCGGCTAATTCCAACGGAAACCAGTTGCCCAGTATGCTAGCATCACCGTGCCTGGAGATCAAATCCCTGTTGAATGTCCCAATTTGTAACCACCCAAAGGAACAACTCAGTTCTTATTAGCAAGCACCGACAACTCTGAGTAATAGGGGACATAAGGTGTACAAAGCCCATAGCTGTGTCTGAAAGTGCGGAGAACATGTACTTTCTTACTGTCCATGTCATATGCTATCAGCTTCCGGTTGCGGTGATGAACAAGGAAAACCCAACCGCAATCTGGATGAATGGCGACCACGTTGTAGTCAGCATGAATTCGGCACTTGTTTTTCCCAAACAGCTTCAAGAAGCTGACATTGTGCTTGGGGACCCATTCCTCCGTATCATAGTCCTGAAGAACCCAAATGGAAATTCCACTCTGGTAAAAGCCTCCTCCTTCTTGATACCCACTCATAACATACAGATGCCCTTGCGACTGACAAAGAAAAAGCGCACTTGATCCATGGTTATCTGGCCAGCGAATGGCCCTGCACGTCTTCCCTTCCCGACTCACCCCAGCTATCTGATACTGTCCGGTGACGCCGTGGAAGACGATGAAATGCAGCATGCCATTGATAAAGGTATTGCCCATAAATGTGGCTCTACCCTTGAGCCATTGCTTCCATCCATCTTCCTCTTGCCATTGCATCTGTTCGTCCGTACAGTCAATCCACACATTGGTTTCAGACGAATAGGCGCGCACCTCAATCACGCCGTCGTAATCATTCTGCCAGAAGTGGAGCAAGCGAAAGTGCGGCGAAATGGCAGGGTCAAAGATGATATAGGTAGGCGCGCAGTCTCTTGGAGATGGGCAGCCGGCGCTGGGCACGGCCACCCACTGCTCGGTGGCGGGGTTGCACTACACGATGTATCCCAGCCTGCCATCGATGCCCCAATCCGCGCCGTGGCCGAAGAGGAGGAGCCCGCAGCAGGAATGCAGGAGCCTGATGTTCTTGTTACCGGGCAGCTTGGTCAGGAAGGAGAAGGCGGGGTCGAGGAGCGGCGCGGTGATCCCCGGCAGGGTGATGAATTCCCCGCAGAGGCGGTTCTCGGCGTCGCTGCAGAAGAAGCCCTCCAGGGTCTGGGGGAGCCTCTTGCGGTGGACGGGGTCGGCGATGAGGTGGCACCAGCGCTGCGCCACGCACTTGAATCGGTGGATGGACCTGGCGGGGAGGCGCGCGAGGATCTCCAGGATGGCGTCTTCTGGGATGCGCGGCACCGCCGCCGCCGCCGCGCTCCTCTTGGGGTTAGGGCAGTCCATGTCACTGTGAAACGGATCGGATGAGCTATAGGTGCGGGGATGGGCGAGAGAAGGAGATGAAGAGGAGGTAGGAGGCGAAGCGGAGCATACCGGCCACCGGTGAAGGTCGGGATCGCCGCCGAGCGAGTCGCTCGTCGGTGAGTTGGTGCGGCCGCCGCCGGCTGGTTGGTTGCAACTTGCAAGGGACCCGGACGTTACGATCGGAGAAGAGGAGAAGATGAGGCCTGAACGAAACAGGCCTGGCCCAAAAGTCCGAATAAACAGGCCCAAACTGGAGCCTGGGCCTAATTTGGTTCGGATACGGAAGGAAACGATTTTTGCCTATATATTACCCACAGACATAGACACACTCAAAAAATCCACGAAACCGTCCCTGCATATGCTTTGAAAAAAAAATCTGGCTTGTTGGATTCAATTCGGCCATGGATAGCGCTGCCGACAGGCTGATCGCTCTGCCGGATGACGTTCTCGTTCTCATCTTGGAGAAACTGGGCAGCACGCGTGAAGCAATCAGGACCTGCAGTCTCGTGTCCAGACGATGGTGTTAGCAGTGTTGAACGAGACATGCAACAAGGCCAGGAGGAGATAACAGCTGATGGGCCTCGCAGGTCATCTCGGCCCAGGAAGGTTAATGTGAAGGTAGCCGGCCCAGAATGGGTGTAGCGTGTGCGTGCGAGAGCCTGCTGTGCAGGAAAATATATGTATGAGAGAAAAGAACAGAGGGGGTTATGTTTTAATCTGGTAACAGAATGAACCCTAATCCAACCTCCGTGCTTTCCCCGATCCCAAATTCCTGCTTCTGTCCCCAATTCCAGTTCTTCTAAACATATTCCCTACCTTCTGCACAGATGGTCGCAGCTCCCATGGCTGCTCCCCGAGCCCAAGATCAGCATTGGCGACTTCCTTCCGCAGGGGACCGAGCTCTATGAACTGGATCCCGCCGAGGCCGAGCTAGGCCAAGCCATGGGAGCCTTCTGCCGGGCCGTCTCAAGCTTCATGGCCAATGCCACGGAGACATCAACGACAACCAGGTGCCTCAGCCTCGATTTCTGCCTGGCGAACGGGTGCCTGCCGACCCTGCAGCGCCTGCTCGGCGGCGGCGGCGGGACGATTAGGAAGGTCAGCGCTCTGCACTTCGCCATCAGGACGGTGGCTGACGAGGAGGACGTCGGCGAGGCCGTGATGCGCCGGTACGCGCGGCGCTTCGAGCGCTTCATGGCCGCGTGCCCCGGCGCGTTCCGGCTAATCACGGGGCTGGAGCTCTGGAACCTGTGGCTCGGCAGCGCCGGCGTCGCGGCCGTCCTGGGCGCGTGCCCGCGGCTGGGGCGCCTCGCGCTGCGCCACTGCTACGGCGCCCGCGGCGAGGCGCTCGTGGTCGACGCGCCGCCGCGGTCGGCGCTCGCGGAGCTGGCGCTGGACATGTGCTTCTACCGCCTCGTCGTGGTGCGGAGCGCGCCGGAGCTGACACGGCTCACCTGCGACTTGTGGAGCGCCGCCCGCGCCCCGCTCTCGCTGCGCGGCGTCCCGCGCCTCGAGACGCTCGTCCTCGCGAACCCGGCGTCAGCGGCGATCGAGGGGTTCAGGCTCAGCAAGCTCTTGGCAAACGCCGCGAGCCTGCGCCGCCTCTCCCTGAATTTCCACGGCGAGAAGGTATCTATATGTCAGTCTATCACTCTACTCCCTACGTCTCCGTGACGAAAACAATACCATCGCGTGATTTAATTTGTCTTATAAATATTGCAATCCTGGGATTAAGACGCAGGTAGGCCCCATCATCATAATCAAACAAACGCATGAATGCATGATTAAAGTGAAATGATTTTGTGCGTGTGTAACTAGGCACGCTGATACATGTCGGATAAAATGGAAACACATTATCTCCATTCTCTCCATACAAACTCAACTAAAGAGATTTTCTATCTACAATATATCCATCACGCACACTAATTGGTTGACACGTGTTATTATTAATTTGTTTTCCTTTGCTGCATTTGGCAAGCTGACATCCCTTTCCATCGGTGGGATCCCTGAGCAGTGCGACCTCTTGTGCACCATGTTCCTCCTTAAATCCGCGCGCCCGCGCCATTCCTCCAGGAATTCAGTGTTGGGGTATGTATGTGGCCATTCCTCCAGAAATTCAGTTATTTTTTTTCTTCGCTTTGCATCAGCCGTTCAGTTCATCTAGGATAGAAATTTAGAGAAATTGTTTTTGCTCATAGTCATCGGTATGTTACTGTTCACACGAATTAGTATTTGTTTTCTTGGGCAGCGTGCCAACTGCCAAGTTAAATTCCATGGCTGGAAAAAAAATGCCACTTACTGAGTGAGTCTACAAAGAAACTGAATAAAGACTACATTTTCAATCTTAGCAATAACATTATAAATAGTAGATATGACTGGTTCCAACTTGTACAAAAAAAAACTGATTAGAGACCCATTCCTGTTTGTAAATTTTCAGTCTTAGCTATAAAATTATAAAGAGCAGATATGGCTAGTTCGATTGTAGGTCCAGAAGCACTTCTGCAGTGGAGAGGAATATAGCGACGAAAGGAAATGAAAGGTACATTGGACACAGTCCAATTTCAGGCACAACCATTTGAAGAATCTGCAGGTTTTTGGCTTTGAGGTAGAAGAAAAATACATGACGTTTGTAAGATTGGTCATGGAGCGAGCAACGAACCTGAAGATCGTAATTTTGGCAGATGAGGAGCCTTGTCAGGAATGTGATTTTGCGAGTGATCCAGCTTCATCAAGGTATCCAAAGAACAAAGATGAAAAATGCTCTACAGTGAAGCCGCTCAAGGATGAGTTATCCTCGTCTGTTGAAATATATATCTAGTGATGATAGAAATGTTTGTAACAACGAAAGCCGCTAGAGTATGAGACATGCATATATTGCATAATACTTGGATTCAAATTTTAGTTAAATTTGTAGTGTACCAATGTTAGCTGTATAAAATATAAATCTAAAAACTAATATGTACCATTTGTAATATATATACATCCTGTGAATAAGTAGGGGAAAGCTAAATTAAATCTAGGTGTTTCTCACCAATAATTGGAAGAGAAAATAGTCTGCAAATAAAAGATTAACTAGAACGCACAATGTAACAATCAGAACAAAATCAGTCTATAAAGCGAACATATAGCTTCACAGACGGATATACCGTTCTATATGGAGAACAAATGCATCCGCATCACGAACAAATTATGATTATAGTCGAACAATTTAGTATCAAATGCGAACAAATTAATTCACAGCACAAACAAGTTAGTCAAATTTAGTGAACAAAATGTCTCACTGTGCAAATAAATTATAGTTACAAGAAAACAATTTAGTGACACGCGTGTACAAATTATTCTACATTGAGAACAAACATATTCATATTACGAACAAATTGTGCTTACAAGCGAACAAATTTATCTATACATGCGAACAAATTGTGCTTACAAGCGAACAAATTTGTACATACGTGTGAACAAATTGTGGTTACATGTGAACAAAATGTCTATACACACGAACAAATCGGTCAACACAAGTGAACAAACTTACTATACATACGAACAAATTAGTCAGAACGAATGCCTTCAATCTTACAAACAAATTATTTAACGACACGAACAAATGAGTCTGTATCGCAAATAAATTAGTCTACAAAATAAACATATAATTTACACCTTGAACAAAGTACATAATCTAAAATAACTAAATATACTAAACGGTAACTAAATTTATCTGAGTGTAAAAAATAATAACAAGATTTGCTACCATAATCATGCACATGATTGTAAAGAAGGGAAGAAATAGAAATAAAAAGTAATAGATAATGAAAAATAAAGTAAAATGTGAAAAAGAAGAAAAAACTGCAAAAATATTCATAATAAAAGTAAAATATAATAAGAAATCGTCTTCTCTCGTCTGGGCCTCTCTCTCACGTTTGGTCCGCCGGGGTGAAAAGTAATGCAAGGTGCAGAGCCGAGGAACAGAGACTTATAAGGTCTTCTCCAATATGGCGACGCTCCCTGGTCTGGACTTCAGGCCGGGTCTGGACTTCCAGTGCTCCGTCAGAGATCGGTTTGGCCCCTCTGCCTCTGTCTCCTCTCCATCCTCTTCCAAGCACCAACAACACCAAGAGTGTTCGCCTGTCTGATCGCAAAGTCCTTTCAAGCTCATTCAGAACCTGGTCCTGCTCCATGCATCAGCCGGCCATTGGCACCGTCTCCAAGTCTCATGTTCTCGAAGCACCCCTACTATGTGCTCAACAGTGTCGGCCTCGTGCAGACGCATCCCGTATCGTTGAGTTCATCGTCCATGTTGCTGGAATTTGAGGCTTTGGCCCATGAGTACCACGTAACAAATTCAGAATTCCTAGTAAATCTTTGAGGCTTTGGCCCATGAGTACCACGTAACAAATTCAGAATTCCTAGTAAATCTTTGAGGCTTTGGCCCATGAGTACCACGTAACAAATTCAGAATTCCTAGTAAATCTTTGAGGCTTTGGCCCATGAGTACCACGTAACAAATTCAGAATTCCTAGTAAATCTTTGAGGCTTTGGCCCATGAGTACCACGTAACAAATTCAGAATTCCTAGTAAATCTTTGAGGCTTTGGCCCATGAGTACCACGTAACAAATTCAGAATTCCTAGTAAATCTTTGAGGCTTTGGCCCATGAGTACCACGTAACAAATTCAGAATTCCTAGTAAATCTTTGAGGCTTTGGCCCATGAGTACCACGTAACAAATTCAGAATTCCTAGTAAATCTTTGAGGCTTTGGCCCATGAGTACCACGTAACAAATTCAGAATTCCTAGTAAATCTTTGAGGCTTTGGCCCATGAGTACCACGTAACAAATTCAGAATTCCTAGTAAATCTTTGAGGCTTTGGCCCATGAGTACCACGTAACAAATTCAGAATTCCTAGTAAATCTTTGAGGCTTTGGCCCATGAGTACCACGTAACAAATTCAGAATTCCTAGTAAATCTTTGAGGCTTTGGCCCATGAGTACCACGTAACAAATTCAGAATTCCTAGTAAATCTTTGAGGCTTTGGCCCATGAGTACCACGTAACAAATTCAGAATTCCTAGTAAATCTTTGAGGCTTTGGCCCATGAGTACCACGTAACAAATTCAGAATTCCTAGTAAATCTTTGAGGCTTTGGCCCATGAGTACCACGTAACAAATTCAGAATTCCTAGTAAATCTTTGAGGCTTTGGCCCATGAGTACCACGTAACAAATTCAGAATTCCTAGTAAATCTTTGAGGCTTTGGCCCATGAGTACCACGTAACAAATTCAGAATTCCTAGTAAATCTTTGAGGCTTTGGCCCATGAGTACCACGTAACAAATTCAGAATTCCTAGTAAATCTTTGAGGCTTTGGCCCATGAGTACCACGTAACAAATTCAGAATTCCTAGTAAATCTTTGAGGCTTTGGCCCATGAGTACCACGTAACAAATTCAGAATTCCTAGTAAATCTTTGAGGCTTTGGCCCATGAGTACCACGTAACAAATTCAGAATTCCTAGTAAATCTTTGAGGCTTTGGCCCATGAGTACCACGTAACAAATTCAGAATTCCTAGTAAATCTTTGAGGCTTTGGCCCATGAGTACCACGTAACAAATTCAGAATTCCTAGTAAATCTTTGAGGCTTTGGCCCATGAGTACCACGTAACAAATTCAGAATTCCTAGTAAATCTTTGAGGCTTTGGCCCATGAGTACCACGTAACAAATTCAGAATTCCTAGTAAATCTTTGAGGCTTTGGCCCATGAGTACCACGTAACAAATTCAGAATTCCTAGTAAATCTTTGAGGCTTTGGCCCATGAGTACCACGTAACAAATTCAGAATTCCTAGTAAATCTTTGAGGCTTTGGCCCATGAGTACCACGTAACAAATTCAGAATTCCTAGTAAATCTTTGAGGCTTTGGCCCATGAGTACCACGTAACAAATTCAGAATTCCTAGTAAATCTTTGAGGCTTTGGCCCATGAGTACCACGTAACAAATTCAGAATTCCTAGTAAATCTTTGAGGCTTTGGCCCATGAGTACCACGTAACAAATTCAGAATTCCTAGTAAATCTTTGAGGCTTTGGCCCATGAGTACCACGTAACAAATTCAGAATTCCTAGTAAATCTTTGAGGCTTTGGCCCATGAGTACCACGTAACAAATTCAGAATTCCTAGTAAATCTTTGAGGCTTTGGCCCATGAGTACCACGTAACAAATTCAGAATTCCTAGTAAATCTTTGAGGCTTTGGCCCATGAGTACCACGTAACAAATTCAGAATTCCTAGTAAATCTTTGAGGCTTTGGCCCATGAGTACCACGTAACAAATTCAGAATTCCTAGTAAATCTTTGAGGCTTTGGCCCATGAGTACCACGTAACAAATTCAGAATTCCTAGTAAATCTTTGAGGCTTTGGCCCATGAGTACCACGTAACAAATTCAGAATTCCTAGTAAATCTTTGAGGCTTTGGCCCATGAGTACCACGTAACAAATTCAGAATTCCTAGTAAATCTTTGAGGCTTTGGCCCATGAGTACCACGTAACAAATTCAGAATTCCTAGTAAATCTTTGAGGCTTTGGCCCATGAGTACCACGTAACAAATTCAGAATTCCTAGTAAATCTTTGAGGCTTTGGCCCATGAGTACCACGTAACAAATTCAGAATTCCTAGTAAATCTTTGAGGCTTTGGCCCATGAGTACCACGTAACAAATTCAGAATTCCTAGTAAATCTTTGAGGCTTTGGCCCATGAGTACCACGTAACAAATTCAGAATTCCTAGTAAATCTTTGAGGCTTTGGCCCATGAGTACCACGTAACAAATTCAGAATTCCTAGTAAATCTTTGAGGCTTTGGCCCATGAGTACCACGTAACAAATTCAGAATTCCTAGTAAATCTTTGAGGCTTTGGCCCATGAGTACCACGTAACAAATTCAGAATTCCTAGTAAATCTTTGAGGCTTTGGCCCATGAGTACCACGTAACAAATTCAGAATTCCTAGTAAATCTTTGAGGCTTTGGCCCATGAGTACCACGTAACAAATTCAGAATTCCTAGTAAATCTTTGAGGCTTTGGCCCATGAGTACCACGTAACAAATTCAGAATTCCTAGTAAATCTTTGAGGCTTTGGCCCATGAGTACCACGTAACAAATTCAGAATTCCTAGTAAATCTTTGAGGCTTTGGCCCATGAGTACCACGTAACAAATTCAGAATTCCTAGTAAATCTTTGAGGCTTTGGCCCATGAGTACCACGTAACAAATTCAGAATTCCTAGTAAATCTTTGAGGCTTTGGCCCATGAGTACCACGTAACAAATTCAGAATTCCTAGTAAATCTTTGAGGCTTTGGCCCATGAGTACCACGTAACAAATTCAGAATTCCTAGTAAATCTTTGAGGCTTTGGCCCATGAGTACCACGTAACAAATTCAGAATTCCTAGTAAATCTTTGAGGCTTTGGCCCATGAGTACCACGTAACAAATTCAGAATTCCTAGTAAATCTTTGAGGCTTTGGCCCATGAGTACCACGTAACAAATTCAGAATTCCTAGTAAATCTTTGAGGCTTTGGCCCATGAGTACCACGTAACAAATTCAGAATTCCTAGTAAATCTTTGAGGCTTTGGCCCATGAGTACCACGTAACAAATTCAGAATTCCTAGTAAATCTTTGAGGCTTTGGCCCATGAGTACCACGTAACAAATTCAGAATTCCTAGTAAATCTTTGAGGCTTTGGCCCATGAGTACCACGTAACAAATTCAGAATTCCTAGTAAATCTTTGAGGCTTTGGCCCATGAGTACCACGTAACAAATTCAGAATTCCTAGTAAATCTTTGAGGCTTTGGCCCATGAGTACCACGTAACAAATTCAGAATTCCTAGTAAATCTTTGAGGCTTTGGCCCATGAGTACCACGTAACAAATTCAGAATTCCTAGTAAATCTTTGAGGCTTTGGCCCATGAGTACCACGTAACAAATTCAGAATTCCTAGTAAATCTTTGAGGCTTTGGCCCATGAGTACCACGTAACAAATTCAGAATTCCTAGTAAATCTTTGAGGCTTTGGCCCATGAGTACCACGTAACAAATTCAGAATTCCTAGTAAATCTTTGAGGCTTTGGCCCATGAGTACCACGTAACAAATTCAGAATTCCTAGTAAATCTTTGAGGCTTTGGCCCATGAGTACCACGTAACAAATTCAGAATTCCTAGTAAATCTTTGAGGCTTTGGCCCATGAGTACCACGTAACAAATTCAGAATTCCTAGTAAATCTTTGAGGCTTTGGCCCATGAGTACCACGTAACAAATTCAGAATTCCTAGTAAATCTTTGAGGCTTTGGCCCATGAGTACCACGTAACAAATTCAGAATTCCTAGTAAATCTTTGAGGCTTTGGCCCATGAGTACCACGTAACAAATTCAGAATTCCTAGTAAATCTTTGAGGCTTTGGCCCATGAGTACCACGTAACAAATTCAGAATTCCTAGTAAATCTTTGAGGCTTTGGCCCATGAGTACCACGTAACAAATTCAGAATTCCTAGTAAATCTTTGAGGCTTTGGCCCATGAGTACCACGTAACAAATTCAGAATTCCTAGTAAATCTTTGAGGCTTTGGCCCATGAGTACCACGTAACAAATTCAGAATTCCTAGTAAATCTTTGAGGCTTTGGCCCATGAGTACCACGTAACAAATTCAGAATTCCTAGTAAATCTTTGAGGCTTTGGCCCATGAGTACCACGTAACAAATTCAGAATTCCTAGTAAATCTTTGAGGCTTTGGCCCATGAGTACCACGTAACAAATTCAGAATTCCTAGTAAATCTTTGAGGCTTTGGCCCATGAGTACCACGTAACAAATTCAGAATTCCTAGTAAATCTTTGAGGCTTTGGCCCATGAGTACCACGTAACAAATTCAGAATTCCTAGTAAATCTTTGAGGCTTTGGCCCATGAGTACCACGTAACAAATTCAGAATTCCTAGTAAATCTTTGAGGCTTTGGCCCATGAGTACCACGTAACAAATTCAGAATTCCTAGTAAATCTTTGAGGCTTTGGCCCATGAGTACCACGTAACAAATTCAGAATTCCTAGTAAATCTTTGAGGCTTTGGCCCATGAGTACCACGTAACAAATTCAGAATTCCTAGTAAATCTTTGAGGCTTTGGCCCATGAGTACCACGTAACAAATTCAGAATTCCTAGTAAATCTTTGAGGCTTTGGCCCATGAGTACCACGTAACAAATTCAGAATTCCTAGTAAATCTTTGAGGCTTTGGCCCATGAGTACCACGTAACAAATTCAGAATTCCTAGTAAATCTTTGAGGCTTTGGCCCATGAGTACCACGTAACAAATTCAGAATTCCTAGTAAATCTTTGAGGCTTTGGCCCATGAGTACCACGTAACAAATTCAGAATTCCTAGTAAATCTTTGAGGCTTTGGCCCATGAGTACCACGTAACAAATTCAGAATTCCTAGTAAATCTTTGAGGCTTTGGCCCATGAGTACCACGTAACAAATTCAGAATTCCTAGTAAATCTTTGAGGCTTTGGCCCATGAGTACCACGTAACAAATTCAGAATTCCTAGTAAATCTTTGAGGCTTTGGCCCATGAGTACCACGTAACAAATTCAGAATTCCTAGTAAATCTTTGAGGCTTTGGCCCATGAGTACCACGTAACAAATTCAGAATTCCTAGTAAATCTTTGAGGCTTTGGCCCATGAGTACCACGTAACAAATTCAGAATTCCTAGTAAATCTTTGAGGCTTTGGCCCATGAGTACCACGTAACAAATTCAGAATTCCTAGTAAATCTTTGAGGCTTTGGCCCATGAGTACCACGTAACAAATTCAGAATTCCTAGTAAATCTTTGAGGCTTTGGCCCATGAGTACCACGTAACAAATTCAGAATTCCTAGTAAATCTTTGAGGCTTTGGCCCATGAGTACCACGTAACAAATTCAGAATTCCTAGTAAATCTTTGAGGCTTTGGCCCATGAGTACCACGTAACAAATTCAGAATTCCTAGTAAATCTTTGAGGCTTTGGCCCATGAGTACCACGTAACAAATTCAGAATTCCTAGTAAATCTTTGAGGCTTTGGCCCATGAGTACCACGTAACAAATTCAGAATTCCTAGTAAATCTTTGAGGCTTTGGCCCATGAGTACCACGTAACAAATTCAGAATTCCTAGTAAATCTTTGAGGCTTTGGCCCATGAGTACCACGTAACAAATTCAGAATTCCTAGTAAATCTTTGAGGCTTTGGCCCATGAGTACCACGTAACAAATTCAGAATTCCTAGTAAATCTTTGAGGCTTTGGCCCATGAGTACCACGTAACAAATTCAGAATTCCTAGTAAATCTTTGAGGCTTTGGCCCATGAGTACCACGTAACAAATTCAGAATTCCTAGTAAATCTTTGAGGCTTTGGCCCATGAGTACCACGTAACAAATTCAGAATTCCTAGTAAATCTTTGAGGCTTTGGCCCATGAGTACCACGTAACAAATTCAGAATTCCTAGTAAATCTTTGAGGCTTTGGCCCATGAGTACCACGTAACAAATTCAGAATTCCTAGTAAATCTTTGAGGCTTTGGCCCATGAGTACCACGTAACAAATTCAGAATTCCTAGTAAATCTTTGAGGCTTTGGCCCATGAGTACCACGTAACAAATTCAGAATTCCTAGTAAATCTTTGAGGCTTTGGCCCATGAGTACCACGTAACAAATTCAGAATTCCTAGTAAATCTTTGAGGCTTTGGCCCATGAGTACCACGTAACAAATTCAGAATTCCTAGTAAATCTTTGAGGCTTTGGCCCATGAGTACCACGTAACAAATTCAGAATTCCTAGTAAATCTTTGAGGCTTTGGCCCATGAGTACCACGTAACAAATTCAGAATTCCTAGTAAATCTTTGAGGCTTTGGCCCATGAGTACCACGTAACAAATTCAGAATTCCTAGTAAATCTTTGAGGCTTTGGCCCATGAGTACCACGTAACAAATTCAGAATTCCTAGTAAATCTTTGAGGCTTTGGCCCATGAGTACCACGTAACAAATTCAGAATTCCTAGTAAATCTTTGAGGCTTTGGCCCATGAGTACCACGTAACAAATTCAGAATTCCTAGTAAATCTTTGAGGCTTTGGCCCATGAGTACCACGTAACAAATTCAGAATTCCTAGTAAATCTTTGAGGCTTTGGCCCATGAGTACCACGTAACAAATTCAGAATTCCTAGTAAATCTTTGAGGCTTTGGCCCATGAGTACCACGTAACAAATTCAGAATTCCTAGTAAATCTTTGAGGCTTTGGCCCATGAGTACCACGTAACAAATTCAGAATTCCTAGTAAATCTTTGAGGCTTTGGCCCATGAGTACCACGTAACAAATTCAGAATTCCTAGTAAATCTTTGAGGCTTTGGCCCATGAGTACCACGTAACAAATTCAGAATTCCTAGTAAATCTTTGAGGCTTTGGCCCATGAGTACCACGTAACAAATTCAGAATTCCTAGTAAATCTTTGAGGCTTTGGCCCATGAGTACCACGTAACAAATTCAGAATTCCTAGTAAATCTTTGAGGCTTTGGCCCATGAGTACCACGTAACAAATTCAGAATTCCTAGTAAATCTTTGAGGCTTTGGCCCATGAGTACCACGTAACAAATTCAGAATTCCTAGTAAATCTTTGAGGCTTTGGCCCATGAGTACCACGTAACAAATTCAGAATTCCTAGTAAATCTTTGAGGCTTTGGCCCATGAGTACCACGTAACAAATTCAGAATTCCTAGTAAATCTTTGAGGCTTTGGCCCATGAGTACCACGTAACAAATTCAGAATTCCTAGTAAATCTTTGAGGCTTTGGCCCATGAGTACCACGTAACAAATTCAGAATTCCTAGTAAATCTTTGAGGCTTTGGCCCATGAGTACCACGTAACAAATTCAGAATTCCTAGTAAATCTTTGAGGCTTTGGCCCATGAGTACCACGTAACAAATTCAGAATTCCTAGTAAATCTTTGAGGCTTTGGCCCATGAGTACCACGTAACAAATTCAGAATTCCTAGTAAATCTTTGAGGCTTTGGCCCATGAGTACCACGTAACAAATTCAGAATTCCTAGTAAATCTTTGAGGCTTTGGCCCATGAGTACCACGTAACAAATTCAGAATTCCTAGTAAATCTTTGAGGCTTTGGCCCATGAGTACCACGTAACAAATTCAGAATTCCTAGTAAATCTTTGAGGCTTTGGCCCATGAGTACCACGTAACAAATTCAGAATTCCTAGTAAATCTTTGAGGCTTTGGCCCATGAGTACCACGTAACAAATTCAGAATTCCTAGTAAATCTTTGAGGCTTTGGCCCATGAGTACCACGTAACAAATTCAGAATTCCTAGTAAATCTTTGAGGCTTTGGCCCATGAGTACCACGTAACAAATTCAGAATTCCTAGTAAATCTTTGAGGCTTTGGCCCATGAGTACCACGTAACAAATTCAGAATTCCTAGTAAATCTTTGAGGCTTTGGCCCATGAGTACCACGTAACAAATTCAGAATTCCTAGTAAATCTTTGAGGCTTTGGCCCATGAGTACCACGTAACAAATTCAGAATTCCTAGTAAATCTTTGAGGCTTTGGCCCATGAGTACCACGTAACAAATTCAGAATTCCTAGTAAATCTTTGAGGCTTTGGCCCATGAGTACCACGTAACAAATTCAGAATTCCTAGTAAATCTTTGAGGCTTTGGCCCATGAGTACCACGTAACAAATTCAGAATTCCTAGTAAATCTTTGAGGCTTTGGCCCATGAGTACCACGTAACAAATTCAGAATTCCTAGTAAATCTTTGAGGCTTTGGCCCATGAGTACCACGTAACAAATTCAGAATTCCTAGTAAATCTTTGAGGCTTTGGCCCATGAGTACCACGTAACAAATTCAGAATTCCTAGTAAATCTTTGAGGCTTTGGCCCATGAGTACCACGTAACAAATTCAGAATTCCTAGTAAATCTTTGAGGCTTTGGCCCATGAGTACCACGTAACAAATTCAGAATTCCTAGTAAATCTTTGAGGCTTTGGCCCATGAGTACCACGTAACAAATTCAGAATTCCTAGTAAATCTTTGAGGCTTTGGCCCATGAGTACCACGTAACAAATTCAGAATTCCTAGTAAATCTTTGAGGCTTTGGCCCATGAGTACCACGTAACAAATTCAGAATTCCTAGTAAATCTTTGAGGCTTTGGCCCATGAGTACCACGTAACAAATTCAGAATTCCTAGTAAATCTTTGAGGCTTTGGCCCATGAGTACCACGTAACAAATTCAGAATTCCTAGTAAATCTTTGAGGCTTTGGCCCATGAGTACCACGTAACAAATTCAGAATTCCTAGTAAATCTTTGAGGCTTTGGCCCATGAGTACCACGTAACAAATTCAGAATTCCTAGTAAATCTTTGAGGCTTTGGCCCATGAGTACCACGTAACAAATTCAGAATTCCTAGTAAATCTTTGAGGCTTTGGCCCATGAGTACCACGTAACAAATTCAGAATTCCTAGTAAATCTTTGAGGCTTTGGCCCATGAGTACCACGTAACAAATTCAGAATTCCTAGTAAATCTTTGAGGCTTTGGCCCATGAGTACCACGTAACAAATTCAGAATTCCTAGTAAATCTTTGAGGCTTTGGCCCATGAGTACCACGTAACAAATTCAGAATTCCTAGTAAATCTTTGAGGCTTTGGCCCATGAGTACCACGTAACAAATTCAGAATTCCTAGTAAATCTTTGAGGCTTTGGCCCATGAGTACCACGTAACAAATTCAGAATTCCTAGTAAATCTTTGAGGCTTTGGCCCATGAGTACCACGTAACAAATTCAGAATTCCTAGTAAATCTTTGAGGCTTTGGCCCATGAGTACCACGTAACAAATTCAGAATTCCTAGTAAATCTTTGAGGCTTTGGCCCATGAGTACCACGTAACAAATTCAGAATTCCTAGTAAATCTTTGAGGCTTTGGCCCATGAGTACCACGTAACAAATTCAGAATTCCTAGTAAATCTTTGAGGCTTTGGCCCATGAGTACCACGTAACAAATTCAGAATTCCTAGTAAATCTTTGAGGCTTTGGCCCATGAGTACCACGTAACAAATTCAGAATTCCTAGTAAATCTTTGAGGCTTTGGCCCATGAGTACCACGTAACAAATTCAGAATTCCTAGTAAATCTTTGAGGCTTTGGCCCATGAGTACCACGTAACAAATTCAGAATTCCTAGTAAATCTTTGAGGCTTTGGCCCATGAGTACCACGTAACAAATTCAGAATTCCTAGTAAATCTTTGAGGCTTTGGCCCATGAGTACCACGTAACAAATTCAGAATTCCTAGTAAATCTTTGAGGCTTTGGCCCATGAGTACCACGTAACAAATTCAGAATTCCTAGTAAATCTTTGAGGCTTTGGCCCATGAGTACCACGTAACAAATTCAGAATTCCTAGTAAATCTTTGAGGCTTTGGCCCATGAGTACCACGTAACAAATTCAGAATTCCTAGTAAATCTTTGAGGCTTTGGCCCATGAGTACCACGTAACAAATTCAGAATTCCTAGTAAATCTTTGAGGCTTTGGCCCATGAGTACCACGTAACAAATTCAGAATTCCTAGTAAATCTTTGAGGCTTTGGCCCATGAGTACCACGTAACAAATTCAGAATTCCTAGTAAATCTTTGAGGCTTTGGCCCATGAGTACCACGTAACAAATTCAGAATTCCTAGTAAATCTTTGAGGCTTTGGCCCATGAGTACCACGTAACAAATTCAGAATTCCTAGTAAATCTTTGAGGCTTTGGCCCATGAGTACCACGTAACAAATTCAGAATTCCTAGTAAATCTTTGAGGCTTTGGCCCATGAGTACCACGTAACAAATTCAGAATTCCTAGTAAATCTTTGAGGCTTTGGCCCATGAGTACCACGTAACAAATTCAGAATTCCTAGTAAATCTTTGAGGCTTTGGCCCATGAGTACCACGTAACAAATTCAGAATTCCTAGTAAATCTTTGAGGCTTTGGCCCATGAGTACCACGTAACAAATTCAGAATTCCTAGTAAATCTTTGAGGCTTTGGCCCATGAGTACCACGTAACAAATTCAGAATTCCTAGTAAATCTTTGAGGCTTTGGCCCATGAGTACCACGTAACAAATTCAGAATTCCTAGTAAATCTTTGAGGCTTTGGCCCATGAGTACCACGTAACAAATTCAGAATTCCTAGTAAATCTTTGAGGCTTTGGCCCATGAGTACCACGTAACAAATTCAGAATTCCTAGTAAATCTTTGAGGCTTTGGCCCATGAGTACCACGTAACAAATTCAGAATTCCTAGTAAATCTTTGAGGCTTTGGCCCATGAGTACCACGTAACAAATTCAGAATTCCTAGTAAATCTTTGAGGCTTTGGCCCATGAGTACCACGTAACAAATTCAGAATTCCTAGTAAATCTTTGAGGCTTTGGCCCATGAGTACCACGTAACAAATTCAGAATTCCTAGTAAATCTTTGAGGCTTTGGCCCATGAGTACCACGTAACAAATTCAGAATTCCTAGTAAATCTTTGAGGCTTTGGCCCATGAGTACCACGTAACAAATTCAGAATTCCTAGTAAATCTTTGAGGCTTTGGCCCATGAGTACCACGTAACAAATTCAGAATTCCTAGTAAATCTTTGAGGCTTTGGCCCATGAGTACCACGTAACAAATTCAGAATTCCTAGTAAATCTTTGAGGCTTTGGCCCATGAGTACCACGTAACAAATTCAGAATTCCTAGTAAATCTTTGAGGCTTTGGCCCATGAGTACCACGTAACAAATTCAGAATTCCTAGTAAATCTTTGAGGCTTTGGCCCATGAGTACCACGTAACAAATTCAGAATTCCTAGTAAATCTTTGAGGCTTTGGCCCATGAGTACCACGTAACAAATTCAGAATTCCTAGTAAATCTTTGAGGCTTTGGCCCATGAGTACCACGTAACAAATTCAGAATTCCTAGTAAATCTTTGAGGCTTTGGCCCATGAGTACCACGTAACAAATTCAGAATTCCTAGTAAATCTTTGAGGCTTTGGCCCATGAGTACCACGTAACAAATTCAGAATTCCTAGTAAATCTTTGAGGCTTTGGCCCATGAGTACCACGTAACAAATTCAGAATTCCTAGTAAATCTTTGAGGCTTTGGCCCATGAGTACCACGTAACAAATTCAGAATTCCTAGTAAATCTTTGAGGCTTTGGCCCATGAGTACCACGTAACAAATTCAGAATTCCTAGTAAATCTTTGAGGCTTTGGCCCATGAGTACCACGTAACAAATTCAGAATTCCTAGTAAATCTTTGAGGCTTTGGCCCATGAGTACCACGTAACAAATTCAGAATTCCTAGTAAATCTTTGAGGCTTTGGCCCATGAGTACCACGTAACAAATTCAGAATTCCTAGTAAATCTTTGAGGCTTTGGCCCATGAGTACCACGTAACAAATTCAGAATTCCTAGTAAATCTTTGAGGCTTTGGCCCATGAGTACCACGTAACAAATTCAGAATTCCTAGTAAATCTTTGAGGCTTTGGCCCATGAGTACCACGTAACAAATTCAGAATTCCTAGTAAATCTTTGAGGCTTTGGCCCATGAGTACCACGTAACAAATTCAGAATTCCTAGTAAATCTTTGAGGCTTTGGCCCATGAGTACCACGTAACAAATTCAGAATTCCTAGTAAATCTTTGAGGCTTTGGCCCATGAGTACCACGTAACAAATTCAGAATTCCTAGTAAATCTTTGAGGCTTTGGCCCATGAGTACCACGTAACAAATTCAGAATTCCTAGTAAATCTTTGAGGCTTTGGCCCATGAGTACCACGTAACAAATTCAGAATTCCTAGTAAATCTTTGAGGCTTTGGCCCATGAGTACCACGTAACAAATTCAGAATTCCTAGTAAATCTTTGAGGCTTTGGCCCATGAGTACCACGTAACAAATTCAGAATTCCTAGTAAATCTTTGAGGCTTTGGCCCATGAGTACCACGTAACAAATTCAGAATTCCTAGTAAATCTTTGAGGCTTTGGCCCATGAGTACCACGTAACAAATTCAGAATTCCTAGTAAATCTTTGAGGCTTTGGCCCATGAGTACCACGTAACAAATTCAGAATTCCTAGTAAATCTTTGAGGCTTTGGCCCATGAGTACCACGTAACAAATTCAGAATTCCTAGTAAATCTTTGAGGCTTTGGCCCATGAGTACCACGTAACAAATTCAGAATTCCTAGTAAATCTTTGAGGCTTTGGCCCATGAGTACCACGTAACAAATTCAGAATTCCTAGTAAATCTTTGAGGCTTTGGCCCATGAGTACCACGTAACAAATTCAGAATTCCTAGTAAATCTTTGAGGCTTTGGCCCATGAGTACCACGTAACAAATTCAGAATTCCTAGTAAATCTTTGAGGCTTTGGCCCATGAGTACCACGTAACAAATTCAGAATTCCTAGTAAATCTTTGAGGCTTTGGCCCATGAGTACCACGTAACAAATTCAGAATTCCTAGTAAATCTTTGAGGCTTTGGCCCATGAGTACCACGTAACAAATTCAGAATTCCTAGTAAATCTTTGAGGCTTTGGCCCATGAGTACCACGTAACAAATTCAGAATTCCTAGTAAATCTTTGAGGCTTTGGCCCATGAGTACCACGTAACAAATTCAGAATTCCTAGTAAATCTTTGAGGCTTTGGCCCATGAGTACCACGTAACAAATTCAGAATTCCTAGTAAATCTTTGAGGCTTTGGCCCATGAGTACCACGTAACAAATTCAGAATTCCTAGTAAATCTTTGAGGCTTTGGCCCATGAGTACCACGTAACAAATTCAGAATTCCTAGTAAATCTTTGAGGCTTTGGCCCATGAGTACCACGTAACAAATTCAGAATTCCTAGTAAATCTTTGAGGCTTTGGCCCATGAGTACCACGTAACAAATTCAGAATTCCTAGTAAATCTTTGAGGCTTTGGCCCATGAGTACCACGTAACAAATTCAGAATTCCTAGTAAATCTTTGAGGCTTTGGCCCATGAGTACCACGTAACAAATTCAGAATTCCTAGTAAATCTTTGAGGCTTTGGCCCATGAGTACCACGTAACAAATTCAGAATTCCTAGTAAATCTTTGAGGCTTTGGCCCATGAGTACCACGTAACAAATTCAGAATTCCTAGTAAATCTTTGAGGCTTTGGCCCATGAGTACCACGTAACAAATTCAGAATTCCTAGTAAATCTTTGAGGCTTTGGCCCATGAGTACCACGTAACAAATTCAGAATTCCTAGTAAATCTTTGAGGCTTTGGCCCATGAGTACCACGTAACAAATTCAGAATTCCTAGTAAATCTTTGAGGCTTTGGCCCATGAGTACCACGTAACAAATTCAGAATTCCTAGTAAATCTTTGAGGCTTTGGCCCATGAGTACCACGTAACAAATTCAGAATTCCTAGTAAATCTTTGAGGCTTTGGCCCATGAGTACCACGTAACAAATTCAGAATTCCTAGTAAATCTTTGAGGCTTTGGCCCATGAGTACCACGTAACAAATTCAGAATTCCTAGTAAATCTTTGAGGCTTTGGCCCATGAGTACCACGTAACAAATTCAGAATTCCTAGTAAATCTTTGAGGCTTTGGCCCATGAGTACCACGTAACAAATTCAGAATTCCTAGTAAATCTTTGAGGCTTTGGCCCATGAGTACCACGTAACAAATTCAGAATTCCTAGTAAATCTTTGAGGCTTTGGCCCATGAGTACCACGTAACAAATTCAGAATTCCTAGTAAATCTTTGAGGCTTTGGCCCATGAGTACCACGTAACAAATTCAGAATTCCTAGTAAATCTTTGAGGCTTTGGCCCATGAGTACCACGTAACAAATTCAGAATTCCTAGTAAATCTTTGAGGCTTTGGCCCATGAGTACCACGTAACAAATTCAGAATTCCTAGTAAATCTTTGAGGCTTTGGCCCATGAGTACCACGTAACAAATTCAGAATTCCTAGTAAATCTTTGAGGCTTTGGCCCATGAGTACCACGTAACAAATTCAGAATTCCTAGTAAATCTTTGAGGCTTTGGCCCATGAGTACCACGTAACAAATTCAGAATTCCTAGTAAATCTTTGAGGCTTTGGCCCATGAGTACCACGTAACAAATTCAGAATTCCTAGTAAATCTTTGAGGCTTTGGCCCATGAGTACCACGTAACAAATTCAGAATTCCTAGTAAATCTTTGAGGCTTTGGCCCATGAGTACCACGTAACAAATTCAGAATTCCTAGTAAATCTTTGAGGCTTTGGCCCATGAGTACCACGTAACAAATTCAGAATTCCTAGTAAATCTTTGAGGCTTTGGCCCATGAGTACCACGTAACAAATTCAGAATTCCTAGTAAATCTTTGAGGCTTTGGCCCATGAGTACCACGTAACAAATTCAGAATTCCTAGTAAATCTTTGAGGCTTTGGCCCATGAGTACCACGTAACAAATTCAGAATTCCTAGTAAATCTTTGAGGCTTTGGCCCATGAGTACCACGTAACAAATTCAGAATTCCTAGTAAATCTTTGAGGCTTTGGCCCATGAGTACCACGTAACAAATTCAGAATTCCTAGTAAATCTTTGAGGCTTTGGCCCATGAGTACCACGTAACAAATTCAGAATTCCTAGTAAATCTTTGAGGCTTTGGCCCATGAGTACCACGTAACAAATTCAGAATTCCTAGTAAATCTTTGAGGCTTTGGCCCATGAGTACCACGTAACAAATTCAGAATTCCTAGTAAATCTTTGAGGCTTTGGCCCATGAGTACCACGTAACAAATTCAGAATTCCTAGTAAATCTTTGAGGCTTTGGCCCATGAGTACCACGTAACAAATTCAGAATTCCTAGTAAATCTTTGAGGCTTTGGCCCATGAGTACCACGTAACAAATTCAGAATTCCTAGTAAATCTTTGAGGCTTTGGCCCATGAGTACCACGTAACAAATTCAGAATTCCTAGTAAATCTTTGACATTATGTTCACGGGAAAAATACACAAATAATTAATATTCTTTCTTTTTTCTCAATTTGATTTGGGTGATTACTTATTTAAGAATTTGGCAAACTTGTATTAACTATTATATAGGTATTCTGCAACACATTTTAGCTGAGTTAAAATCAAACCCCTCATATAAATCTGAATTAAAAGTTTTTAAAGGGAATAACGTTTAAGTGTCATATAAACTTTTATGGATTTAATTTGATTTCAAATATAGGTGGTTAGGGCTACTAGTCAAGAATGTTTAGTTCAAATTAAACCCCTCATATAAATCCGAATTAAAAGTTTTCAAAGAGAATGACTTTTAAGTGTCCTATAAACTTTTACTTATTCAATTTGATTCCAAATATAGGTGGTTAAGGCTATCAATGTCTAGAATGCTCTTGGCATTACTATAGTTGTAACTAATAGTTGATTTTCATAGTCGATTTTAGCTATGTTAGGCTAGCTATTGAGATAATATTTAGATAATGTATAACTAATTGTTACCTGATATGTCGTTGGTTTTGGTGGCATAGATCCGCGAGCAACATTGGCGAATTTACGCCCCGCAGCCTACTGCACGCCCGACTGCCGCTGGCGACATCTTTGCTCTTGCCTTGCTGCTGCCTGGTGGAGCCTGATGCCATTGGAGCCACACACATATTTCTCTAGATCGCATGCTATAGGCCTGCAAAAGAAAGCTCATATTTTACTTACTGGGCCTCAAATTAAACGTAGGGGCAAAACAAATTATATGACATGAATTATATCCATCACAGCACCACGCATGCATGAACGCTAATCACACAAGATGTTCAACCGATCCGGTATAAGAAAAATCATGTCTTTTTCCAATCCAGATGAAAATAGACATTTTTTCTTCGTTGTACGCCTACTCGCCTCCAACGCCCATGGCGAACGCCAAATCGACCATCCTAACAAACTCGAGATACCATGGGTCCAGCTTACTTGGAGCTGCATGTATAAATCAGACAAACCACCACATGAGAGGAAGAATGTGGGTTCTTTCTGGTGGAGGGATATCATGTCTTTATCCGACAACTTCTTCATGATCTCAAGCTGCAATGCTCTTAGGGGTGACACTGTGTCCTTTTGGAATGATCTATGGAACCTGGGCATTCTTAAATGGAAATTTCCCCAACTCCACTCCTTTGCAAGAAAACCGAATATTCTAGCAAGCCGTTTCCATGCCCAAGATGCAAGCTCTAATTTCTGGCTGCCACTATCGCTACAAGCTTCCAGTCAACTCACTCAACTTCAAGCACTTTTGGAGCAGCTACCCTTCGATGAGCATCTGAAGGATACCTGGTCATACATTTGGGGAAGCGCTGAATTCACTAGCAGGAAAGCCTACAAAAGTTTATGTGGTACCATCCCTGCCTCACCTCTATTTAAATGGTTATGGAAATCTAAAGTGCCCAACAGCCTCAAATTCTTCTTCTGGCTGCTCCTTCGAGATCGCCTAAATCTGAGAAATCTTCTGAGAAGGAAACACAAGCACCTACCGAGTTACTCCTGTGTTCTTTGCATTGAGAATGTCGAGGAAACAAGATCACACCTGTTCTTTGAGTGCCCGTTTAGTCAGGCAGTATGGATCTTCCTTGGAATTGAATGGGACCCAAATCTGCAGTTTCTGCAGATGATCATACAGGCGAGAAGATCCTTTGGTCAAGTCATTTTTAGAGAGGTTGTTATTGGTGCTTGTTGGGCACTGTGGTGTCATCGCAATTGCATCATCTTTGATGGTGACTCACTGTCCTTTGCTCAGTGGAAGATAATGTTTGAATTTGCCCTGAAGAAGGTTACCATTAGGGCCAAACCTTCAATCAAACTGATGATAGATACCTGGCTGAGTAGTCTCCTTTAAGTCTCCTCTTCACCTCTTCTACTTTGGGTCTGAGGCCTTGTAAATTGTAAATACTTTCTTTTATTTATATATATACAAAAAAAAAACAGGTAGGGGACTCCCCTGCCGTTCCCGTCAAAAAAAAAAAAAATATAATAAGAAAATAGATACAAAGGAAAAAGAAAAGGTGGACTCCCATTTGCATGCAATGTGCGTTCTTGGAGCATTCAGCATAATATCAACACACCAAACACTCTATTGGTCCTATTGACCTCACGAGAACTGGGCCAAATTCATCTAAATCCGGCCTGTCACGCTGCGAAGGCGTGATGGCGCGCGCGACAAATAGCCGTCCCGCGCGAATGCGCCTTGCTCCTCCTCGCCGCGCCTCCTCCCAGCCAAAACCCTAGCTCACGCTTCGTCTTCCAAGGATGCAGCGCCTCCTACCTGGCCGCCTCCAGAACCTTCCGGTAGGGAGGCGCAGCGTTGATGTGGTTCTAGTGCGAGGACTGCGGCGAGAACCTCAAGAAGCCCAAGCTCGCCGGCCACTTCCGCTCCTGCTCCGCGTACAAGGTGAGAGCGACGCTCTATTCTCTTCCCCTGTTCTGGTTCCTAATTCCTTTATGAATTGATATTTGGCGCCGAGGCTTATGAGTGCTTAATTCATGTTTGTGTTGCGGGGCGATAGCTGTTATGCATTGAACCGACACCACACTATGAGGTCTACCCGTTAAGCCATCAGCCATTTAAGCCACGTCAGTCAAAAAATATTCATCATAGAAAAAATCACTTATTCACCAAAGAAAATGTCACAGTTGTAAAAAATTATCTCTACTATTCTAGACTCTTCTTTGAACAAAGAGAAAGAAACTGCTAGCCTACAACTGTATTGTTGTGTTAGACCAAGGTATCAAAGTGAGAGAAGCCCCATCAAGAAAAAGCAGGTAGAGGTATTAAAAGCAAAGGGAGAGAGAGCCAATGAGCTCACTGTTCATTATGTTCACGGGAAAAATACACAAATAATTAATATTCTTTCTTTTTTCTCAATTTGATTTGGGTGATTACTTATTTAAGAATTTGGCAAACTTGTATTAACTATTATATAGGTATTCTGCAACACATTTTAGCTGAGTTAAAATCAAACCCCTCATATAAATCTGAATTAAAAGTTTTTAAAGGGAATAACGTTTAAGTGTCATATAAACTTTTATGGATTTAATTTGATTTCAAATATAGGTGGTTAGGGCTACTAGTCAAGAATGTTTAGTTCAAATTAAACCCCTCATATAAATCCGAATTAAAAGTTTTCAAAGAGAATGACTTTTAAGTGTCCTATAAACTTTTACTTATTCAATTTGATTCCAAATATAGGTGGTTAAGGCTATCAATGTCTAGAATGCTCTTGGCATTACTATAGTTGTAACTAATAGTTGATTTTCATAGTCGATTTTAGCTATGTTAGGCTAGCTATTGAGATAATATTTAGATAATGTATAACTAATTGTTACCTGATATGTCGTTGGTTTTGGTGGCATAGATCCGCGAGCAACATTGGCGAATTTACGCCCCGCAGCCTACTGCACGCCCGACTGCCGCTGGCGACATCTTTGCTCTTGCCTTGCTGCTGCCTGGTGGAGCCTGATGCCATTGGAGCCACACACATATTTCTCTAGATCGCATGCTATAGGCCTGCAAAAGAAAGCTCATATTTTACTTACTGGGCCTCAAATTAAACGTAGGGGCAAAACAAATTATATGACATGAATTATATCCATCACAGCACCACGCATGCATGAACGCTAATCACACAAGATGTTCAACCGATCCGGTATAAGAAAAATCATGTCTTTTTCCAATCCAGATGAAAATAGACATTTTTTCTTCGTTGTACGCCTACTCGCCTCCAACGCCCATGGCGAACGCCAAATCGACCATCCTCTTATTCTTCATCTCGGTGCGACATCTTTTTTTGGACTCCTTTGTCGTTGGTTTCGCGGTCACCTCCTTCTCCGGCGATGACTTCTTGCTTACAGCGCCGCGGTGCATCCCCTCTCCCTCATCGTCGAACACCTCTCTCGGCTGGTACGAGGGTGGGATGTCGTCGAACAAAAGGTTGAGACCGAAGAAGTCACCTGCAACACTGCTGCAAAGTGCGGTTTAGCATCAAAGCACAAGGAGGGAGGTGGTGTTACACTAGGGGAGGATGAGGAGGTGCGTCGGTAGCTCACCGAACAGATCTATGGAAACAAGGTTTTAGGTAGCTTGAGGGTGACCGGAAGGGAGGACAACATCGACTTGAGGTGCGAGTGTGTCGATTCGATTTCGCGACACGGGTGGTGAGGAGCAGGGGCCCTGCGCAATGTGGAGTGAAGTCTGAAAAAATACTGGGTCCCATCATCAAATATTGATGCAATGCACTTCCTTGCTCGGGCGCACATGCTGCTATTGGTCATCCGGACAAAGAAATACTTCTTTGGAAAGATGGCACCGGAGCACTTGCTTCGCTCCCAAATTTTTTTGGCTTTGGCTTCAAAATCAGTAGCTTTTTGTTGGACGAGGATAATGCGTGACCCGTCGCGCGTGAAACTCAACGTGCGACCCTATCTTCCCTCCGACCAATCACGCAGTTCAATTCTCAATAACCAATTGCGCGATTGCTTCCACTCTTCTCCAACTAATAAAGCGATGGTGCATCACCTGTACGCATGCAACAGCTTAGACTCAAGTATCGTTGCTGACACCATCTTTAAACAATGGACGCATTTTTTTTAAAAAATGACATAACTCCCTAACAAAGCATCCGTTTTTAAATCCGTTTGCGCCACTATGTTACTTGCAGCAAGACCTACAAAACTAGATCCATATTTGATATGTTTTGAAACTCTTTTATACGACTATTAATCTATATTGACTATATAGTAGCAACGTATATACAACTTGTGTGACAATGTGTTGTATTTTTAGATAATAACTTGTTAGATGTCGATTATAGCAACTTATATATTTTATAGTACATTTAATTTATACAAAGAGTATGTATCAACTTAATTAGAGAGTATGCATATCTTTTTGCATAAAAAATTTTCAAACAAAAAAATTGTATAGAGAGTCTGTATCAACTTATATGTAGACTATGCATATTGTCTTTACAAAAAAAGGACCACACAAGTAAATTATATGGAGATAGTGTATCAAATTATATATTAAAGACTATGTATAACATTTTTAGACATCATTTTACAAAAAACACCACATAAAATAAGTTGATATACACATATCATTCTTACAAAATGATACGTAGATTTATAGTCCTAATATGTGCATGTTGATGCGATGAATATAGATGTTGATAGAATATAAGTATATTGATAGTTATAATATATGCAGGTTAATAGTCATAATATATGTAGGTTTATAGTTAAAATTAATATGTACTATCAACTTACATATAGACTATGTATCAATTTATGATCCAGGGAAAATACATTCTACAAGCACATGTAGTTACTCCCACGTTCTCTTTTGCGGTTTTTTCGATCCGTCGCGTTTTTAAATCGGGTTGACGTTGGAAAATCCAATAAGATAATCAACGATCCGAATTTGCCGTGCTTTTTAAATGCGGGGTTGCCGGCTCTTTCGTGGTTATCATCTCATTCTGTTGTCACGGACGCCGGCTCCATGGCTGCTCAGGCGCTCGGCACTCCGGCGATTCACCTCGTGCGCGAACAAGTTAGAGTTACTGCAAGCGCAAGATGCTTTGGCAGGTATGTATACATCTTCATTATTTTGTTTAATTTGAATTTAACACACTAGATCTAAACACGATCTATCTACAAAGATCTACTACAGATGCGTGGCAGGTTTAGAGAATGATATGATGGACCGTCTCGGCGATCAGTATGAATGTCGTATGTTTGGAGAAGATCAGGAAAAGGTTGAGGCATCTCCTCGCGTCTGCTACACTACTAGAGAAACCATAATCACAAACGGCACCATCACAAACGGTTTTGAAAAACCGTTTGTGATACCCTCATCACAAACGGTTTTTGGAAACCGTTTGTGATGAGGGTATCACCTGTCTCTTATACACACCGTTTGTGATGGTGCCGTTTGTGATGATGGTTTCTCTAGTAGTGCATCAAACACACATTCTCCTCTGATTCACTGATGTTTCAAAAAAGATCTAAATGTCTCTGCAAAATTGAGACAACTGATGCGGATAGAGCACATATGTAGATATAGGATAGAAATATGACAATTCGTTGAGTAGGAATGGTCATGATCTTGCTAGTACATATTCCTGGTAGTTCATTGTTGTTCTGATATGGGATCAGTAGCAAAATTTTCATACAGTCATCCATCTGACTTGTTTTAGTTAAGCTTGCCCACTTCTTTGTGTCGATGGTGAACTATGTATGATATATCTTTCAGGTATGGTGATCTGAAATTATGCTATCTTGCTGTGGTGATCAGAATTCGGAGTTGGTTCTACCTGTGTGGATGAATAAATGGTGCCTGTGTAATTGACTTCCAATTTTGCTCTGCCAATTGTCTTCCAATTTTGGCTCTAGCTGTGTGGAACACTCCGAATTTTTGCCATACACTTAGAACTAGTCTCTTGCTCTCCATACACTTTTGCCATAGATGAATAAATACTGGTTCCATCTAATTTAGGATGTGTGCTATAATTTTTGGATCTAGCTGTATTACAATTTTGGCTAAATAGTTTTTTTATCATGTGAACTTGTGCTGAATTTCTGAATGTCTCTGAATGAGCTATCTGGTAGCAATCTCTGAAACTAGAGGCCATATGCATTTTTTCTGAATATTTCTCTGAATGTTGTATCTTCTGAATGCTGAATGTCAAAGGTGAATGCAATGCTTCAGTCAAAGGTGAATAGATGTGCGTCAGTTTCATGTCAAAGGTGGACCTGTGCCTATCAGTATTTGTCATCAATTTGCACTACTATTTGTCCATCAATTTGCACTGTAGGGTTTTGTGGATTTTCTCGGTCTACCTTATTCTTCATCTTTATCCATGGTGCCACTCACAACATACATCATGAGGCTAGAGGAGGCCATTTGATGGATGAGTAGTACCTAATACTTCGGGCCATTTGTAGAGGCCAGGGTATTTTTCACGCATGGTTCTATTTTCCAATCATTTATCCTCTCAAAATTGAACCTGCAAGCCATCCTTGATTATAAAAGAGACAAAATGAAGAAAATCATGTTTGACTTCCATAAGACTAGTGTAAAAACGAGAGTCCCCGATATCCATTGGGGCTTAGAACCAAGGTACGTATTTGATGCGTAAGAGCTGCATGCTGTCCTGTTCCTTCAGTGGTCATTAATATCATTTGCTGAGTAGCGCTGTATTTTTCCCAAGACTCAAAGATATCATGACCAAAATGTCCTGATGTTGCCTCTCCAAGTTTAAAATGCGTTATCATATCTTAATTAGCCACACTATTAGTGCGGAATACCTCTTGCTCGTTTAGATGCACTTCCATTTCATCATTTCACAAAACTGGACGCCTGGACCTACACTTTACCTTTTCTTTTTGCACCTTTTACATTTCCTATGCCTTTTCACTCTTGACTAAACAGGGGTCCAATGGAGCAGTGGGTGATGTGACCATAACCGGTGACAATGACTCTAAACCACCAATTGGATGGATCTTTTTGAAGCCGCTAATACATATCCGATGGATATTTTTGAAGCCGTTAACGAAGGAACTTTGGCTTGCCATTGTGGGTTTCATCTTCTTCACTGCCTTTGTTGTGTGGATGATTGAACGATCCATAAATACACATTTAGTTGCTAGATCTAAGTTTGAATATTCTCAAATTTGAAATTCAAATTTCGTAAACGGCCTCGGATGAAAAAACGGTCAACATAAAAGTTGTAGATCTCGACAAGTTATGAAACTTTGTAGTTGACAAGTTTTTAATTTGAAATTGTTTTACTAACGAAAAGTAAGTTTGTATTCAAAATTTGAAATTTGAGTTTTTACAAACGACCTCGGATGAAAAAACTGTCAACATGAAAGTTGTAGGTTTCGAAAAGTTAGGAAACTTTGTAGTTCAACAGATTTTGATTTGAAGTCGTTTAGGGCCTCAAACAAGCAATTTAAACTCGGTCTGGTATAATATGATAGGAGTCGGAACGCTATACACTCAGAAGTGACAATGAGGTGTAGTGGTAGGGGAGTGCTCACGCGAGGGAGAGGTTCCTGGTTCGGAAAACCGTTTTGTGATGGCTCTTCCGAACCGTTTGTGATGTTGCGCACCTACGTCTCGTACATGGATCTGCTGTCGACCGGCGAACAGGTGGCCGATCTCATCTTTGATCAGCCTGGCGTCATCCGGATCATCAACAGGTTTGTGGTTAAATCGTGAACGGCCTTCATAAAATATGTTAACGTCATGCTAATTGGTATTTGTGCCGCCGCTCCAGGTGTCGGTCTTACCATATATGTTTCCACGACGTGGCTGCACAGCCTGCACCGGTGTCAGGTTCTTTCTATCTGGCCGCCGTGTGGGGTGCTTCAAGCCTTCAACAAGGTCGCAGGCGAATGACATAATTTAATAAACATTTAAATACTACTAGCTTCTTTTTTCGTATATACTACTAGCTTTTTTTTAGTATATATGTATTATGTGCACCCCATCAGCTGTCTATGTGTAGTACATTGTACATGTGATTTTTGTTTTGGAGACCGCTTAAAAATATTACTCCTATATACTACACGTATGAACTCATACTTCCCTCAAAAAAGTATGTGCTCATACTCCTTTTATACATGGGTGTACTCATACTCCCCTTGTACAATATATGTACTCCTGCTGTCATATAAATAGTTGATCGTATATCGCGTACTCGTATATTGCCCAAAGAATCCAGATGCAATCATACATCTACGCTCTCCGTTCGTATACCAGTGGCCAATTCACGTACTGTACTTCCTAAGCACGCACACCATGCATTAATTAGTATATTGACATACTCCAAAAAATACGCGTACCCCTCTAATCTCCGATTCTTGTTATAAGTATGCACAACCTGCAAATACGCCCATACTCATAAGCTAACATACTACGAGTACCTACAAAATAGTACGCAATCATACTCAAGGTAACATACACATATTTCTAAAAGTTAATTACATACTCACTACGAATTAGTATATACCCATACTATCTTATTCACCACGTACATGAATTATCATACTCGATCTTCATAGATGTACTAGTAAACACGGTTGTTAATAACTAGCCCAAATTCACTTATATCAAATAATCACGGCTAGAGTGCATTATTGACAAATATGCAATTAGATAAATCCGGTAGTTGCGAATCTCCACATGCATGCAACGCCGCGGCGCGCGGTCGACGAACCCGTCCGAAATAGTAGCTGAGCCACGGTACCTATCAACGTGTTAGCGGGTGGTGCTTATGCATGCAAACCCGGTAAGAGGAGGGTGTAACTACACGTGCGTGTAGATAATACGCGTCCTATATATATAAACTTTATATCAACTTATTTGTGTATCAAACTTATATAGAGACTATGTATCATCTTATATAAAAATTTAAAATTTTGTAATAACTTGTATGGCATGTCTACTTGTCAACATCTTTTACATGACAGGACTATCAAGTTATGCATAATGATTCTATCAATCTATATTTTTTAGTACTATAAAAACTATGTATAAACTTATAGAATCAAGTTATGTAGAGACTTTGTACCAACTTATGTAAACTATCACTCTGTATTTAATATACTATCAACTTACTCAAAAAAGTCATGCTATCAACTTATATTGATATGTTTATATGTAAGTTGCTATACAGTTAATATAGAAGTAGCTAGTATACTTTCAATATAAAATATTAGCATATAAAAATTATTTTAAAATATATGCATCATGGATCTAGTTTTATAGATCTCACTGTAAGGAATGCAGTGGTGCAAATAGAATCAGAAATGGACACTTCAAACAAAAGTTATCGCATTTTTTAAAATGAAACTAACAAAAAAATACGTGGACCGTGAAGTCCACCTTTTTCTATCGGGATGTAGCATGACGCGCCGGTCGCGCACTCCTCACGAGGACAAGAAGGCCGGCACACTTCCAGGCATAAAGCTGAAGCAGCCCCGGTGGATCGTATTCTGGGCTAGGCCGTCGTGCGGTCGCGCTCCGCGCGCAGCGCGACTGGTTGCGCATGACTTGACTTTTTTTGTTTTTTAATTACATAGTACAACGCAGACGCTCACACACGCAACATTCACCCCTATGAATACACGTACGCAAACCCTACCCCTATGAGCACCTCCGAAGGACTGAGCAGAGCACCGGCAGATCTGGAGATTTCCGAAGTCACCATTGGCACCTCGTTGTCGACGGGAACGTCGCTTACCACGTAACGCATAGCGCCGGTAAATCCTGGTAAAATCCCAGGAAAAGATGCGAGCACCAGGATTTGAACCCTGGTGGGTAGCGTCCCACTGGACCGTCCTACCATTGGACTACAAGTTCAATCGCTGACGTTTTTTTGGCCTGGAGTAGGTGCCTCAAACTTCTGTCTCTATTTTGGGCTGCATATTGTGGAGGGCCTAGTACACCGGCGTCTGTGATCTTCGTGGGCTGGGCCCTTGCGGAAGGAAAGGGCCTGTCGATCCGGCAAGATGGGTTGTCTCTCGCCCCTTGGGCCCCGTCTTCCAGAAGCTTCCCCACCTTCCTCCTCCTCCCTACTCGGGTGCCCCTGCCTCCCGCCGCGCCTCCTTCCAGCCAAAACCCTAGCTAGCACACGCCAAAACCTCCTGCCGCCAGAAACATCCGGGCAGGCGGAGCGATGGTGTGGTTCCAGTGCGAGGACTGCGGCGAGAACCTTAAGAAGCCCAAGCTCGCCGGCCACTTCCGCTCCTGCTCCGCGTACAAGGTGAGAGCGGCGCCTTATTCTCTCCCCTATTCCTATTCCTTTCTGAATCGACCTTTGGCGCCGAGGCTTACGAGTGCTTAATTCATGTTTGTATTGCGAGGCGGCAGCTGTCATGCATCGATTGCGGCGTGTCCTTCAGCCAGGACACCGTGCAGGGGCACACCCAGTGCATTACCGAGGCTGTAAGTTCCCCCGATAGTATCTTCCTCACTGTAATGTGGAATTTACTGTTGCTCTGTGCAATTCCAATGTAGTGACATGTGTTTGGCAGCCCAATTGCTTGGTATGTTGTAATGCTTGCGGCCTGCCTATGAATTGGTGTTGCATTGGATTGGAGGTGTTACTTTTTTCCCCGCAGTCTGGCACCCTTGTTGCTAATGTAGTGAGGCTAGGCCATGTTGCTCAGCAACAATATTTTCGACTTGGAGAGCATAGACATGTTCAGTTTTGTTGATAGGTCGGGAGGTTTTTGGCCATTTCTTGGTGCATTGCCTTGTTGGTAAGCTATATTGAGAGGTTACTGCCTTCAGGATGATGTTGTCCTTTGCCATTTGATTAGGTATGTTAGAATGAACGGAACCTTCAGTTTCTAATTGAATCATTTTTTTTTGTTTGCACAGATTATAGCATAGGAGACTTGAGAGTGTGTTCTCCAAAGTTTAGTAGGTTCAGTAGTTATTTAATCTGGTTACTGTGGCTGTTGTTATATGTTCAGAATGTGTTTCTGTGGTTCAGTAGTTATTTAGGGCTTTGTAAAGTTCTAAATTGGCACTGAAATTTTGACATCTGGTTACTGTGGCGTTTATATGTTCAGAATGTGTTTCTGTGGTTCATTAGTTATTTGGGGCTTTGTAAAGTTCTAAATGTGCATTGAAATTATGACATCTGGTTACTGTGGCTGTTGTTTATATGTTCAGAATGCTGTTTAGTAGGTTGGGTAGCTATATAGGTCTTTGTAAGGTTTAAATGTACATATGTTCAAATTATAGAATTCAACCCAGTGCTCATTCTGCTGTCTTTTTTTTCTTCAGGAGAAGTATGGTCCCAAGGGACAGAGCAAGCCATCCAATGGTGCACAGGGTAAACCAGATAAACCGAAGCCAAATGCAGATGTTGATATCAATGTTGGGCTGTCAACACGGCCTCCTTGGTTCTGCAGGTGTGCTAAACTGCTAATGTGGTCCCTTAGTTATATACATTACGCAATGATCATCTGTGCTGGTGCTTATGTAGTAACAGTGCTGATCCATCATAGCTTTTAAGTCATCTTTATTCCTAACCATAGAACTGTTGGTTATGATTGATATTTTCATCTTGTTTGTATGCTTACTAATATCACCATTCATAAAATCTTGCTTAGACCCATTTGAGTGATAAGTTAATTCATATGGGGTTCAAGTATGCACATGTAGGCAACTAGGCTTGGTAAAGCGGGTAGCCAAGAGGTTGCAGTTGTCGTTGTAAGTTACAAATACATGTGATTTTATTCAATTTATGTAGCTTGTTTCGTTTACCATTTAGACAATCTTGCTTGGAACAATTAAAATGATCTGTTATCGTTTACATGCACAGTGCAATTGCACCTTTTTATGTATTAATATAGTAAAAATGTGTTATGTAGAGGTCATGGTTTGCTATTATTTTTTTAAGTTGCAAAGTGTTTCTTCTTGCATAGGTTAGGGCGTTAGGCACTGTTTTGTGTGACTTGGGTTTACATTTTTCAAATGCCCTCAACTTCAACATTTATTGACTGTCTGGTTGAGTTTAATGATATTTTTCTCTAGACAACTCAAACTATGAGAAAGCAAATTTGTCATCGTTGGATGATATTTTTCTCTAGACAATTTAAAGTTTAAGAAAGCATTTTTTTCATTGTTATTTACATTATCTGGTTCCAGATGCCAGCATGTTGCGGACTCTGGAGTTTCACTCATATGCTTCCTAGTTATGAATTTGAAGCGTTTATATCTTGATTGATTTGGATCATTTTGGACCTTGCTTACATATATTGAAGGATTTATAGGAACTTCATTTACTTACTGTGAATTTCTATCACAGCCTATGCAATACCACTACCACTAGCAAGCAAACTCTCTTACTGCATGCTGATGGAAAGAAGCATAGGGCAAAAGCAAAAGCCTTCCATGCTTCCCAGAAGCAAGCAAATGGAGCTGAAACTGCAGATGCGAAGGAAACTGGGGTTGTGCCTACAACAGAATCTGCTCATGTAAATGATGGTAAGAGTGGTGATCATGAAAAAGATGAAGACAAAGATGCTGGCAAAAGAAAGAGAACAGATGACATGGCTATGGAGAAGCCGGATAACACAAAAAGACAGCATTTAACAAGTTCGAGCATTGGAGAGGTGATACAGTCTAAGGATGGGAAGTCAGAAAGCAAAACAAAGAGTACTGCAGATGAACTTGCAGGTGGTGATGACTGTAAAAGTGTTCAGAAACAAAAGATCAAGTGGAAGAAGATTATTACTAAAGTATTAAAGACGGTGAGTCATCTGTGCAAAATTTTTGATCTTTTACTATCTCGTCCCATCCCTGAAAATGTCTAGTGTTGATAGTTTACCTGTTTTCTTTCAGAACCCGGATGGAGTTATGAAGCTTAAGAAGCTACAAAAGCTAGTCGCCAAGGAGCTGCAGGAATGTGGTGTGACTGAAGATAAGAAGGGACTCCGTGCTACCTTGATGGATAAAGTAATCGTCAGGAAACAAATCTAGCTACCTGTTTTCCTACCTTGATTCTAATTTTAGATTATTTGAACTGATGCATGTTGCTTTGCTGTTTCTTGTTTGCAGATAGCCTCAAGCTCAAAATTTTCTGTTGATGGCAAGCACATTAAATTGGTGGCAAAGAATGAAGATGAATCTTAGAAAGTGGTAGTCAGTCCATTTTTGGCATTGTTGGTGGTGGTATTCTTTGGTGCCTACTTTCTGATGGGCTTGTAGCCAAGTTTTGGTTCAATTGAATGTAACGCATGGATTGTAAGGAAATCCAAGAACTGTTGACATTGTGGGAATTTTTTATCCTAGTTTTCTTGTCGGCTGTTTTGAAGTAAATTTGCAAGTCTTTATGCTATCAAGGAATGGTTATAATATCTGATGCCCAAAAAAAAGAATGGTTATAATATCTGAGTGCAAGATTGACAATAGATTGTTTTCGAAGAACTGCTCTAGTTTGGGAATAGTAAAAATATAATAAAACTTCAATAATAATATTTAGGAGACCTCGGTGTCACCGAGTTCCACTCCCTGCTGAGCGCATTTGGACTTGAACCAAAACTTGGTCCCCCAAGGTCCAACTTGTTGACTCACTCAAGAAGCTCCTGCTGAGAGCTGCGGCAGAGAAAACGCAGGTTCGCCCTGGCTGGACTGCGCAGGTGCGTTTGGTAGCCTGGCTATCTCCGGGCCAGGCTCCAGCAAGCCATGGGCCGACGTTTGGAGCCAGGTCCCAGCAATGCAAGTATCATCGAATAGCCGCTTTGGGCCAGCCGCCAGCGGAAGCAGCAAACAAGGAGAAAGCAGGCCGGGACATATTGAACGGGCTTGGGCCCTAGCTAATTCGCAGCCTACTACTATACAAGTTTCACTCTTTTTCTTCACTCGATGTACGCTTGGAGTTTTGGAGGCCCTCCATTTCCTAGTTGGATCCTTTGTCCTTGGCAGGATTTTAGGCAGAATTTTCCAAACATTTTCTTTAACACTCCATCTCACTAGGAAAAAGATGTATTGGCGTTGTTCCTCCGAACTTCCTAACTTAGGAATCCTAAGGCAATACTGATCCATGAGAAACGTGCAGGTACGCGGGCAGAGTTACCGCAACATGCTGCATGTCAGACGTGTACACACACTGGCAGTCTGGCACACGAGAGTGACGAGACATCAGGAGAGAGGGCGCGGGAGCGCGTGGCCCAGGGGGAATCAACCAATAGCCAACCGACGCGGGCTCACCGGCAAGTCTTGTTCCCACACAGCTACCTCAGTGCCGGCCGGTCAAATGCAAGCTGCCAGGCAAGCTCGATCCATACATATACATCTCTTGCCCAGGCCTCCACACGCTAATTATACACAGAGATGCATACTGGAAGGCGAAAGCACATGTCATGTGCCTGCTTGACTTGGAATGGAAGGGAACTAAAAACATACTGAGCGCTGAGGCGTTCACGTATACTAGTGACTGACGCGCGCCCAGCACGCGGCAGAAGAGAATGCAATATCATAGGCTGAATTTATGGTATAAAAATATTGTACCATGAACTTGTTGATTAGGCTACATATATAGAATCACAAAGGTTCACATAAAGAAAGAACATAGTACAACAATGGAGTCAGAGACCCCAGGATGTAGACTGCAATGTTGTAAGAAACAACACAACAAGAAGCATGATTCTGTTTTGTACACGAGAAGGAAACAATAATGTAAGAAGGCACAGCCTTTGCCATGACTACAAGGCAATGAGCAACTTGATTCTCCTGTCTATTGATTTTGCTCAAATAAAAAGATCTTGTTCCCACCTAGATGAAGAAATCTGAAATCAAAGGCCGAAGCCTTGAGTGACAATCCTCAGGCCCAGATTTGAGATGGCGCACTGCTTCAAGGTTATCAGAATGGAAGCAAATGTGATGTTCCTGCAGAGAAAAGGCTACCAAAGCTGCCAAAGACAATGCAACAATTCCCCCCATGAGGCCATGAGAATTGAAGAAACCTTCGTTTTTGTATGGATGTATAGAGATCAAGCATCTTCAGAACCTACAAAATGCAGCAGCACACCAAGTCCTACACTTCTAAGAGGTTCACCAGGAGAGTGGTGACAAAGCCGTGTCTGGAAAACATGTAGAAAGGTGCAAAAGAAGACAAGAGCAAAAAAACATGGTGACCACGTGGTTGAGCACCAAAACTAATATCAGCTTCAGTTTTAGTTCTATTGTTATTTTCAGTTTGGCATCCATTTTCCAGAGTAATCAAGGAAAAGGGTTTTGTGATATTTTAGGGAAGCTGGCACAAAGGAAAGAGCTTAGAAACTAACATTATATGGAAATTCCATGTATGAAAATTATGGGCATTTTAGTTTTATGCAGTAATGAGCTGAATGCACTTGTACTTAATCAATTAAACAAATGGAAATTTGGAAGGTAATCAGTGTCATACCTCAGCTTGACTGAGAGAAATTGATTGTCTACCTTGGAAACAGTACATGATTTTATCAGTGTATGCCGTATGAGCAGAGAATTCACAATAAATAGATGAATATCAAATTAGCAAAAATTGAGCTAAATAGAATGAAACACAAATAGACTTTAAAAAAGGTAAATGCAATAGTAAGAAAAGGATTTCCAATTGTCTTCTAAAACATCAACCTACCAAATGAAGCATGATCCTTGGTAGCTGGAAATTGATTATAACCCAACTTCTATATGCATCATTACCATTCTTTTTTCTCAGCTTTTGCAAACCTACCAGGCAATGTCCCTAACATGTTTCAGAATTTGGTGTCATTTATCAAAGTAAAGAAGATCATGTGATCAATTTGGATTTACAGGCTGGTACAGATTTGATAACTAAGATGACTCTGCATATAAAGTGGTAACATGTTAAGTGCAGATCATTTTTACCAACAAATGACTTTGGTATAAAAGATGGAAATGCAGAAAATGTGTTAG